>JAQFVV010000073.1:4560214-4920771 GCA_028023455.1 Epiperipatus broadwayi | reverse complement strand
TGGTTTAGTAGCATGTTTGTTGTTCTGTTGTTATTAATTGGGAGGGTGAATAAGTTCCAAGTGTCCTCAAAGGATTTTTTGGGAGAGATGAGCTCATCTCTTTTCCTGATTTTCTTTATTGTTTCACAGAACAACAGATCTGGGTCTAGGCGGGGCAGTTCCATTATCAACTTGCAGCATACTACCCAGATTGCACAGAGAATGAAAATGGATAGTCTAATAATAGCAAATGTTCCGGTGTAGATCGCTTTTATGGGCGAGAGAATTAGGTTTGGTCTGATATTGGAGTTGGTGAAGACTATATCTCTGACTGTTTTAAGGTTTGGACAGCGATATATGAAGTGCTCAATGGTTTCCTCTTCATGAGAACAAACTGCAGGTCGGATCAATGTTGGAGTTATCTCTTCGGTAAAATAGGAACCAGCTTGTGGGAAGCGTGCTAAGGTTAATTTTGATGATGAAGTCCAGATACTTGGGCTCCAGACACCATCTTTTAAAGTGGGTAATTAATTTTTGGTTTGTGAGGTTGAGGCTACTTTTGGGAAGTTGTGGATGTGGGTTGATTAGGTGGTATGCATCTCACAAGGTGATTTTAATGTTGAGATTGGTGTCCATGATTGGTTTGTATTGACTAGAAGATTTATAAGAGATGATATCCACAGCATTTTCCCTGGTGGGGGTAGATCTGTTGGGGTAATCTTTTCGGTGGTGTTGTTATAGCCAAAGGAATGTATCAAATTATGTAGCGTATTGTGGGTTTTTTGGAGGATGGCTGCTTGAATAGAGTGGAAAGACAAGCCATTAAACCTCTGAGACAGCTGGATTTGTCAAAGGCTGATGGCCACAGTCTTCCCTCTCCAGAAGAGTTTGGTGCATAGGTGATTAATTTTGTTCTGAAACTGTTTGATTAGTTTGATGAAGGGCAGGTAATATGTAATTTTTGGTAATATTGTCATATTCAGGAGGCCTACCTTTCCATATAGTGAGAGATAGACTCTAGAGAGAGATGTAGTGATGTGCTCTGTTGTTTGGAGGATACCATCCTGTATTTCTCTGGCCATTGCCAATGATTTGAAGATGGGGGAAACCCCAAGAATCTTTGTGGCTTGGCAGTATAGGTAGATGGTATTTGTTTTCCTCACTTTATCTCCCAGATAGCTGATTTGTTGTGGTTTATTTGTAAATGATATTTTGCAGAATATCGATTTAAAATGGATTGTAGTTGGGGAAGGTATTTTATGGTAGGTAGAACAATCATGATGTCATCTATGTAAGCAAATGAGTTGAGGTGTTTATTGATGGATGGAAAGAATATGACCGGGAGATTTTTTTCAATATCCATCAGTAGAGGATTTATGTATGCTGTGAAGCACAGAGCATTGAGGGGGAACCTTGAGGGAGGGATTTAAAAGGTTTGAAGCCTGGTGTGCGCTTTCCATCCAGTGAGACAAAGATTTCTCTGTTGCTTTCCATCCAGTGAGACAAAGATTTCTCTGTTGCTTAATAGATTACTGATTATCTGTATAATGGTGGCTGGAACATCATACTCAGCCAGCAGATTCAGAAGGATGTCTATGTGCACTGAATCAAAAGCCGCAGTGATATCTAGCTGGACAGCAATGGGTTTAGATTTCTTTTGTATTCTGATATAATCAATAAGAGCCATAACGTTGGCCATAGCATGTGAGGTGGAGGAGCCTTTTTTCCCATATTGATTAGGAGAAATGTGTTTAAGGACTATAGGTTGAATTTGATCCTTGATGACTGACTCCATTATCTTGATCAGCAGTGGAGTCATGGAGATTGGTCGAATACTGGTTAGATCAGTGAGTGGTTTTTGTTTTTTCAAAAAAGGCACTAGTGCTACTGGATACAGATCAGCTATATTTCTGTGCCCAGTAGCTAAGTGTTCAATCATTTTGACCATGATGGGAATCGTAAACTGGCTTAGATGATTTAAAAGGAACTTAGGGATGCCATGTAGTCCTGGATGAATGCTATCTGGGAGAGACAAGTTTCTTTTAAGTAGAGCTTCTGTGATGCCATGCTCACCTGGATTCCTGGCTTCCAGCCAGTCTGGTTCAGAGGAGGACTATTTTCTTGCATAAGTTGATGATGGTGCTGACTGATGAGTAACATGATAGGATAACCTATGAGTGTTTGCTGTTACTGGTAATTGATGATGGGGTAACTTGTCTATTTGTCCCTAGAGCCCATCTGAGGTACCCTCTTGTCCAACAATGTTGTTGAGATGAAGAATTTAGATCTCCTGATGGATATATATTCTGCGAGTGATTTTCGTTTAATATGGTAAAGTTTTTTTTAAGTGATAAGATGACTTCTATATTGGAAGGATTCCGTTGCAGCATTTGTAGTTGATTTTCAATGTCTGTGAGGTCTCTGAATAGGCTATTTGGGCCTTTAATTTTCCTGGTGTGATGGTTTAGAATGGATTGGAGAATACTGATATATGTGAACCAGACTTCTTCAGCTGGAAGGGAAAGGATGTTGATCTTTCGGAAATAAATGTATGCCTCAGAAACTATGGCTTCTGTCATGCTGGACTTTGTGACCATATGCATAGTTCTGCCAGGTCCTGCAGCAGGCACTGGAGCCGCAATAGCTTCTAGATGGATAACTAGTGCCATATGATCTAAGAAGGAGACAGGAACCAAGGCTGCATCAATGTAAAAGTGGAGATCTGGTATATAATATATCAGGTCAATCAGAGATCTTCGAGTTCTGGTGTAAAAGGAAAAGGCACCTTGAGGGGAAGAAGCCCTTTCTGCACATCAGTCTTCGATTTAAGTGATGGACAAATCTAATGTTAAAGTTTTGGTATGTGGTATTGAAATCTCCCAAGAGGATTGTCGGACTGGTTCTGTTGCTGATGATGGCATTTAGCATATGGATTATGTTGTAATATTGAGTTGTGTCATTGGCCGTGTACACATATGCAATGATAATAGGATAGCCCCAGTAGTCAACCTCAATGATAACCATGTTGTTGTCTAACAGTAGAAGATTAAAGCTATTGGGGGGTATTGCATTATTAACCAGGATGCCAACTCCTCCAAGTCAATAGAAAATCTGGTATAACCTGATGACAAAAGCAGTGCTAAGATTTTTATGATCAGTGTTCTGATGGCATTTAGTCTCTCCCATTAGGAATCCATGCGGGGAGTTGCAATCCAATTTTTAATAGCATAGGCTCTACTTAATGAGTTGATGCCACGAACATTGACTCCAGTGATTTTACAGTTCATAACAATCTAGTTTTATGTTTCTTCAGCCAGCAGCTCTGAGTCAGTGGATGAATCTTTCCAACCAATGTCATTTGGGTCTTCTGCAGCATCCACTTTCTCAGAGGGCACCTGAGAAAGAGAGGAAAGTGTTGGTAGAAATTCTTGGGAGTTGGTCAAAATTGAAGCAGGGATATAATTTGTTGGGGTGTCTTCCCATGGTTCCAGGGGATTGGATTTTGGGGGGTCCATAGTTTTCCTCTTCTTTTCAGAAGATTTGAGATGTTTAGCTGGGGTTAGATCTGTTGTTAAACAATTGTTGGAGGGAGATTGTAAATCGTTTGGAGGTTGAGCGTTTTCTTCATCTGAGCTGGATTTGTCTGAGAGGACCGACTTTCTTTTGTGTATCTTATTAGTTTGATTTGCAATTGCAGATATATCTATAGTGTTTTAACATTTTGCTTTCGATTTACCGTCTTTTTTATGTTTTTTGACTGTCGAAAGTCTTTGCGAGTTATTGTTTTCCTTGAGCTCTGAGCAATGTTCTGATGGCAGTGGCAGTTGGGTGGCTTGAGACTTATTGTCCATTAAACAGTTTATGTTTGAAGACTCTTCTTTATTGTTTTTTTGGGTTTGCAGGGATGTTTTGTGAGTAGTCTGCTGATTGTTTTGTTTGCCTTTTTTGGACACAGAAGGAACCAATGGACCCAACTGTTGTGATAACAAAGAGATTTTTTGCTGAATGGAGGTGTATTTGGGTTTTATAGTGGTATAGTTGCTATCTTCAATGTCTATTGGGTTTGAGAGATCCTTGCCTTCCTCTGTGTCTAGGTCAGGTTTATTAAGATGAGTGATGGCCTTATGAACTTGTTCTGTGAGATTTTGGTCAACAAGATCATCCCAGAGGTTTGTGTCAATTTCTATCTCCATTTGTTCTTCAGTAGTATAGGTTTGTAATGATGTGTTGGTGATTGTGATATTTGAAGATGTCTTTTCAGGTATGTTTGGAATTTTTGTTGAGGTTTGGGTGATATGAACCTGGGTAGAGTCATTGTTTGAGGTAGGATTAGGTGTTGCTTGATTGATGTGAGTTGATGTAAGCCCTGGATTGCTAGATTTCCCACTGCAATGATGTATTTTTTAAGGCCACAATAGTTGCAAATTCGAGCCATGCAATCTTTTATGAGATGTGACCTTTGGAGGCAGTAGAAACATTGGGGTCGTACCCTCGAAATGATAAAACCAATGGTGAACCTCTGGCGGTTATGATGGTGGGGATGTCAGTGGGGGAGATGTTTTTCTTTAGGGTGAATGAAAATATCACAGTGTTAGACAAGATTTGATCTTCAAGATGCAGATTATTCAGATAACTGAACTTGTTAATATTGCCATAGTTGATAAGTATATTTTGCAATTCCTGTTCAGTGAAATTTTCAAGACAGTTATTGATTTTTCCGGAAAGTGTAACTGGTCTGTTCATGTCAATGTAGCATAATATATGATTCCCTAATGCTTTGAAGTTAGATCTAAAATTCATTCTGTCCACCTAGGTTTTGAACTCAATGCCCACATAACGGTCATTGGTATGGGTTAGAATCTTGTGAATTCCTTTTCCAAGTTGCTTCTGGTTGATGAGGATGTAGAGTTGATCCATGTGAAACTTGAAGAGAGAACAATTTTGATTTGTAATCGCTAGTATTAGTGATTTGTCATTATAGTAGTTTAAGAATGACTTATAAAGAATGTTTGGTATGGTTTTATTGAAATTGTTAGTGATCATTTGGTATATTTCTTCATTTAGATTGTTGATATCTATTGTATCGTAATCAGAAGTCCTACAGTTAAGTTCTGAGTGCTGTTCTACCTCATAATCCATTAGATCTAAAAGGAGTTCATGTGAAATAGCTACCATAACATTTTCAGTATTATTTACAGTTTTGCTTAAACCCACAGCGTTAGCATACGATAAGGTTTTTTTTTAATTTGCCGATTGCAAGAGGTTTTTTTCATTGGAGTTAGATAAATTTGTTATTAAATCATCTGTAGGGTAATTAGTATTATGTAATTGAGGGTGTAAATCTTTAAGATTATGTTGTGGTTGTTTAAATTTTATTTTAAAATCTCTCTGTCCGCCATTAGAATCGTTTTTGCTGGCCCCTAGCAGATTAGAGAAGTTTTCACTATAATTGTTTTGACGGTTATTCTTATTTGTCACTATGTAATTATTTTCTCTTTTGTTTGAAGAGTTAGAGGATTGAAAACTGGGATTACAGTTTATGAATATATCCTTGGCAGAAATCTGTGAGCAGATATCAGTATTGTTATGTTTTTCTGCGTTTTTTGTGGTGGTATTTGCAGTTTGGCCGCAGGCTATTTGGCCGTTTGTGCTAGAATTTGGGTCATAGTTATTATTTTTTGAAACTTTTTGGATATTAAATGATATTGAATGTTCATTATTATGCAGTGAAAGAGTTTCAGACTGTTTGGGTTGACAATCTTTGCCATTTGAATTTAATATTGAGTTTGAAACAACGCGGGAATTGTCCACCGTATTTGCTTTATTTTCAAATGTTAGAGTTTGTTTACTTTGACTATAATTAATGTAATTATCACTCTCCATTGTAACTAACAAAAAGTTGTATTATTGTTCTAATAGATTTAGATAAAAGCTTTATAATTCCAGTATATTTACCTCTATTATTAAAAGGATTTAAACAAATTTATATTAGTAGCTTATTTCTTTACATATCCATTATGCAAGTAAACTTTGCAAATATGCAAGCGTGAGTAATCAATAAATGTTAGATAATACTATTACATATTTTCACAGGCAAAGAGAAAAGGCAAAAACAAGTCTAAGAGTGTAAACATAATACTATCATCTAGTGACGATTGATTACTTAAGCTTAGAATTGAAGTAAAGTATAGAAAACTATTCTGAAAACAAAATTAATACTTTAAATCAGTGATGAAAAATGATTCATTTTGATCTATAAAAATAAACTTAATTGAATATTATCTTTAAAAATCTATGACTCTTAATATATTTTAGGAGTATTAGAAAGATCTAAAGCTATTAATAATGACAGTGACAATAAATGACAAAAGACTAAGAGAATTATTTTTGGTACTTGTGAATTTTTAAGTGCACCAAGATGGCAGCCCATATTTTTTCATTAATGTACAGTTTCGAGGGCCTACAATTTACCAAAGATGTGTTAGTTGTTGAATTAAATCAAAAGTAATAAATCAATTATTAAATTTTAAAAAAAGGAATAAATTATGAAAAATTTCATTAAGTTTATTTCAATTTTTTATTTTTTTACTTATAACACGGGAAGTGACAAGACATTCTTAACATTGTCATACTTTGATTCAATTCAGCATGTTTCTTTTTATCAGCAGTTTTTTTTGGTAAATTATCACAATGATAAAAATTTGGGACTTTCATATCACATACTATTTCCAAAGATATGAGATCCTACCCTCCCGAAATGTGTGCGTATTAATGGTCATGATATGATTGCATGCCAGCGACGTGAATAAATGAAAATATTATATTTATATATTTTTTTTCATTTTTCTGTTAATAAGTTAATCCAAAAAAAGAAAAACTGTAAATATTGTAATTAATTTTTCTACAATGATTCCTTTTTTAAAAAATAACAATAATAAAAAATAAAATGTAAATATAAAATATGAAGTTTTCTAGCAGTCTTTTTTTGGAAACATTTTTTGGAGGCCCTTGAAACTATAGATTTATCAAACACAGGCTGCCATCTTGGTTTACTTGAAAACTCCCAAGTACCTTATTTTTATTTATTTCACTTTTTTTACATGCCCATTTGGAACAGTAATTGTATCAAAAAAATAATACTTTTCTAATGAGTGCTATCATTTTATTGCTTGTAAAATATGCAAACCTAAAATAAAAATTATAATTATATAATGAAAGTAATTTAAAATGAATATGTAGAATAAATACAACAAAATTTTAATTTTCATCCAATCAGAAATAAAGTATATATATACCAGAGCCAATAATCTCTAAAGAAGGCTGCTAGAGATATGAAACTGTTAGATAATAAATAAAATATTATTTTTAGAAGTACAGAAATAATTGGTGATTTAAAAATTAATACAATAATATCTTTGTAGTTGTAGAATCAGCATGTCCATTTATAGGTGCATATGAAGATGTAAAAATTTAATGAAAACATATTTAATAGAGTAATAAGAATAAGTTTAGTACAATGCTAAAGTGACATGACAACTTCAAAAATTAAAGCTTTTTAGATCAATTGATTTTTAGCTAACAAAAAAAAACTGTTTGGTTCAATTGATTGAAACTATTATGCACAACCTGGTAGCTTGGTGTACAATTGCACCCATAATCTTTTGATCAATTAATTGTGTGATTATTAGTGTTGAAGAAATGAGACATTTAAAGAAGAGAAATATATTGAGGAAATTGTAATTGTAATGGAAATTGCACTTGAGATAACCTGAGAATATAAAGTTTAAAAGATGATTCTTTTTTTTTTTATTAAGGGAAACAAATACAATTTACAGCATGAATCTGTTAATGTACATTCATCGTTGATTATACATCTAGGGGGTTCATCATCTAGAGGCAATATTTGCTCCCATGTGTCTACATAGAGACACTGTGGCACTAAGACATGATCTCTATTTTTCATACTGACTACGATTTGTCTATACACTGTCCAGGGCTGTGAACCATTATGTCTAAACACCAGCGATTTCTCATCAGCCATATGTCTCTTTAACAAAATATACTACAATTTGTGGAGCTTCAATGTTGCTTTTTGGTAAGGATTTTAAATATTTAAAAACTGCCTGGCTTACAATTCTTACATCTTCAATATTAAGTTTTATGTATTTTCAATGATAATTTCCATATTTTCTCAATCTTTAACAGTAAAAGTTCTAACAAATTTTTTTTAAAAAAAAAAAATTGTATAAAATAGAATGTTTCATACAAGGACGGGAGTGAGACAAATAAACTCAGAAGATAGGCACATGTCAGTAAAGTGTGACTTGTTAATTAATTTAATTAAACAAGTAAATTAATTTTTCATGCAGTTAAGTTACTATTGAAAGCCTTAAACTTAAGAATTTCAAACTTATTAGATGAGTATTTATTTGAAATGCAATTTGGATTTAGAAATAATTATGCAGAATGATTATATCTATTTTTTAAAAAAGTACAGTGATTGGAGGATTTAGAAATATGATTTGAAATAACTAACTACATTGACTTTTGAAAGAGAAAAGAATACGCTTTGTAAATAATAAAATATTAAAAGTATAACTGTAAAAAGAGAAAAGCGTATTCTTTTCTCTTTCAAAAGTCAATGTAGTTAAAGATTAATTATTTAAGAATCTTAAGAACATAGAGAATATAATCTTGGACAAATGACCAATGACATACATATAAGCGATATATATGTGCTTCACATATATAATTTAAAAATTCATTAGGAATTTTTAAAATAAAGATTTTACAACATTTTTTACTAGATGGAAAATATATATAAGTATGTGTGCGGATAAATATATTAGGCATCATTAATTATACATTGATTTAAAGTAATTTAAAACAAAATATTTTATTAATTAACAATTGTAAAGTTATTTTATAATTGGTGGGTGGAAACGACAATATTTTTATACAAGTACAGTAATTAAATTCTAGATAATCAGACCGGCTAATTAGGAGATAAATATTGTATGTTGTTCAGTCAAAACATTATCTTTTATTTTGTTATAATCCCTTTTCAAAGCTAATTTTTGTAAAGTCTGTAATGGGTCAGTAAGCCATAGACCACAGTGAAGTTTAGAACTAATCTACAATCATTAATGGATGGATCTATGAAATCAAACCATGATGAAAACAGATAAGGCAGCTCAATGAACTATAAATAGGAATCTCTAAGAAGTTTGATTATTAACCCAATAAACATCACATGATCACCATTTCTTATGCTTGCTTATAACTGTTATTAAAACAGGCAAAACTCACTATACGTATTACCACACACAGCAAGCTAGAGTAATCAATGGATGCCAGAAGGCTTGTTTATAAAATCCCCATCTAGTGCCTACTCATCCAGTATCCCCAGACTAGTTTCTGGCTTGTGGCCTTCATCAGTGAGGAGTCTTGGATCTGAGAGCACTGCATCTACATCTTAGGATCTAATGCAACCCTCTAGCAGCCATCTTTTATCCTCCACTTAACTACTATGAGTCTTAAATTGAAAATACCTTAATGTTTTCAATCCAAGCTCATTAGCTTATATCACTGACGAAGGCCACAAGCCAGAAACTAGTCTAGGGATATTGGATGAGTAGGCACAAGATAGGGATTTTATGCACAAGCCTTCTGGCACCCATTGATTACTCTAGCTTGCTTTGTGTGTCAATACGTATAGTGAGTTTTGCCTGTTAGAATGTTTATCTTTGATTCTTTATTACCATTCATTTATTCATCCTTTCTTGAAAATATTCTGAAAGAGTAGATAAGCCTGCCGGTCTGCTCCACTCTAGCCAAGCTGGAAGAGTGTGAGCTAAGTTCCATCATGAAATAAAGAAGTTGCTGTAATGTACTGAACAACCATTACATTGATCATTGTGTCCAAATCATATGCAAACTATAGGCCACCTCATTTCAAAAGTGTCTATAGTTTTGGGGGAAGGACTAGCCATCATTTAGTAACAAAAACACATATTGATGAAGACTTGCAGTTATCAAGGGCAATCTCATAGAAGCTTCACAGAAGGCCACAAGTACCTAAATTCAGAAAATGAACTATTAAAAATGAAAAGGGTAATTTGTATGAACTTTAATTATCTAATATTATGACTTTATCTCACTAACATTAGATATTTAATCTCCTAGATATGTATATTTCATTTCCATGGAAAATGTTGTATAGATTGTTATGATTTGTTTTATATAAAAATATATATGGGTTTAGAAATTAGAATGGCAATGGATTGCTTAATTTTATTAGACATGCCACTCTTCAGATGATAAACATAAAAAGAAAATATCTATAATAGAACAATTAACCAATCATTGCAAACCCACGCTATTCACTAAAAAAGTTTCTTTCGTATTATTTTAGTTAATTATTTTAAAACAAGAGTTAATAATGATCATTTCCACTAGCCTGCAATATATTAAAAGTTAGAATAACAATTTGTCCATTAACATAAATAATGTTTATTAATGACCCCTGAATGAAATAAAAGGCTGTGTAGACAGATTAAATAAATCAAGAAAGATTGTTTTCATAGTTATAAAAGTTTACAATTTTAAGCAAAATACCTTCACAGGTTTGGGTTAGGCAGACATGAGAAAGGATATCCAAATGTATTAAATTTTCTTGAGCTAATGTACTATTATTTCTAACTGTTAAGAATATATATAATTTTATTGTCCAGAAACTAATGAGAAGCAGGGGCATTTTCATGCCGTTCACACTCGGTGACTTAGTTTGAGCAGTATTTATTCAGTAGACACCCATTTCTACTGCATATCCTATGTTTTATACATCATTATTTACCAGGTAGTTGTCTTATCCTACCAGTTAGTTCATAAGTTTCAGTCACTAATGTCAGTAAATGCATGATTCCTACTTGAGTATTTGGTGATATTTATTTGACTATTATTAAAACAGATGTTAAAGAGTTTCTGGCTCCTGTGATATTTTGTTTCCCTTATTCGAGTCACTTAGTATTAATTTCCCAGCACTACTGTCTGAAAGTATTTCTCTTAGTCTAGTTCTTCTAATAGTATAGTTATATAAATGCCTTTTTAGCATATCCTAAAGCTTGTAAGATTAATAAGGCTTAAAACTGGATTGTGAATGATTATATTAATAGATATTTGTAGTTACCATTAGTCTGTGCAGTGAATCTGTATCAGTCCAGGAACAATTAAGATACAAAGCACTATATATTGCCCATGCATAATTAGGCAATGAATATCTTGTTCGATAAAATCTGCATCAAACTAGCTAGGGCAGTTAAATAAAAATGATTAGACAATAGATCATTAAGTGATGTTATATTGAATTCAATCCTGGGTAAAAGACCAATAAACTGATGCTTACATTTCTGTCAATTGTTATTTGTTTTGTATGTATACTCTTATAAATCATAATTTCTCATTATATTAGCATTTAAAACAGGCAAAACTCATTATATATATTGCCACAAACAGCAAGCTAGAGTAATCAATGGATGCCAAAAGGCTTGTGCATATGGCCTTCGTCAGCGAGGAGCCTTTGCATTGATCTCAGATTCAAGGCTCCTCACTGATGAAGGCCATAAGCCAGAAACTAGTCTGGGGATATTGGATGGGTAGGCACTTGATGGGGATTTTATGCACAAGCCTTCAGCATCCATTGATTACTCTAGCTTGCTGTGTGTGGCAATATAAATAGTGAGTTTTGCCTGTTTTAACGACAGTTATACACAAGCATAAGAGGAGGTAGTCATGTGATGTTTGTTATATTAGCATTTGTCTTATTTGCAATCAATAATGATAGTTAAAATATGATAAGTCTCTTGCATCTGAGTCTAGAGAATTATAAAAATAATTTTTTGATCATGTGACATAGGAATGTGGAGCTGCATGCAGATTAGATTATTCTTGGGCAATTTTCATGTTAGCTGTGAATTTTTAGAAATAGCTATGTAGACTGATTGTATCTATTAAAAAAAGTGCATTGATTGGGGGATTTAGAAATATGATTTGGGATAACTAACTATATTAATTGAAGAATTGAAAGAGAAAAGAATATGCTTTTAAGAGATAGTAAATAATAAAATATTAAAAGTATAAGGAATACAAAGCTGACATAAAATCTTAAGAATAGTTATTTAAGAATCTTAAGAACATAGGGAATATAATCTTGGATAATTGGTCAATCACATACATAGTATAAACATATTCTCAGATTTATTCATGTATTTATTTGCTTCTTATTAATATCAATCTTGTACCAATTATTCAGCTGTATCATAGCTGATTACATCCATGTATTCAGCACCTCAAAAACAACCACTTGAATGTCTTCCACTTTTGAATAATGAATGATAGATATGATCCAGATAAAACATTTGTACAATGCTGATAGTAATAGCAAGCACATATATATATAGCTAAATCTGAAAAATATATTTACTTTATAAGTGTGTATATATATTTATGTATATATACATTTTATGTACATTTGCACATGTTCTTTAAAGGCTGTAATTCATTACAAACTGAGATGTATTCAGGCAGAATAATGATTGAGTGAAGAGAGTACTAAATCATAGTTAGAAAAAGGCATTCTGGTGAAAATGAATACTTTTGGGAATCACTAGACAAAAATCCTGCCAATAGCTAGAGGAAATGTAAATGGTGATTTGTCTGATTAGATATTTCATGTACTGTTCATTTCTTATACTCTTGGAACTATCAATTTTAAGCATTTACATCAGTGGAATGGCAGTTTGTAAAAATCATTACACCTTATTTTGGTAATGGTTTAACCCAATTTGGATTCCCTCCCCTCTCACACCCATAATTAATCATAACATTAATTAATCTCTCATAAAATATTGATTTTCATCAAGAGCTGATTCTATCATATTTTCATTTTCTCACTACCATTAAATATTAAACAGTTCCACAATTTCCATATAATGCTCCAATTCTCATAGTTTGATAATTTGATTCCTTATATAGACAAGTATCTATCTACTGACATTTCTCTTAAGCCTATAAAACTAATATAATTTTCAGATACTTCTTATCCCTTAAAATTTCTAAGAAGAAAAAGTTAAACTGCTATGTTATTTCTATTTCTGCAGTGCTAGGTAATGTCAAAAATAAAGTGCTTATTTAATGACAGGTATTTCCGTTATTTTGTCCAACCTCGTACAAGGTCAATAACTCATTCAATTAGAATGAGGAAATAAAATGTATTTTATCGTTGAAATGATATGGAGGAGGATTTTTTTAAAAAAACATTTTTTAAATATAAAAATACTTGAGCAGAATATTCCTAAATATGTGTGAGTGTATATATGAAATCTTTAGCTCGATTGCGGCATGGTTTAGTGAATTGCTAAAGTTGCAGATTCTGGAACTCAAGGTCCATAGACTACCTCCAATCCAGTCACTTTCAATCCTGACTTCTTATGGGCTCATGTGTGATAAATCTTTCTATTACTTTTATAGCTTAAGTTTTTTTAAACAACAACAACAAAAAGATAATTTCGAAGTAAGTACTCTGCTAAACATTTACCCATATCACTTTATCGATTTATTCTCTTTGCAGCTGATTGTCTTTAAAGTAAATTAGATGAATGCCAAAAAAAAAAAAAGGGGGGGGGGTGATATAAATTGCTAATTATTTCCATTATAGAAACAATTAGTCTATTAAAAAAAGAACAAGATCTTGAATGTGAGTGAAATTTCAAATACTAATCTGCCAGAAAACCATTATACAAAGTAACTTTTTTATTATTGTACACTATTAGATATAGCTATAAGTACATAAAGAAAGAGTTATTGCTCAGGAGATCATGTGACATTCAAACGGCACTGTGATAGGTGGAGCTTTGATATACTATTGAGCTCACCATGCTACTACTATTATAAACTACACAGGGCACAATTTACAATAGATGACTTGCACAATTAAACTACATTCTATTTTCTTAAAAATTAAGTCCAATTATTATGGATGGGCAAACTTCTCAGAAAAAATTAGATAATTTGTGTGATTGAAAACTTTTTGAATTTCCATCCAGCTCAATAATTTTAATTTGCTCACAATTTCAGACATTTTTAAACAACCTCTTAAACATTTTCTTGAATTAAGTTCTAGCATTTATAATTCATTTGATAATTTCTCTTATTGTACTTACTACTTGTTTATAAATTTAAATTAATGAAAATTATTTAAATAGTCATCAACTGATTTAAAAGTAGTTTATAATAGATCACATACAAGTATTAAGAGAATTAATAGAAAATGTCAATGAATATGAATTGATACATTGCATTAAACTTGTACATATTTCTTTTTAATTAAATATATTTAAATTTCTGTTACACCACATCTACTTAGTTAGTCTAATAAATTATTATTAATAATCATTCACGTATTTATCTAAACTAGCTGATATCAAATATATCAGTGCAATAAATATAGCATTAGTTAATTAAATTGAAGTAATTTAATCACTTTCATAGCACTTTCATGTTGTTATTCAAATTTTATTTTGTACATAAAAATAACTTATAATATGTCATTATTATTTAAATTTTTTATGCATTATCCTTTATAAATGTTTCTCTTACTTTCAGAGCTACTCTCCTGGTAAAACAAGAAAATTACATATTTTAAAAAAATCTTCCCTGAGAATTGTACTAAATATCTATTAGTTCCCGAGTCATAACACAGACAAGCAAATAGATACTCCATTAATAAAAGTGCACCATTAAGCTTCCAGATATATCCAAAAGAATATCTTTCCAACTTGTGTTTGAACACTTAACAAAATATCACCACATATAGCAAATTTATCAATATTTAATCACAGCTCCCTTTTGTTAAAACCTGATTTATCATGCTAGTCAAATATAGATCTATGTGAATTATCTCCAAGCGAAGAGCAAAACTTTTCGTGTTTCCCAATAATGATATAACAATTTGATTAAATTCAATCACAACTATATTAACATCCAAATTTCTATATATTGTTCTCTTAAAATGTGTATTTTGGCCCTAAATGCACTCTCCACTAGTAAAACAAGAAAGTTTAATAATGTAATATATTTCTGAAAAATTGTGCTTCATGTGAAAACAATAGAATTTGATTGAAATTTATCTATAATTAAAATTCAATGTTCCAAAAAAAATGTGATTTTTAATTTTAAAAAACTTCTAATCTTTCAAATATTATACTATGAAATATGATCTTATATTGTACATGAACAACCAAGTTTGATTTTTTTTTTTTTTTTTTTTGGCATTACTGTCTATTCCCAAAACAATTTATTTACTTATTTTCCCCATCTTTTTTTTTTTATAATAAATAAATATAGGATATGGTATGCCTTTCTCCCTTCTCACTCGTATTGTAGATGGTGGTATTTTACTTTATATAAAGAGAGATAGGTAACGATTAAAATTGATATCCATATTCCAAAAAATGCAATCTTTAATATCATATATATTACTTTTTATAAATCTCCACCTACACTCTAATGCAAAAAAATTTTAGATAAAAAAGAAGTAGGAAGAAAAGGTAATATTTATAAAATCAGATAAGGGTAATGAAATGGTATAAATGAAAAAAGAAGAATATATAGAGAAAATGAAAAAAATATTGTCAGAAGAATTTTTATAAAAATAAAGAATGATGATACTAGGATAAAGAGTAAAAATTGTATGAGTTAATAAAAGGGTTGTATAATAATGGAGTAATAGATAGGAGAACATTAGGGGACTTAGGAAATAAGGATTGTGAAGTAGTAAGAAAATATGGAGCACCAAAACTATACAAAGAAGGAATGCCACTAAGACCAGTAATAAATGGTAAGTGTTCATATATTGATAAGCCATCTAAATAGTTAGCAAGTAATATTTTTTTAAAATACAGTAATAAAAAAAGCAGTGCATATATAAAGAATTAATTAAAGAAATTAAAGAAAAAATAAGTAATTATAATAAGTATATATTGACAATGGTTAAGATAGATATAGTGTCAATGTATACAAATATGGATAAAGAGAAAGTAATAGAAATGGCAATTAGTAAATATAAAGAGAAAAAAGAAATAGAAATACCGATAATAAAATTGAAACAAATTATGGAAATATGTTGTAAAGAGATAACATTTGAATTTAATGGAGAATATTTTAAGCAGAAAAAGGGGTTATTGATAGGAGGGTCATTGAGTGGCATATTAAGCAATATATATATATGGAAGAAATGGAAAAAGTAATGATAGATGAAGAGAATAGACCAATAATGTTAAATAGATATGTCAATGATTATTTGTTAATTCTTAATAAAAGCGAAAGACAAATAGATAGATATTTAGAAAAAATTAATAAATTGGATGAGAATATAAAATTTACAATAGAGAGGGAAAAAGATAATAAGTTGTCATATTTGGATATATTATTAAAGAAATCATAAAAGGGAAAATGGAATAGAAACATCAGTATATAAGAAAATGAATGTGGATAATAATATAAATGTGGATAATAAATATAAAATAAGTAATATTAGTTCAAGAGTATATAAAGCTATTAATTATTGTTCAAATGAAGAAGAGTATAAAAAAGAGGTAGTTTAAAGAGAATGAATATCCAAAAAAAATAATTAAAAAAAGTGTAAAAATATCAGAAAAAAGATATAAAGAAGAAAAGAAGGGAAAATGTAAGAAAGATAGCATAAAAAAGGATGAATATATAAGTGTTAAAACATATAGTAATATTATAGTTAAAAGCATTAATAAAATTATTTTAAAAAATTTATAAAAAATATAATAATGTAATTAAATATAACATAGTAAATAAAAAAAGGAGAAATGTAATGGATATATTAGATAATAAGTATATTAAAGGAATAGAAAAACATATAAATGGAGTATATAAGATAGAATGTGGATTATGTAAAAATAATATGTAGGAGAAATGAAAAATTCATTCTATACAAGATTGATTCAGCATAAGTATGATAAAAAAAATCATCACTTTATATGCATGCTCTGGAAACGGGACATATATTTGATAGAGATAGCATAAGAATGATTGGATATACTAATAAAAGAAGAGATAGAAAAATAAAAGCTATATTAATTAAGAAGATAAAACCAAATTTAAATAGAAATGGGGGAGGGGGGTAGACATTATTTTTATGGGAATATTAATAATAATAGAGAAAGTGTGTATATATAAAGTTTTATAAAATAAAAAGTTTAAAAATAGGATAAAAAGTTAAAGAAATTGATAATAGAGGGAGTTGAATTAAAGGAGTACATGAAAAAGAAGCTAAGGACTTTGAAAAAAAGAGTCAGTTATAAGTTTAAAAAGAAAGAGGAAGGTTATGCAAAAGGTAAGCAAAATAAATAAGTAAATTATAAAAGAGAATAAAGATAGGAATAGGAATAAAAATTATTAATAAAAGAATAAGTATAGATAAATACTAAAAAGGAAGGAAAGGAATTAGACTTATAGGTATTAAAAATAAAAAGGTGATAAAAATATATTAGAGAGTAAAATAGAAATAGTAAATAAATAATGAGAAAATAATAATTAGAAAAAAGGGAAGTAAAGGTATAGAGTTAAAAATAAAATATGATTATGAATAATAATGTAAAATATGTATTTATATATATAGAATAATGATTATATAATTATATGTTTAAATGTTGTAGCTCTGATGAAGACTGCAGGGCAGTCGAAACTGTTAGAAAATTAAAGGAATTATATTTTTTAAAAATTGCATTAGGGTGTATATATGAAGATTTATAAAAAGTAATATATATATGAAGGAATACAAAAAAAGTAAAGGAGAAGATATAAGAATAATCTTTAAAAAGTAAAAACTTTGAATTTTTAAATGTTATTAGTGTAATTATGTAAATGGATCGTTTTAGGTCTAATTTTCCATATGGAAAACCAAGATTAATTATTCTTGATTTTTATTATTCATTCCTGAAATAATTTGAATTTAATCTTTTCTTTAGATATTATTTTCTTGAAATAAATAAATAATAGACTCATTTACGAGGCATGCTATATTTTTCCAAATAGGCTAAAATCTTCTCTAAGAATTATGTCATACATGGAAAAAAAAAAACTTATTAAAATTGATTCATTAGTTCTTGAGTTATAAGCAAATTTTTATTTTATGTAATTTAAAAATAAAAAGACATTTGACTTCCTAAGCATTTCTGCTTTTATCATAACTGAGACCTTGGATATTATCAAATTCTGAAGAGTATTTACCAAAATGTAACATAATAATTAGAATACATAGTGATACTATAATATCAACATGTTTAATGGTATTCACAAAATAATTATTTCCCTCCCAAATTTTTATAACAATTTTACAGGAAGTATTTTGTGGATTAAAATGAAAAACCAAAGGAGTAAAAATAAATAGAAATTTTGCTGATGGTCGTTTTCACAAATAATAGTTATTTAAATGAAAGCAAAATAAAAGGTAAGATTAAAAGTAAATGCTAAATTAAAAAAATTAAAGCAATAGTCAATGGGTTTTTTAAATAAAAGAAAAAAGAAAACAGAAAGGTATGCTGCTATAAAAACCATGCTCAAATTATTGACGCAGATGGAAATATAATGGATAACATCAATCATAGAAATAAAAATGAACTTAGTGCCTAAGTATCTGAAAATGATTTTTAATAAATGTATTCTATTAGGGCTTATTTAGGAATTGAAAACTTGGCATAAAATAACTATATACAGACTGTAGACCATGCATGAAAATATTAAAAGATATATGTTCAAATTAGAAAGGAATGATCACAGAAAGAAAGGAGGAGGTAAGAAAATTGTTGGGGTGATGTGGAGAATAGAGTTATGGATCAAAGAAATTAGATTAATAACCCAAAGAAATTCTCCAGTTTAGAGTATATTACATGATGGTATAAAAAAATGTATTTTAATATATACCTCATTGTTAAACCATCAAAGATCACATGATCACCATTCTTTAGGCTTACTCTGGCTTGCACTGAGTGGCGCTACTGTATGGAGAATTTTGCTTCTGTGAATACCTCATTGTTAATGTTTCAAATAAAAAGTGGTTTTCTTCAGAAACTGAATGAGAGAGAATACAAAAAGCCATTCAGCTCTAGTTTATGGAAAAAGCAATCCTGTTTAAAATATTAGTTAAAATTATATAGTTAAATGGTTAATTGCTTGAGAAATCATGATATTCAAGCACTGGAAATGATAGATTGAGCTTCAGACTAGGAATCTTCACTATATCTCTATGCTAATCAGCACAGTAATGAGCTATATACTTTATGTAAGTACTCTCTTCACATATATACGCACAAATGAAATTTTAAGCAAAGCTAAACACAATCTAAAATTTATCAGAAATATTTGTAAACTTTTTAAGATGAATATGT
Source organism: Epiperipatus broadwayi (assembly GCA_028023455.1). Taxonomy (NCBI): domain Eukaryota; kingdom Metazoa; phylum Onychophora; class Udeonychophora; order Euonychophora; family Peripatidae; genus Epiperipatus; species Epiperipatus broadwayi. The sequence continues at coordinate 4,901,317 of JAQFVV010000073.1, read as the reverse complement.
GTGTGTTTAGTAGCGTTTAAAATTTATTAAAAGATTTTACATACAAGCACACATATCCATAAAAGTGCATCGACTATTAATAATTAATATATGACTTAAATATTGCTAAGCCAGGCTTTTGAGTATATAGAAAATATAGCTTAGCAATTTTAAATCTTCCATATTAATTAATAATTGTCCACATTCTTGTACAATATAATTAATTATATGTCTGTGTGCTCACATTATAACTTTTTTCCTTAGAAGATTATAAACATTTCTTACTTAAATTTTGCATGCTATTTAACTAATAAAGCATTTCATCTTTTAATAGAAACAAATATAGACAAATGCATGAATAAAAAACATGATATTCTCATGCTCATCCCCCCAAAAAAAATTAGTCTCGATAGATCTATTAGTTATTTGAGGCTTTTCTTTCTACTCAACATTCTTAAGAGTTGAACTTTCTCTTATCTTTCTTATGAGTTGAATTTTCTCTTATATTGATTTTAACATCCTATTAAAATTGAATATATGAAGGAGAAAACACTAAGAAGCAAATGAAGTGAAGACATCTCACAAGAAATTACTTTATAGGCAATTATTTAAATTCTTCTTAAAAGAAAAAATTATAAACAATATCGAATATACATTTTTTGGTGCATAGCTTAAGCACCTTTTCAAAGGCGAATGTTATGCTGTTAATTACAGAGTGTTTGTGTTTGCATCAAAAGTACATTAACATTATTTTTGATAGTTTAAGATGCATTTTTATATTTATATATAAATATTGAGCCAATAAACATCACATGATCACCAATATAAATATTGTATTTCAATTACAGAGTTTTTCATAATTTAAGAAATTCTTTTGTTAATTTGTGTAGTATGTATGGTGCAAGAAATAAACTTTTAAGTAATTGAAAATAGTTTTAATATATACATTACTATTTAAAAGATCAAAATAAGACTTCATCTGAGAAAACAATTATTCACACTTAAATAAGTTGTTGCTTTTTTATATGGAAACTTCCAACAATTATTTAAATATTTTCTCATGGCCTATCCTAGCCATATTTTATATATAAAAGTAATTTTGTTTAAATATTATTTGTTTAATAAACTACTAATTATGTAAACTCCTTTTATGGATATTAAATAAATTTAAAAATGATTTGATCTCTTTAAACAATTTATGTAATATCAGTATCCTTAAAATATTAAATTTAATCACTTTTTAGAAATTCTAATTTTAACCAATATTCACATATTTCAATATCATGCTATAAAGTTCAAAACTAGAAATAAAATTAATATGCAAATACGTTTGATAATAAATAATTTGCATAATATAACTAACATAATGTAAGGTAAATAATTCAAAAGTTTATTTTCAATTTCTTTAGAGTTTTGATTAATGTTAAGCCAAGGGCAAGACCATTTTAGAACTCCAAATGATATAAAAATAAATTATGGCAGAAAGTGTAACAAACAATGGTATCAACTACTGACAATTAAGTATTGCCACTTGATTATGGAATCTCATTGCCTCTGGGATGATAATTTACATCTTTAATGTGGCCTTTTTTTAAATAATAACCACTTTCTTGCATAAGATTTTTTTTTCTGCATAACACTTAATCCTTTCTGTACACATTCATTTTCTGTCACAATATAAATCCAATAAAGTCATTTTCTAATTTAATTTCTCCATTAAAATGCTTATTTTATTCAATTTCAATTTTTATTTTTATTTACAGGTTAACAGCAAATAATCTTCCCCTTTGTTAGTTTAGGGTATAAACATAACTCATTGGCCTACTCATGAAACACCCAATGATATAAATAGTCATTCTTAGTGATCAGATAAAAATAATAAATTTCTAGTTGTACTTAATGGAATTTTAACAAATTACAAGAATGTGAAGCAGTTTTTGTGTAATAAAGGCTTTAAATTTGAATCAGAAACTGATACAGAGATTATTAAGCATTTATACGATATGAACCCTCATAGCAAGTTCAGAGGACTTGTAAAACAAACCCTTCAACAGTTCAAAGAAGCATTTGCCTTATGTCTGACGAGTGCACATTTACCTGGAGAATGTGTAGCTACAAAATGTGGAAGTCCTCCTTAGGGTGTAAACACAACATAAGGGGAAGAAACATAAATTTAAAGCAAACAACATGAATTTAAACAAATGCACTTTTGTTCATTAATTCATTCTTCAGTCTGGATATCAAAATCAAATATATTAATTTACTTAAGTTTGTTTGGGTATTATTTTAAACATTATTCTCTTTAAATTAAGTTGTACTGTATCTCATAAAAATAATAAAACTTAGTTTTTAAATGCTTATTTAAAATGTAAAGTGTATTTTCCACAAAATCTTCAAACCCCCCCCCCTTTTTTTTTTTGACATTGCTAGAACTTTAAACATTTTTAAAAAAGAAATTTAAATTTTCTATATCATCTTCATTCCTCTAAAAAAAAAACCTTGCACCAACTGTATCAAATACTAATATAACCAGGGCCAACCAGTCAATTGGCAGCTGAATAATTTTTGATATTAAATAAATGAAACAAACAACAAAGTTTAATAATAAATTCAAGAATTTATTTTACTCTGGATAATAATAATACTGTTAGTAAACGATTAGTAATTCAACTGGTTATTTGCTAATTGAGAATAGGATCACATAATGTACCGGTCAGATTTGTATGTTCACATAAGAAGATCTAGCATCTAGGCAAAAGTACCTCAAATCCAATCATGTGCAAGATACATAAGTCAGGAACACTCATGAATTCTGCCCTATTTGCCTATTTCCCAGATCTATAACATTATGAGCAACAATCCCGATGATATCGATCTAATTTTACTTCTCACCACCGGCATCGCTCATCCGAGACACAAAAAGACTCTAAGCTAACTTTAATGATAGACTAACTTAAAAACGAACTATACTTTAGGAGCAATGAAGGCTTGTGACCTTGCATATTAATTATGTATTTTAGTGGAGATCATCTAGTCATTATGAGCATAACTTATAAATTAATAATAACTTAAATAAAAGAAAGCAATGATTCGAGAGTTGATATATATATATATATTTTAAGATTTATTATATTAATAACAAATAAATGTGTCTGATTATTTGTCAGACATTAGCCTCATAAATATTATATAATAACGGATTTCATTAATAAGATTCTTTTTAATTCACACATAAGAATTCAGGTCCTATAATAACACTACTTATACTTGCGGCTATGCCAATAATAAAAACCTTACAGATTTAGCGCTATGAGAAAATATCATTAAGATACTATTCCACCCCCAGAGAAACGAAAATAGCATTTAACCGATTTTAAAGAGGATATTTTAACAAAGGAATACTATATTTTTATAGCATATAATCATTAATTTAATTTATAAAGTGGCAGACATGTGGAACGCTAATGAATATTTATATTAATAACAAGTTCGTCATAATGACGCGCATATTAAATAATGGGTCTAGATGTCTGTTTTAGCAAAGTCACCCTACTATGGCTTATGGATGTTCATGGGTTTACTAGAAATATAATGAAAGGCGGTACGTGCATGGTGGCAGGCTTGGGTGGTCCAATTATGGATTCTGGAGTGTGCTTCACAAAGTTTATTGAACGAGGATTACTGATTTACTCTGCAAACATTGGCAGGATCGGTTTAGAAATGAAGTGATCGCGATGCATTTATCGGGCTTGTTTTTCCAGAGCAATTACCGTATAAAGCACGCACATACAAACAAATATGTCCCCAGTGTGGTTTTACAGCCTGGTTCAAGGACATGGAGAACGACAATGGGCTCAACTTAGCGAATATCTCCATATAAGAGAGAAGCACGAATATATATAAACGAAATGGCATATATGCACGCAATGCTTGAGAATAATGAAGCATAAATAGCTTTATAGACTATCTTACTTATTTAATAACCAGAAATTATAGAATACCCTGCGTAATAGTATCAATAAATTACTAAACTGGCATGGATGATAGATTTAACTATATATATATAATTTTAAGATATAAAGATTCCCCTCCCTTTTACTTTAAATTATTCATAACTCCCCACACACTTCATAAATATTAATCTCGGTTAATAAATGCCTTTTTAAAGTAAATAAAATTGATACATAAATAACTGGGGTGGTGGTAATAGTTGGGACAACATATAGATTATATATATATATGAGATACATTAAAGTTAAAATAGCACATTATTATTTAGAAAGAAAAAATAAACATTTTTAAGAAAACAGACGTAGATCTGTTTTCTACAGCAAACCTTATAATTTAATTACTTTATTTTCTAAAATTGTGAACACCTGTACAAGTTGAGTAAGACTTGTTTTTAATTAATTTACGTGCTTAATTACCCTGTAAGTAAAGGTAGGAAAAATAGAAATAAAATGTGTTAGCAATTTTGGAAATTATTATTGGCATTTTAAAGAAAACAGAAATACATAAATATATTAAATTAGATATTATTTGCCGCATGGAAATAAAGAAAGAAAATATATTAAAAGAGGCTTAATGAGGATCAGTTATATAGAGTTATAGAAAATTACATAATATGAAAACATTTAACTATAGGATCAGAACAGAGCATCAGGATTATAAAGAAGGCTGAATTTGAGAATCAAGAGCGGCTAAAGTTCTTTTACCTTGATATCTGGAATAGCAGTCCTTGATAAGCATAATGTTCATCGCTATTAGTTCACTAGATCTAGGGTTTAAAATACGACATGATAGGTAGCATTTACTTTATCGGCAGACATTTAGAGTTCATCAGTACAGGATCCAGAGCTTCACTATGGGAAAAGCATATTGGAACAGAGGGGAAGATGAAATTTCCCCTACTCGCGGCACATTGAATGAAAATTAAAACTGACGTGGATTTTGTTTGGCATCATCATAATTTGGTTGTCTCTCCCCCTTTGGATTCAAATCCAACAGTATTTATACTATTTTGGTGCTGTCACATAGCAACTACTGCTGGACCTGAGGCGGTTTAAGCACTTAACATATATCTAGAATCGGCTGACTGGATAGTTTCTTATCTGGTAAGACTTTTGAAACAATGCAATTCTGTTATCAGTTTCTCGAACGATTGTTTTAAAATAAGTCTTATGATTTTAAAACAAGCTGGTGTGGACAAAATTTCTACTAGTAGGTTTATTTTATTATTACAAAATTGTAACCTTTTTACTTTTAACTAAGGGGCATTTCCGGGTAATTGTTTTCGAGAGACTTTTTAAAAGAATTGCATCATTTCTGACTGCTAAATTAAATATGAAAAATAATAAGTTTCATATATGATTTTTAGGTACTATTTATATATAACATAGTTTTTAATGATTAATTAGCAATCTCCTACACTGAAATATATATATTTATCATTTACGCCCATATACACATGAAACTAAGATTAAATATTTATTTATTAAAATGGTTTTATATTAAGATATCTAAATATCTACATGATTGATGTTACAATACTAAGGCAACAAGAAATATACGTATTAATAAATATATATACGCGTGTAAAGACGGGTTTGAACATAGTTAGATGGTAGGAGATTGGATGTGGGCTGTCAAGCAGGATCTGAGCATCAGATCATCTGCTTCAATAAATCATTTTACAGTTCATATATCTGTAGAGATTTAATTATGCAATTGTCTCTTTAATTCTATAATACCTTATTGCTCACAGATGTATTTTTGAGATAGTCAAATTAGATTTCTGACTAGAGCTCTACTTTACAAATTTCCCGAACATTGACCACAAATCATAACTTAAACTCAGTATTTGGTATACTATTTGCTCCCCTTCTTTTGCATTGCTTATTTATATTTCACTTTTTCAGCTTTGTCGATATGCATAAACTAAGAATTTTATTGATATGCAAATTAGCCTGTTGCTTCTTGCAATTACTGAATTGTTTTTTGTCTTTGAATATCAATTAGTTATTTCTTTTGGAGCATATTTTAGCAATATCAATATTTCTAAATTTGTATATACACATTTAGTTATGCCTTAATAAAATATACATATACAGACATAGCAAACTGCCTAGTCCAATATAAATTTTAATACCAAAATAAAAACAATACTGGTTTCCCAGAGCAGATACAAGATCAGCAGTCCAACCTCAAGATATAATTGTTCCAAGATTTTGTGCCATCTCTTTTTCAATCTTATGAAGATAACTGGCTCTATAAAAAATGTGAAAGTAAAACCATACCCAAAACAAATTTTAAACAAAATTGTCCAAAGTCTGAACTATTTTTTACAGAATACAAATCATAATTCAGATATGTGCTTAACTGTGGTTAGCGATTATTTTGAAAAGTGAAGTAGAAATTAAGATTTTGTTATGTCAATGCATTTTTTCAGTATATATAAAGTACAATATAATTTTGTAAAATATAAATATTCATCCATTCCATGATCAACAAATCCTGATATATTATTAAGGAAACATATTCTTTCAAAAAGGCAAGAAGTAATTAAATACTGAGTGAATTCTTAGAAGACTCATTTAAGACCAACATCTACATAATTCTATTCATTTTAAATCAATTACTTTGATGAGCCATCTGAAGAAGACCAATAAATTTACCTGTATATTTATCATCATGAGTATTAATTCTGGGCTACATCTGCCTACAAGCACTTAATAAGAAATACAAATTTATACTTATTTTAGAAACAAATTAAAAAAACTTATGTTTTTCTATAAAATCAGATTTACTTATAAAGTTAAGAATCTACCAATAATATTGAAATTAAATTCATCTTAGAACAAACAATCTCTAAACATGTTTGGAAAAGTCAACTATCCTTGAAAAAATCTACATGTTTGCTTGAAATCATTGCATTATAATGTCAAATCTGCCTACAATAAAAGTATATTTACTATTTTGTCAATTATCCATTTATATGTTCATCTATATATACATATAATCATTGAAACATTCAACATTTAGTGAATATCAATATCAATCAACAATCTCAAACTGTTGTCAAGGCAACCCCCTTTTAACAACAAAGGTGGAATATATATATATGCATGCATATGACTTTTATCGTAATATTGACTACTACACTTAAGAAAATATAAAATGAACAGCCAAGACAGCCTCCCATTAGAGATTAATTGTTGTCAATTAATCAAGACTTTATCTCATTATTACAATTGCCATTAGTTATTAATAATTCACTCCAAAGATTTTAATATTTCTATAAATTATTTCTTTTTTCTCATTATAATCCAGACAAACTGTTCAATCTTTTATTAAGTGCTTTATTATCATCATTCTTATTATCGTTGTAACTATGATTATCATTATTATTTCTTTTGTTATTATTACTACTAATATTATTACCTAAATGTAAGAGGTCAATTGGCTGTTGACTTGAGTTTAAATAAATAAATTATTATCATTATTTTCATGGTCAATCTAAATTTTTTTGGGGTATGAATTATCTTCTTTTCTAGTAGTATAATAAAACAATGTATTACGCGACTTTCCTGGTTTCATATTTGAATCAATATTGACAATCCAATCAGCCACTCTATTTTAGGAGTAATTTACATAAGCATGCATAAATCAATGGACATCAGAAAGTAGTACTAACCACATCTCTAATCTAATTTCTAGCTATAGATCATTCATCAGTGTAGAATTACTTCCTTTTCCCAAAGATTCTTCGTCTGTTGATAAAAGATTTACAACAATGTGAAAAATAAATATGCCTAAATTCTTATGAAAAAAACATTTAAGAAAAAAAAATTTAACAAATATTCTCAGATTCTAAAATGGGAGAAACAGTATTTCACAGATATTCTGAAATGCTACTTTTTAGATAATCATTACTTTAATTTTTTTAAAAAAATAGCATAAAACGTTGAACTGAATTTACTGATCTTCCCTTTGTTTTTTGTGTATTATGTTTACTATTAAAAAATGTTTACGAAGTAAATGGATGATATATGAAATATAAAGGAATTATCAATGAGGATAAAACAGTTGAGTAAATGTTTAATAAAGGATGAAATCGATTTTTTTTCTCTCATATGTCATAGCATCGACCAGGACACGAACCCACAACCGTCTGCAACCAACTACTTGCTTGCAAGGCGGATGCGATGATCTCTTGGCTAACAACGCCTGACAGGATGAAATCGATTTGTTGTTCACTAAAGTTGATCCTGAAAAGAGATATATTTAAAGTTTTGTATACAATATTGTTAAAAGGAGGTTGCCTTGATAACAATTTGAGATTGTTGATTCCTATTGGGATTGTTTAAATGTTGACTAATTTTAATGAATAGCTTTATGTGAAGCACAATTTCTACACAATTAAGAAAAATGGAAGATTTTAGAGAAGTGTATAATAATTGTCTATTGTTTGGCAATTATATAATAGGCTGACCAAATTGAATTTTCTTTTTTTTTACTTTGTGAAAATTTATTCATGCTCCTTTAATTTTTGTCCACCACTATATTTGTTGATGAAATAAAAAAGTGAAAAGGAATTTGAGTGGTCGTGTGGTAATAGCAAGATCTATTATTATGAAAATATATAAAGACTTGAAAAATTAAGATTGAAAATAGAAAATTGTTTATTTTTTGGAAAAGAGAAAGTTCATCACCTCTTCTATACTTACATTGCTTTCAATAAATCTTTAAAAACTACATTCTTCCTTCCTATGCGCTTTTCACAACAGGTGAATTAAAGAAAGAATTGGGGAAAGTGCATAGGATGTAGATTTGTGTGTTTTTAGTGAATGGCTTAGAAAATCATATTTACATATTTATGTTGCATATTTTTTAGGACTTATGATATGTGACCAGTTTTAAATTGTGCGATACAAAAAAGTAAAGTACTGTATTTAATATTTAAATAGCGATAAATTTCGAAATATTGTAATTTATATATATACTTGATTAAGTCTACACTATAAAGATATTCCATGCAATTGTGAAATAAATGCCTTCTTTTATGAGGTTCTAAAGATAGTGTAAACTGAAATTGTTAGCTTATCTTTCATAATGTTTTTTATTTATTGAACTTTTTTTTTAAAAAAAAAGGGAGTGTGCGTGGGAGTGAGGTTTTTTTAAACAAGTGAAAGCATTTCACATATTTTATAAAATTCAAAGAAAGGGCAAAAACTATTATTTTAAGCTCCAATTTATAAAGTTATTGTTATATAATTAAAAAGTTCTGCACAACTGAGTGCAGTAATGGAGTGAAGGATTTGAAAACTAAAGTCATCAGAAATTCAATCTAGCATTTCTGGTGAATATCATGAACTTCCAATTATTTTTTACTGTATAATATATTTTTTGGTCTCGTTTATAAATTTTATGGAGATAGAAATGTAATTTTAAAATTAAAACATAAATACTCTTATTGGAAAAAAAAAATTAGCATAAAAAATTATATAAATCACGGTACTATTTCTTCAAAATATATGGATTATAAATTCCTCCCAGCCTTCAGAAATACTCTTTAAATAATTAAATGTTTATATTTTTATGATAAACATGCAATTATTGCAATATTTTGAAAATTAAAAATAATCGAAAAGTTTAATAATTTTATGATTGCATTTGCAAATGTAGATTGTAAGTTCAACCGCAAAAAAAAAAAATTTTTTTTAATAAACTCTACAAGTTATAGGACAATACGATCAGGTCTTCCAAATGAGATGATCAAACAATAGATTTACATAAATTAATGCGCACATAATATTATTTACTCAAATAACTTAGCAAAGTAAATTTTTATCATGGATGCATCCAAAGTTACTAAGACTTATAGTCAGTAATAGTTTATAACTACAGTATTAACTTATTATATATATATACTTATAAACATAATTACTACTGCCCTTTATAATAGTTATTTGTAAGATTTATTATCAACTTTAATTATTTATTGTTTTATTGTTATTACATTAATCGATCTATAACGGATATTTTATTTGATTTACATACAATAAGATATTAGTGTGAAAAAATACTCATACAGAGTTTAAATATAAATTTAATAATATTTATTGTACCAAGTATACTTTCAATTCTTTAAATATGACGTGAAAGTGTGGAATGTATACTCGATTATATTTAAGCTCCGTCCGAGTATTTTTTCACATTAATATGGCAGAATTTGGAAATGTAATATAATAACATATATATTTATAAGTGTGTGTGTATATATATAATTAATCTAAAATACTTTAATTAAAAATAGGAGTTAAAATTTATGCCAATCAAAGACCCAATCTGGTAACATAATAATAAAAGGTTGTAAATTATATATATATTGATTGACTATTGGTAAAAGTGTGTTTGGGTTTTTTTTAGAAAAATGGGGTGACTTTAATAATAAAAAAGATTTTAGCATATTATGCTGAATAATTTAAATATATATAAAAATAAAAAGATGGATTAGAAAACAAAATAGTAGAGAGTGCATTCTAAACCAATACCAAAATTTCAAGCAATATTAAATAATTTTGTTGAAACAAACAATTTGGAGGAAGAACTTGAAAATACCAAAAATCAAATATAAATTATTAATGAAAATTAATTTAAAGTAATAAGCAAATGTGTATGCCCAGTATAAAAAAAAATATATACAATTTTGTTGTATAAAATTTAAATCATAAAACAAATATTTTATTTATTTGAAATTTATATATAAATTTTTCTTATGTACAGTATAATTAAAAAATAAAAAACAAACTAATTTGTAGCTAAGAACGTATGCTCATTAGACAAATAAGTTGAATAATGAGTTAAGCAAGGGAGATTTAATTTGTTTGTTAATAAAGAGGAGTTAAAGTACAGCTGGTTAATGGTGATAGCACTGATGTAATTTTGATGGAGAGTTATTTGAGTCTCTATATAGTAAAAACTGTTGTTAAAACTTGACAGAAAACACTAATAGAATCCATTTAGTCACAGTAAAGACTCGACACTGAAGTAAAATCACTTGCAATAAAATAGAAAAACACACTAGTAACAGTCTAAGATCAACAAAATCAAAAAAACAACACAATTAAAAAAAAGCTAGAAATCATTGTAAGTTGTGTTACAGAGTTTCTAAGCCTAAGATGATTTCAATACTTGAAGATAATGATCTGCCCTCATGGCTAGTTAAATCTTCTCTTTGAGCTATGTTGACTTCCAAATATGTGACTGGAGCACTTGAAATGATCTAAAGTGAATTAGTCCCTATAAAGAACCTTCGTTGTAAAATAATGAACTCTTCTTAACAGTGAAATTAGCTGACACCAGACTACCAAAGAAGAAAAAATAAGCCATAAACTCCATGAATGCAATGATAATTCACAAAAATTAACTCAAATAGCAAACAATCACTAAAAAAATCCATGGGAAATAGAATTGTCAGTAAATTATAGAAATGGTAAAATTTAATTATCTATATGCATGATGTGATTATGTAACTATATAATCAAACAAGTTTGAATGTCTGATATACTTTAATTTTATTGAAATTTTAAATTTATATTTCTCAACTTACTTTCCTTTCAATGTTTTTTTATTGCATAAATATGTCCTCTAAAAATGCTAGCCCCTCCCTCCCTACCTTATTTTCATGTTTATCTAACTTTATTATTTAAAAAACTACTCTAACAAATACAATATGAGAAAATCACAATGCATTAAGCTAGTATACAAATGGGGGGGGGGGGGTTAAGTTATTAAAATAATAAATTCCAGAAGTAGAAATAACTGAAGTGATGTATTGCGCAATATTTTATATATGTAAACGCAATATTTTATATATGTAAACGACTGTATATTATGACAATAACAAAATCTTGTGATCTTTGCCTTACTTTTAACTAGCTAATTTATTTTTCCTACTTCTGTTCCATCACCTGGTTTAATTTCATCAATCAATAGATGTCTGATAATAATGCTAAACAAATCCTTATCTAGTACTTTCATATCTACATATGCAAACTAATTCTACTTTTATAACTTTCAACAGTGAGAAGTTTTTGATCTAGCTCTACTGAACCTCCAATAATCTTTTTTTTTTACTGCTTAAGCTGTCAGCTTGAAATTCAAAAACAACTTAATGTTTTGAATCTACACCAACTTGCTTACATACTTATATATAGACTTAACATCAGTTCAGTATCTATAATTTTAGTGTCCTCAGTTTTTCAGTAATTATAGACAGGCCAAAAATGGTTTAACACTAACAAAACATCACATGACCTCTGCCTACACAAGATAATAGAACTGGAGTAGAAGAAATAGATTTGCTATTAAAAATAATATATAGGCAGTGTTATGTGATGTTTTGTTAATGTTATATACTATTCCTAGTCAAGGAATAAAGGCAGGGCTGGGCCTAAGTCATAGCAAAGCAAGCAACTGCTTGGGGCATGAAAATTTTGAAGGTGGCATTTCGATTTTGAATATGGGTTTCCATCAACCGTTTACTTAGGATTTTTATTTTTTCTAATAATATAGATGTCGATACTGAAAACATAGTTTATTTTTAAACCAACTCATAATACTATATTATCTTTTCAAAACAATTATGTTTAGTTAATTAATCATGTATTTTTTGTCTGACAAAAATAAACTTATAAATTATGATAATATTGTTATGAGTCATAATATATCAACTCATAAATTCGCCACATGGTTATTACTAGATTACATTTTAACTTATTTTAGAAAATAAACAATGATAATAATATTGATGAAGTTTCATTTTTATAACGAACAGCAACCACAGTATACAGTAATATCATATCTAGACAATTAATTATGAATCTGAAGATATTATTAATCCAAAGGAGAAATTCAAAATAAAATATGTCTTTTATGTATTAGACTTTGTTCACAAATCATTAGAAGATTTTATCATTTAAATTAAAATATTGATAAATTTGAATTTTTATATGACATCGGTAATTTAAACCTAAGCTTTATGAAACAATAGCTTCGTTAACACTGCCAAGATTTGTATTTAGCTTTAAATGATAACACAGATACCGATATTGATAGTATTGAACTCTACAATGAATTGTTGGCTTTATTGGACCTTCTCACACCAAACACGCCACCAATAGAAATACTGGAATTTATTCTAAAAAATAATTGTGTCGAATGTTGCTGTGGCCCTGAGAATTCTTTTACTGATACCTGTGTTAGTAACAACAGTAGAGTGAAGTTTCTCCAAATTGAAAATAATAAAAAATTATTTGAAGAACACAATTTTCAAAGTCGGTTGACAGGACTAGGTACAATTTCAATAGAGTCAACAGCTAAAACTTCCAGTTTTGCATAACTGTAGGAAAACTTTGCATCAAAGAAAGATAGAAGATGTTTTTAAAATCTTTATTTTACTTTTTTATTTTTTTAAATATATGTTTATTCTTAAATAATATATACTATTTTTTTTTTTTCTAAATAAAAAATTTTGAAATCCACTTTATTTTATTTTCATCTCCAATAGAAATCGTTCATTTTGAATAAATTTAGTTTTAAATATTTTAAATTTTAATAATCTGACATGAGTACCAAAATATGAAGCAGCATGAAAAGTTTGCTTGGAGAGGCAAAGAAGTTCAGGCCAGTCCTGATTCTAGGTGCCTATCTATAGTTACTAAAAAAACTGAGGATGTTATAGGTATTGAACTGGTGTCAAATCTATCTAACTATGAAAACAAATTGGCTTAGATTTAAAATATTAACAGTAGCAAAAAACTTTCTATACAATAGTGTCATATAGAATAAGCTCTATTGTAGCATCTGTTCCATATGTAGCACTATTCAGTGGGGAAAAAATTTGCTACTGTTATAATAGCTTGTTAAGGATTTTTTTAAAAAGATGATCATGTGATAGTTATTGGAGAAAAAGTATATTACATCCCAAAAAAATCCAGGTGTATTAGATTCAGATCTAAAATGCCTCACTGATAAAAGTTATGATAGAAACTAATCAGGAAACAGCTCTTAATAGGATTTATTAAGCACTATTATCTGGCATTTTTTTGACTCCCAAGCTTAGTCAAGGTGAAGGAACTTAGACCATGTGAAGTTTTGTTGATGTTATAACAATCCTGATCAATAAATATGTGTTTACTATTACTAAACAATTGAGGGCACCCCCAAACATAAAATATTACAAACAAATAGGCTTACATTCAAAACTTTATAAAATGTAAACAATAGAAAAAAAAATCCACACAACAGTGTCACCTAGTGTAAGCTCTAGCAATCAATAGATGCTAGAAAGTTGTATATTTTAATACCTATTCAGTGCCTTCCAATCCAATAACCAGTCTAGTTTCTAGCTTATGGTTTTCATCAATGACAAAGTTTGATTTGGGAGCAGTGCACTTGCATCTTTGGTGATCAGGTTACATGAAAAGTTTGTAAAATTTCAATCTGAGAGCTTCATAGCAAAAAAAAAAAAAAGGGGGGGGAATAAATGGAGTTTGCTTGAGACAATGCATATTAGATACAAAAAAAGTTCAGGTGCACTAGAATCAGATCCAAAACTCATCATCAATGAAAGCAATAAGCTAGCAATTGATATGAGAACATGGATAGGACAACCCTGGTAGGGAGTTATTAAATATTACCATCCGGTATCTATTGATTAGTCAAGATTTTAAAAATCACTAAAACATCACATAACCATCATTTCCTATGCTTACACAATCTGTTAAAACATTAGCAACTTTCTCCAAAGGAATAGTGCCACTTAATGTAAGCCATAGTAATCAACAAATGTTAAAAGCTCTGTGTATCGAATTCCCTATCTACTGCCTATTTATCCAATTATGGCTTCACAGTCATGTACTAGATACAGCCTTAAACTAAAAATTAGTTTGGGGATACTGAATGAATAGTGATTGGATAGGGATTTTGATGCACAAATCTTCTAGCATCCATTGATTACTAGAGTTTGCATTAAGTAGCAGTATTGTACGAAGAAAGTTACTACTGTATGATCAGGGCTTAGGGAAATAGATTTTCTTTGCCACTTTTATAGTATACTTTTTATATTAGATTGTTAAATTACATTTATCATTTATTAAATTATTTGTAAATTAAAAATATGATGCATTCTTTATTGTTCTATACATTTTATATGTGTCTGTGTATTACAAATGCATAACTTTTTCAGATCATTGACATTCTAGAAACCATGTTCTATACAATTTGGGATATCATGATGGATTTTGTAAAACACCAGTTTATCTGTTAGCACAGACAATGGCATCCATATGATAAGAGTATAATTTTAGCCATTAAATAAGAAGTAGGCTGAACTCACACTTGAAATTTATAAAGCTAATACATTTGTCTTTAAAGGAAGTATTAGATTAGGCATAGTAGATGTCAAACCTTAATATAATTGTGTTATGCTATTGCATATTAACTTTTGGTTTGGGATTTTAAAAAATATGTATTTTGATCATTCTTTATCTAATCATCGTTGTTTCTTTTCAAATCCAATCCATTTCATATTTTTGTACACCAAGTAAACCTTATTAATAAAATACTTATATTCTCTGATCATCTTAGTTTGTTTTTATTCTCCATGCACATTCCTGGTATGTCAACTAATCATTAGCTGCCCAATGTAGACACGACAATTATCTTCAAATACCACTAACCATACTTCAAGTATGTAATTTTTCCTTTATTATTCATAAGTGTAAATAGATCGCAGCCATAGAACCTACTGCAGGATGAAAACATTACACTAGCCTCTAGTAAAGAATCGGGGGAATGATAAAGCACCACTGACCAAATTCGACAACTGCCGGAAAGTAACGGTTGGAACAAATTTCCATTGTTCATTTAATCCTCTATTTAAAAACAGTTAGATACTTATTTACTAATCAATAACTGTATATGTTGACTCTGGTCTGAGAAAAACATTTTATTTGGGGAGGAGGATAAAATGTATGTGGGAAAACTTTTTTTTTTATGTTTTCTCACCCTGATTCAAAATTATGAGGTCTTTCACAATTATATCTGTGTTGATGCATAAGTGTGCATCTAGGCATTTCATCTGTTTGTAGTATGTTTTTTTATTATGCTATAAAATGTTTTTTATTACGCTATAAAAGCGCACTGAATGCCTAGAAAAGATTAATACCTGCCTTAATTACTCATTGCAAATTCTATAGGATTTATTTTTTCACATTATAATTTGGTCAGCGCAAGAGAAATTTAACTTATAACTTCTATAGAAAGCTTTGCCTTATTACTAAATAACTGAACTTTATATACACGTATAACGAATAATATATATATATATATATTAAGTGTCATAGCATCGGCCGGGACGCAAACCCGCAACCCGGGCAACTGCCTGCAAGTGCAAGGCAGTCGCTCTAACCTCTCGACCACCAATGCAAGACTAATGAATAATATTTCTCTAGTGCATTTTTCATTACACCACTCTCGCGCAAGGTAGGGAATGTTTTCTATCCACTTTTAACACCTTGTGGAGGGATGTAATCATAAATATACAATCAAAGACATGTAAAAAAGATCTATTCATTATTCATTATGGGATAATCTCTAGTCTAATGAGTGACTAATAAAAATTATTTATATACACCTGTTTAAATTTTATCTTTTTTTTAAAACTTACATAAAAAATTTATTAGATTCCCAGAGGGTTCATCAATTGTTAACTCCACCTTTGTAAGTACACCTACATAAATTTCTCAACTTTTTTTAACCTCTTATTTCATCTTATCAACGGCTTTTATATATTCAAAGAAGGGATTTCTCTAGGTCACACCCTTTTATGAATTTAAATAATTACATTTCAAAAGCTTTCCCTCTTTCTATATAAAATACTTCCTTATACCAACTACAATACATTTACAATACTTGTAATTATATATATATAATTTATTTAATTATGAAATTTAAATATTTAAGTATAATATATATGAGTATATATAAGTATAACGACAAATGTAAACAGCTTTTAAATACACCACCGCAGGGTGAAGACTTTTCTAACTATCCCTATAAGTGAATAGTAAAAAAGAAACTATTACCCCTCCAGGCTTGTTGATTGATAAAAAAATATGGTTTGAGCATTTTTTCATCGCCTAATTAAAAATAACTAGATATCCAATTACTAATCAATATTGAATCATTAACTGGGTTGGTAATGGCCAGATACATCTAAGAAAAATCCTAAACTTAATGAAAACCATATTTAAAAAAAACCATAAGGCTTTATTGCTTGGGAGTTTCATAAGAGGTTTGAGCACCAGACCTGAAGATGCCAGAATTAACCATGGGACTCCTAATCCCAAATCAGACACTCTACTAACTGCACCAAACTGCATAGGGCATGAAAACCATATGATATGTAGGTACACAATCAACTACATACTATAAGGTACTTCATAAACACACACAAAACATATTCCATAAATAAATATAAATAAACTAAAAAAGACTATCATGACTACCACAACTACTTTCATGTCCATGACATGATTCATGGCTAATTTAGTGAACTATTCACTTTTTATAGTATTTCTTCCTTGTCCAACCTTCTAGCCAAGAATAGCTATATAATTAGTTACCTAACTACCCACCTGAGACCACAAAAAAATGTCCAAATCTCATTAGTGTTTGAACCCTGGATATTCATTTACTAACTGGAAAATTAGTATCTTAGATGTTTTTTTAACTTGAAGGTAAAACAAGAAAGAAAAGTCACAAAAATTCTGGAAAACTGGACAATATCTAGTCTGATGAAAAATATCTTTTAATTCTCAAATTCTCTGCAGAAGATCACTGGAAAGATTTATCTGGAAAGATTTTGAATTCTGCAGGTTGTTTAAAAGCTATCTATTCTACTACTAAAATTGTAATGTTAATAAAGAAATTAATTATTATTGAAATTACATCCAGTATATATATATATTTTCTGAAGTTTAAGAATGTAACTGTATTGTATGCATGCTTCTTTTTCACAAGCTGAGATTTTTATTCTCATATTAATACAAAATGTTCTTAGAACTGCCACTTTGCAATAATATATATAAAAACAATATGATTCAGAAATGAAGTCTCACCAAACAGAACATTTTATATTTTATTAATCCAAATTGCTTATAAAATCCTAAATATTAATCGACTTTTAAAAAAAAAAAAGCAATTGCTTTTACTCGATACTATAAGTCCTTTCTGAAGTCTCACCAAACAGAACATTTTATATTTTATTAATCCAAATTGCTTATAAAATCCTAAATATTAATCGACTTTAAAAAAAAAAAAAGCAATTGCTTTTACTCGATACTATAAGTCCTTTTTCAAGCACTGGGTCTATTTTTAATTATATTATATTTATGTATTTGACTCCTTAATTGTTTTTTTCAAACTACATATATATCGAAATAAGTTTGATTTTTTTATATGCACACACTTTTTAAACAACTTTCCAATTTTTATAATATATCATGTTATTTTCTCTTCTGAACAAAAAATGTTTCTTAGATAAAACTAATTAGAAAATTATTTATTTAAAATGATAACCAATAAATCAGAAGATGAAGAAGAAAATAAAAGTAATGAGAAATAGGATAAAGAAAAGAGGATGAAGTTAAAGAAAACGATGTAGATGAAGCTGAAGAAGTTGAAGAGGAAAAAGAAATGAAAATGTATCAGATGAAGAAGAACAAAGTGTAATTTGCAGAAACGTAACTCATCTAATAGATGATGATAAAAGTGAGAATAAAAAGAACAAATTTTTTTAAAAAATCAGCTCAATAAAATCAATAAATTGAAATTTCAAGAAAGCAAAGAAACAGAAAAAAATATTTTTTGAAGAATGGAAGAGGAAAAAAAACTAAATATGGAGTTTGCATGCAAATAACATTCATTTATATTTGCAATTATTAATGGACAAGCTTTTTTTTTTAAAATAACTTTAAATGATCATACTATTGGTGATCAAGAAATCATAGTAAATTGAATACTTCAATGCACATCTATTCTAGTCTGAGCTAAAGTAAATGTTGCGTTTTTCTAGAACATATTAATATGATGCAGATACTGACATAGCATTCAAAATCACAGACATGATTTCATTTTTATATACTTTGATATAGTTTTCACCTAGAAGCTGGAGTTACATGATGTTTTTTCTTTTTTTCAGGCTAGCCCCAAACTCAGGAAATAGATTCCTTCACTCAGAATCTAACTTATCAGTCAAATCATCTTACTGCCTTCTCTTATTATGATCTCATAATGATTTCTATATAATCTTTATAATATATTTTTTTTGCAAGGCCTTCCCTATCAATGCCATTCTTATTTTTATTCAAAGGGCTATCATTAAATGATCAGAAGTTACAACATCATATGATCACTATTCTTTATGCTTACATAAGCTGTTTACGCAGAGACAAAACTCCTCATATAGTAGCGGCATTCAGTGCAAGCCAAAGTTATCAATGAATTCAAGAAGATTTGGGCATAAAATCCCTATATAGTGCTTAATATCCCCAGATTAGTTTTTAGCTTGTGATTTTCATCAGTGAGAAGCCTTGGATCTGAGACCAACTGCACCCAGATCTTAGGATCTAATGCAACCCTCCAGCAACCATTTTTACCTTATTACCTAACTATAAAGCTTTGATCCAAAATGAAAACACAATAACATTTTCAATTCAAGCTCATTAACGTGTATAATCATATAGATCTGAACTCAGTTCAGCATCCATACTTTTAGGTATCTTTGGTTCTTTAATAACCATAGTCACTATAATCCGATTGAGCAGGATTGGTATTAAACCACTAAACATCACATAATCACCATTCTTTATGCTTATAAAAGCTGTTTACACAGAGATAAAACTCTGCTGCAAGCCAGAGTAATCAATGGATGCAGAAAGGTTTGTGCATAAAATCCCTATCTAGTACCTACTCATCCAATATCCCCAGACTAGTTTTTAACTTGTGGTTTTCATCAATGAGGAGACTTGGATCTGAGAGCACTGCACTTAAATCTTATGATGTAATGAGTAGGTACTAGGTAGGGATTTTATGCACAAACCTTCCTGCATCCATTGATTACTCTGGCTTGCACTGAGAGATGCTACTGTATGAAGAGTTTTGTCTCTGTGTAAACAGCTTGTGTAAGTATAAAGAATGGTGATCATGTAATGTTTAGTGATTTAATATCAATCCTTCCCAATAGGATTACGGTGACTGTGATTATTAAAGACCCAAAAACACCAAAAAGTATGGATGCTAAACTGAGTTCAGATCTATGTGATTATACAGGTTAATGAGCTTGAATTGAAAACATTATTGTGTTTTCATTTTGGACTCATGGCTTTATAGTTAGTTAATAAGATAAAATATGGTTGCTGGAGGGTTGCATTAGATCCTAAGATCTGGGTGCAGTGCTCTCATATCCAAGATTCCTCACTAATGAAAGCCACAAGCTAGAAATTAGTCTGGGGATATTGGATGAGTAAGTACTAGATAGGAATTTTATGCATAAACCTTCCTGCCTCCATTGATTATTCTGGCTTGCGCTGAGTGGCATTACTGTGTGGAGAGTTTTCCCTCTGTAAGTTGCAATATCATTTCTTATCTTTTAAGTACTATCAACATTATCATCATCTGAATCAGCTTTTTTGTATATGAGTTTCTCAATATTAGTCAGACTAGCTGTAGGAAAGAAATTCACTTTCATCATTTAAATTTTTAATTTCTTTATCATATAATCTCTTTATTAAATTAAATAAGCATTTTCCCTTTTTTTTTTGACCGAGTCCTATAATACTATCCAAAAATAATGTTCAATAAATTTATCTGCTTTATCTTTCCATCGATATTTTTTTAATAAAGTTTCTTTTGGATTTATTTTTCAAATTTTCTCCTTTTTTGTTTAATAGTAAATGTTAATGTAATCCATTGGTTGTGAAAGCTTGCACTTGGTGGCACTTATATATGGAGAGTTTGGTGAAAGAGAGGAAAAAGCATGCAGAGAATATAAATGTGCTTAGAATGTGAAGATGTTAATGTTAAATGAGAAAAGTATTTAAAAAAACAGAAGTTGGCTAAAATAGATAATTATATGGAGAGAATGAAATTAAATAGTAAATTGTTAGAGGATATTAATAAAAGTGGAAGAGATGGGAGTAAAAAAATTTGAAATACAATAAAAGACAGAATGTGGTGGGGAGAGAGAAATAAATAGTATTAACAGATGATGAGAGAATAGAGTGTAGTTCTAGGGAAGAATTAGAGACAATCTTAAATAAGCATGTAATGGATATAGAAAAGATGTTAGATGTGAAAGACAGAGTGATAACAAACATAAAAGTATATAGTAATGAAAATATTAGGTTTACAGAAAATGAATTGAATATGGCAAGGAAGAAATTGAAAAGACATTAGATGATTGAGCAGCAGACATGGTAATGAATTTAGGAAATAGGGCAAAATTAATAAGATGT
Source organism: Epiperipatus broadwayi (assembly GCA_028023455.1). Lineage (NCBI taxonomy): Eukaryota > Metazoa > Onychophora > Udeonychophora > Euonychophora > Peripatidae > Epiperipatus > Epiperipatus broadwayi. The sequence continues at coordinate 4,879,757 of JAQFVV010000073.1, read as the reverse complement.
CACAAAAGAGAGATTTTCTGGATAGTTGGAGTAATACAAGAGTAAGGTTACAATTTAAAGCAAAGGATAAAGATTATAGAAAGTTAAGCAATTATGGACCAATAGAGGTAACATCAATGATATATAAAGTTTTCACATATATGGTGATTGGAAGGGTCACAAATGGATGGAAGAAAATAATATAGTGGGAGAAATGCAAGGAAGTTTTCGACTGGAGAGGTGTATAGGAAATAGTTTATTTGTAGTTACACAACTTATAAATATGAATAGAAATGCAGGTAGACAGTTATATATGGTTTTTATAAATATAGAGAAGGCATATGATAAGAGTAAATAGAAATAGATTATGGGTAAGTTTAGTAAATTTGGAAATGGAAGGAGCTTTAGTGAATCTTATACATATCAATTAGGGGGTATAGAATCAGTTAAAGTTAAAAATAGGTTAGGACTAAGGCAAAGATGCTCTATATCACCTATTTTGTTTTTGTTGTATTTAAAAGAAATGGAGAGAGCAATAGAAATACTAGCAAGAGGGATAGAGATACTATTAATAGATATCAAGGGAATATATACATTATCGGGTCTTTTATTTACAGATGACGTTTCTTGTGCACAAAAAGTAGGGAAGATATGGAAATTATGCTGAAGACATATGCAAGGTGGGTAAAGAGATTAGAGAATACAAAGTGTGGTGAATATGTATAACTATTTGGGAATCATCTTAAGTAATCAGATAAATTGCTTGGATGAATGGGAAAAAAAATTGATAAATGAAGCAAAGAAAAAAAAGGAATTGATAAAGAAATTAACAGTGTTTTCATATAATAAATACGATGTAGCTACAATTGAATAGATGGAAGTGGCAGTAGCAGGGTTAACATATGGTAATGATACACAGAGGCTAAACTCTCCATACAGAAATGCCACCAGTGCAAGCCAGAATAATCAGTGGATGTTAGAAGGTTTGTGCATAAAATCCCTATCTAGTACCTACTCATGCAATATCCCCAGACTAGTAGCTTTGACTAGTTTCCAGCTTATTAGTCTAAGCGATAAGCTGGATACTAGTCTGGAAATATTGGATGAGTAGGCACTAGATAGGGATTTTATGCAGAAACCTCACATCCATTGAATACTCTGGCTTGCACTGGTGGCGCTACTGTATGGAGAGTTTAACCTCTGTGTAAATAGTTTGTGTACGTATAAGAAATAGTGATAATGTGATGTTTAGTGATTTATATGGTAACAATATGTTATGTATTATTAAAGGATGTTAGATTACTTAGAAAAAATACAAAGAGAAGTAGGAAAACATGCATTAAATCCAGAAGTGTTATGGCATAGGAGGCAATTAAAGGAGAAATGGGATGGTCAAGTCTTTATATGAGAGATGCAGAAAGCAAAATGAAATGTTTAGTAAATTGCAATTTATGAATAATAAGAGAATAGCCAAAATTGTATTTAATTAGGTTATGAGCAAGCAACAAGATGGATGACAAAGGTAGTATGATATGCAGAAGATTTGAATAAAGAATTTATATCAGTATACTTATACAAAAGGTCATGATTGTGTTAGAATTTTTGAGTGTTATAGTGGCTAAGAATGGGATAAAAGAATAGATGCATTAATAAAAAGTAGGGAGTTGGAGAGATGGAGAACTAGTATGGAGAATAAAAAGAGTTTAAATATATATATATAAGTAAACAGAATTTGGGTGTGAGGTAATTTATGATAATAGCAAGGAAAACAGTTTACTGTTTAAGGCTCGAACAGGATCTTTAGCAACAAGGAAATATACACATAAATGGAAAAATATTGATTTAGTCTGCAAGTTATGTAAGAAGAGCATAGAAAGTATTAGGTATCTGTTAAATGAATGTAAATGTCTGCAAGCAGAAAGGGTACAAATAATGAAATTGTGGAAGAATAAATATAAACAAAGTGATTATACAAAAAGAGAGTTCTTGATTTTTATGCTGGGTTTGGGAAAAGATAAAGGGGATTTAGATATAAAGACCATGAAGTTGACAAAGATTATGTTGAGGAAATGGTATGGAGCAGGATAGATAATACTATGGGAAAAACTTAGAGTGGTGAATGGAAAGGGAAGGGAAAGTGGCTAACGGGTTCCTCTAGGCATAGTGGCTGAGAGATTCCTGACTCCCAAAAAGGAGAAGTCACAGTGCATTATATCGTGTAGTTTATATTTGAGAGAAATGAAGAGAGCAATAGAAAGACTAGGAAGAGATGTAGAGTTACCATTAATAGATGGCAAGTGAGGTATATATTATCAGGTCTTTTATTTGCTGATGATATATTCTTGTGCACAGAAAGTAGGAAAAATATGGAAGTTATGCTGAACACTTGTGCAAGGGTGGGTAAAAAAATGTAGATTAAATTTAGTGAAGTAAAATCAAAATTAATGATGATAAATGCTGGGGAAAGAGAAGAAAAAGAATTTTTATTGGGGGATATAAAATTAAATGTGGTGAATATGTATAACTATTTGGGAATCATCTCAATAAATTGCTTGAATGAATGGGAGAAAAAATTGAAAAAAATAAATAAATAATGATTTTATTAGTAAACATTGCATATTAATATTATTTATTGTTTAATAAGAAGTACAGACTAACATATAATAAGGATACTGCCTTAATTAATCTAGATTCAGCAATGAGTGGTTAATAATTACCTTTATGTAGGATGTGTGTATAATTACATAAACACATGTTTCTTAATCTGTAATAAAAATATATAAAAAATTCTTATTGATTAAGTTTCAAAGTAAAAATACTTCGCAATGTTTTAATAATTAATCAGTTATTTAACACTCCAGACTTCCTTATTAAAAACATTATAATACTTGGCGAAGAATATATACATTATAAATACATACAGTATGGACAAGTTTAATAATGAAACACCTAGCCACAGATATGTTAGATAGCTCAAGGGTATGATGTCAAATATTGACATAACAAAACTTGAAAATCATAACCTTATAAGGTGGTGAAATTTTTCTAGATTAAAAGTGCATAAAATAATTACATAAAACATAAATTAATGCCGACAAAATTTATTTAAAAAAATTATCTCTTATTAAACAAAATAACAAGTAATGAATAAAGGAAGTGATTACGAGTAACTTAGAAAAAATGTATATTCATGTTATAATTATTGAATTGTTATAATTATTCTATCATTTAAACAACAGACAATACAAATAACCAATATATATGTATGCAGCGCCGCCCTTTGGATTTTAAGACCCCGGGCACAAATATGAAGGGGAGGGGGCAGTAAATAAAAACGTGAATAAATAAATAAATTTTTTTATTTTTAATACAAGAAAGAAACACATAAAACATTTATTCTTAGTAAAAATTAAGCTTTAGTTTTATGTATAAGAACCTGCATCAAATGTCGGTCTCTCTATTTTATTAATGCGTAAGATATATATTGTGCTGTTGATTAAAATAAGGTAGCTCAGTGCGGGACCCACTAGCCGTTCTCGGGCATACGCCTGGTTGACCGACTTTAGGGGTGTACTCTATGTACGTGTTAATAAATAAAACAAGAACTGTTAACTCTATCTTTTCATGTCCTTGGAATAGAAGTTTGAAATATATATAACATAAAGTTTAATTTAAATACATTTAAAAAATGTGCATGAGAAATTAAATTATAACGTGTTGTAAAGACCTTGCTCACTTTAAAAAGTGATGCGGATGTTTCGAAATGCATCCATAATGAGAGAAGAATTTCTGTGCTGATGGATGGCTGCAGTGGTATTGAACTAAGATGAATGTTGCTTGATTCAGACTTAATATTCTAGTATTGGTATTTATTTCTATGTTTAAGTTTCAATTAGCAATATACAATCATTGATTTATTCATATATATATATGCCTGTATGTGTTATTAAATTGCAACTATTTTTAACTTAATTGCATAATACATAATTCTACTATCTACAAAATTCCGATCATCCTTCCAAATCTTATTCTAGGTTTTAAATTCATATCTTTTCTGCCTTCTTCCGATTTTGTTTTAACTTTTCCAATTCCTTTAAAAAAAATTATTTGTCATTTCTCTATCTCTAACAATTTATACACTTCAATTTCTTTTTTTTAATTCTTAAAATAACTATCCCTTTTTAAAATCCATTCTATTTAAAACTAACATTAATTAGCTTCCCAACTTATTCACTTTTAAATTATTTTGACATTCATATGAGAGAATCTTTATTAGTTTTCCTCTCAAATAATTCAAATTTCACTACATACAAAACCACAGACTATCAAGTCAAATTCTTAATTCAATGCTCACATGATATTTTTTTTTTTATTGTTGTTGTTAAAATTATTTCTTAGTCTTCATTATATTAATTCGCTTTTCCCAATCTCCTTTTAGACAAAATATATTTGAAATCATTATATATATATATTGCAATTTTTTTCCTAATTCATACATTTATTATTTACTCTCTTAATCCTCATCACCATCATCTTCAATCATTATTAATCTATTATAGGACAAAGATTTGTCCGATTTCATTCTAGTTTATTTTCATATCTTCTCTTTTCTGAGTTTCAGACTAAAAAGATACTAGTGTCTTCTTTCTTTTAATTATTTTCATACCAAATTTGTTACAAGTTTTTTTGAAAAATATTCATGTCATCTCTTAGAAATAAACAAATAATATTTGAATACAAATATAATACATATATTGAACTTTAGATGTAATTAAAAGGAATTTGAACACAGTTTTTCAAGCTCCTTTTAACCACCCACTCCATCTAATATAACCGATTTACATACATGTGAAAAAGATAAATGATCTCCAATACAAGTATTCCGTACTGAATCAGCATTCATCAATTGGTCCAGATCATCATCTCTGACACATATATAATCAGTGCTTGCTTTATATGAATGGCTGAAGAGTTGGAAGTTGAAAAAGATTGAAACCTGCCCATTAAAGTTTGAATATTGGCTATCTTAATATAAACTGGGCACTGATTATATATGTGTGTGGCAGATGATGATCTGGACTGACTGAGGAGTGCTGGTTCAGCAAGAAATGCACATATTGGAGATCATTTAATCTTTTTCATTTATATGTGGTCATGTATATACATTATATAAGATAGTCTCCTCTAATTACACAAATATTAAATAAAACTTCACTTCGACGATAACTTTATGCACTTTTATCTACCTCTATTCATTGTGTAAATAAATTACCTAGTCTACAAATACATTACATCCAGATTGATTATTATATATTATTGTTATTTTTAAAATACTAAAAACAATATAAATAGATAAAAGTTAAATCAATTTTTAAATAATTCATTGTAGAGGTTTTTTTTCCCCAATGTCTCTCTCCATCCACCCACTCATTAGATCAGTCAACAGATGATCAGTAAGATTTTGAGCTATTTTTTATCCCTGTCTTAGTTTATGGCTAGGAATAATTACATACCTATTCATTGAGTTATATATTGATTATGATCAATAATCAATATATATATCATTAAAAACCAGTCAACACTTAGACAATCTCAATATCAATAACAATCAATAATTTCAAACTGTTGTCAAGGCAACCTTACAATATTTTTGATGAATGTTTAGATGGAAATCTTAAATATATGGACTAATCCATTTAATCAACTTAATTAGAAAGAACTTAATCTAGAATATCTGCCCCAGGCAACTATAAATGTAAACTGTGGTACGTTGATCTCTTTATTAGATCTAGCGTGGCATTTAAAAAAGGATCCTCCTTTTGGATGCACCAGTCTTTCAATTTACATTAACTCTTGACCTAGGGCAGTTGTTTTAAGTTAAGCACTTTCTAATTAAATTGATTTAAATGGATTACTCCATACATGACAATAATATTGGCATCAACAAGGGCTATGATTATTCCATCATTGGATTTTCATTGATATGGATGACTAAAGAGTTGAAGAGTGGACAAGACTGAAGCTTGTCCATTAAAGTTTGAAAATTTTCTATCTTAATATAAACTGCGCACTGATTGTATATATGTGTGGGAGATGGTGATATGAACCAACTGAAGAGTGCTGGCAGCATGAAATACATATATTGAAAATCATTTATCTTTTTCACATGTATGTGATCATGTGTATCAATTGTATAAGATAGAGTGCATAGATGTTGGAAGATTGAAAGTTCGAGTTTAAGTCCCTTCTAATATATATATATATTAGAAGGGACTTGAACTCAGACTTTCAATCTTCCAACATATATATATAAGCAGATAAATAGAGAAAACAAAATAAATTCATATTGATTTTCAAAATACAAAAGGGAATTGATACTTCGACAACTCTTATGATGAACAAAAAGTGAAATAATTCTAGATTTTTTTTATTTCCTTAGAAACAGGATTTAAAAATAAATTTATAAATTTCTACAAAATGTTTATTGCAAGATATAAATTAGATAAACAGTAGGTTGATTTTCCAAACCAAAAAGCAGATAAATACATATTCAAATAGTTAACTAGCGAAAAGTTAAAATAAAATACACACAACATAACAAACCAAGGTTTTGAAGGTCTAATCTTACTGTTAAACTAAGATTCAAATTTCATTTTCACAATTCTGTAGTGATATTTCTATATACACAAATTGTAAAGATATATAATAATAACGATAGGACAGCACAATTAAAAGAAAACAAAGGAAGGAGTAAAAAAAGCACATGCTCCACTCCTTCTTTACTTAAAACATTTATCTAAGTTTAAACAGGCTTTAGATTAAATAATTTTTTATCTATGAATGAGACAATGATAGAATTTAAATAATTCTAAAAATCAATGGGCTATCCTAAAAAGTTTATTTTAAATGCTTTTATATTAACTTGTCCTCTCTGTGTATGTTTCTGTATGTCCACATTTTTGAATTTTTAACAATGAAAAAATATTCATTTCCACTTACAACTCAAACTCATATCCTTATATTTTCCAAGAAAACTCATTAACAACCAAGCCAATGGAAATATTACATTTGTAAAATAAAATTTTGTTAATATTGATTTAACTCATACTTAATTACTATTAATAAAAATAAAAATATATACATCTGACAGAAATATTACATTAGCAAAATAAAATCATGTTAATATTGATTTAATTCATACTTAATTAATTAAATTAATTAAAAAACCAATACATAAATATTTTTATATAATAGATGATCACATGATATTCAAATTTAGAATCCATTTGTTAGAGGGGATATTTTTTTTATTTTCACATATTATTAAATTATAATTGTCAGATTTTTTTATAGTTTTAACCATTTTTTTAAAATATGTAAATATAACTAAAAAGTAAAAATATAATATGTAATTTTTTTTAAATAATGTTTTTACATAAATAGCTAACTAAAAAGTAGAAAAATAACAAAGTAATCCACTTCTTGGTTAATTTGTCATTTCTAGACTTGTTATAATACAATTGGAAATTGCAGGATTATTGTTATTTTATAAAAGCATTTGAGGCTCAAATAAATCATAAAATTAAAAAGGCCTCAAATGCTTTTATGAAATGACAATATTTCTGCAATTTCCAGTTGTTTTATAAGACTAAATTCTTAAGATTTCTCATATTTTCCAAGAATGGCAATTTAACTGAGAAGCAGATTAATTTGTTATTTTTCTACTTTTTAGCCACTATTTACATAAAATCATTATTTAAACATATTTTTTTACATATTATTTAAATAAATAATATTTATTAAGTAAATAACTGAATCATAATAAGGAATGCTTTCTAACAGAATTTATTATTTTTGAATTAATATAAATTTAATCCTCAAATTTTGCACAAACTGTAACAAAAAAAGTAGACTATCCATTGATATAAAATGATAATTAATTTAGTTTTAAATAATTATTAGAGGATTAAATTAAAATAATGACTTCCATCTATCATTCATTTAATCACATATACTTTTTAATATGCATTATTTAAAATATGATATTCTCATTTCAATAAATCAATATGAAAAATAAGAATATACAAAAAATAGCACATGATGAAATTCTTCACTCCTAGGGAGAACTAATCAAAAAACAAACTTTAGTCTTTCTTTTACATTTCATCCTTTTCTATAATTTTTACTTATTCAACTTATTCTGGGTATTCTTTCAACAATCTTATTTCATATTTATTGTAATAATGGGTATTCCTTCATCTATCTCATCCTAAATTCACATTTTTATTTATAAATTTTTCACCCATATTCTGGACCATAGCTATTATAATAAAATCATATTGCCTTAAAAAACAATAATAATAAATATATAAACTTAGAATAAATACATGGATTTTCTTTAGGAGTATAAAATATAAAAAATTTCATCAAAATTTTAAATATACGTACATTATGTTATATATAGAGCTTGCAAAATAAGATCTTAACAAGCTTTGAGAATATCCTCAACCTCAGACTGGTTAACCAGTCTGGGGTTGAGGATATTCTCAAAGCTTATTAAGAGCTTACTTTGCAAGCTCTATATATAACATTTGTAAATATGAGCTTTATTAAATTAAGTCATGTGACATCTGACTTGGATTTTTTTATTATTTTGTTTTTTGCTATTAAGGCTTTGGCGATTTTATATTGCTAAAGCTATTAATATATGGTGTATCTGAACTTAGTTCAGTCCCATGTGGCTATTTGAGTTAGATCGCTGGATTGGAAGACATATGGATGTCTGACAATTTCAGATTTTCTACTCAATAGTTATACATTAGATAAAGTGCTGGGCTTGTCCTAGTATCTTTAATCTAATGGTTGAATATCCTGGCACCTTAGTGATGACGCCAGAAGCAGAAACCGGTCTGGGGTTGAGGATATTCTCAAAGCTGGTTAAGAGCTTATTTTGGAAGCTCTATATATAACACGCATTATATAAACAAATATGTAAGTAAATATTAAAAACATATATTCCACTTTTTAAATTTCATCCTATTATCAAAATGATTTCAGAAAAGTCCTGCATTAAAAAGATGTATATCACAGAATGAAGATGTAAAAACATGTAAATAATCAAATGGCTTTATTGCTTGGAAGTTTATAAGAAATTCCGAGTACTGGAAATGCCCAAAAAGCCTCACACACCATCATCTGACAAACTACCATTGCACTAAACCAGGGATCGGGAATCGGCGACTCCAGAGCTGTGTGCGACTCTTTAGTGGAAAAAATGAACCTCTTATTTTGGATATATATATAACTTATATTAAAAATTTAAATATATTATAAAATAATATTTTATTTATGTATACAAATAGATAATTTGTAAGTAACTGTATTAATATAATTTAATTAACATATATAATACAATTGCGTATAAATTATCCGTGATGAGTGCGAGTGGTTTAAATTTAAAATAGCTTACTGCTCATTATGTTTTCTTCAATGAATTATGCGAAAAGAATACACAAAAACAGACTGATTGATTCAAGTCTGAAGGTTTTTTATTATTAAAATACATGAAATATATTACAAATTTGAACAAGTTGGCTGAGAACATAATCATTTACAAGTCACATTAATAAATTTGAATATTAACATCGTATCTTCATATTTATATAAATGTTTTCTTTCAGTGGCCAACTGATGAGTGCTGGTTCAGCGCAAAATGCATCTCGGGGGTCATTTGTCTTTTATTATATCTTTATTTATATGAATTTAATAAGAATGGGGAAGTATGGAGATGTTTATTATATCTATTAAGATATTACATACGGGACAGAGAAAAGTGAATAACTCCGTGTGTGTGTGTAAAATTAAAAAATCAGATATATTAATCTTTAACTGAGGTTTAAAGTTTATATCTGTGCTAGAGATCATCTCTAGTTTCGAAAATGATTAGTAATAATCATTAGTGTATTTATCTGAAATGGATGGCTCAAAATTGTGAGTGGAGGGAATTTGACAATGGTAAATGAAAATGTAAAAATGATAAATTTTATAGTGTAAATTTATTGTATTTACTGGAAATTTAGAAAAAAAAATTCTAATTAAAAGTCAAATTTACAGGGAAAAAAAATATTTTTTTTTGTTTTACCCACAAAAATATTATACAGTATGCAAGCTCAAGAGTTGTTCAAATCTTGTATATGCATACTTAATGTTATTAAATTTATAAATAATGAATGAAATTGATTTAAAGTTGTAACTCCTAAAATTTTAATTATTCTACTTTTTTTTTTTTTGTCAAAATGGCTCTCTGACTCAAAAATGTTCCTGACCCTGCACTCAACCATGTAGGACACAGAATGGAGATTATTATTTTCTAATAAAAAATAGATATAAATTGCTATATTAGTTTTTATTAAAGTTCTTGAAAAATAATAGTTTTTTATTACTTGAAACCAGTGCCATTTTAACACAAGAGTTCTAAAATGTATTTTGGAAATGGTGATCATGTGATGTTTAGTGGTTTAAATGTATTTTTCAGATTATATATCAACTACATATGTATATAATCAAACATTTCCTTTTTCTAATAAAACCCCAATCTTTTACTTTTGTCAGAAACATTAAATATAAATTAATTTAAAATATTTTCAATACTAATTTATTTATTTAATTCTTGAATATATATTAAGATAAATGAACAATCCAAGTTATAAAATTATAAACATAAAAATTGTTTGGGTGTGGCGATAACATATTATAAATTATAAAACAACTTATAAAAAAATAATTTCCTATAATTGAATTGATAATTCTTTATAATGTAGGTTTGGTTCCTGATCAGATTAGAGGTTTTTTTTTTTTTTTAAATCAAATTTGAATTAATACACATATGTATGACGTAGTTTAATTTTTTTAAAAAGGAAAACTATATTAATATAAATTTTTAATGAAAAAGAATTTTTTAAATCATAATATATATAAATAATGTAATTTTTAAAATGTAAAAATAATAATTACACCAAAATACAGTATTTCATCAAAACAGGGAATATTAACACGAGAGAAGCAGCTATTTAATAAAATATCCCAACTGCACTTTGGATGCCAAGCTTGCAATAGTTACATTTAAAAAAAGGTATATACACCAAATGTCCAACAGAAGTTACAAAACTGACACTCCAATTGTGCATACTCTAAAACGCACTTAACTTAACATATATCCATCATAAAGTTACAGTTATTAATAAACAAAGCCTCTTTAATATTATGTTTCCCCTCATTATGTTCTCTGCAAACCATTTTTATCTTGTTAGGATTGAAACCATAAGAAAATAGTTCCCCATCATCCAATAACACAATAGACATTGAAAGATTCAACCCAAGTTTATTGTAGCCACATATGTGCTGCTTAAGTCTTACATTAATATTTGTTTTGAATTCTCTGTGGTAAACATAAGGCAACTGTGATCCTTACATTCAATCACCAAACAATAAAGCTCAGGGGAATTCTTCAGTATGCTCGTTGTTCTTGGATCATGGGGGACTATTTGGTCATGTTTTCAATCCTAATGAGATAAAAATGTTTTGCAGTGAACACAATGATTGGAAGCATAAAATTAAAGAGGCTTGCTTTTTAAATAATGGTAACTTCATGATGAATAGAAAGTCTAATTGTGTTCAATTAAGTGTGGTTTGGAGTGTGTGCACCTGAAATGTCAATTTTGTAACTTCTATTGGAGATTTAATTTATGTAATGTTTTTTTCTTTTTAAAAAAATTTTTAGCAGAGTTATCTGGCACTGAAGTGCATTTGTAATATTTTAGTAATTAGTTATTTCCATGCTTTTGGGATTAGTATTCCCTATTTTTGATTACATTTTTGTGACAGAGTTTGTTTGTTTTTCAACGTTTTTTCAATTACTCTGAAAGACTCCTCCTCCCAATATAGTATTGTTGTTGTTTTAAATTTTAATTGAAACATTTATTTTTAAAAACATTATGAATCAAATGATTAAATAAACATGCTTTTAAATAAGTGCTAAAGCCTACTTCTCTAGTCAAAGTTTCATCTCTGACACATATGATCAAGGCCAATCTAAGATATTAGCAATACAAACAAGTATACACAGTTCCAAATGCTACAAGTGTCTGTTACGTATTAGAAACAAAGAGACTTTCTGAATACAAGTTAGAAGAATAAAAAAATATATTAAAATGAAATGAAAATGTCCAAGTACAAAAAATATCTAACAAAACCTTTCCTATATTGCATTCTCCTCAAATCTACAATTTCCATAGCCTTAGCTTTTTCTTTTCTATTCGTCAGATGTTGTCAAAATGAAAATTGAAATGATGAGCTTTAGATTTCTTTGCCCCCATAATGTTTTGTATATATTGCTGATTAACTTCAGAAGAATACTTCAAAACATATTAAAAAATAATTTTTTAAAAAAATTTCATTTTAATGGGATGCAACTTTTAATTGACAATGAATATATTTGTATGTACACATTTTTATATATATGTTACACGTTTTTGACATGCTTTTACACTATGTGAATATATACACCCATGTATGTGTATGTGTGAGTGTTAAAAACATGTTATATGGTTTGCTACTATCTGTGAGTTTTGATATCTGACATGCCTTGGAACCAATTGCCAGAAATATGATAAATATGATAATTTAAGATTCTCAGGCTATGAATATATATAAATTAGTTAAATCTATACTAAAGTAATATTTCCCAGAGCACAATGATTCTGTTCTGAAAGTTATAAATTGTTTCCTTTTGTTCGATGAAGAAATTGATTTCAAAATGTCTATGAGCAATAAACACTGGGGAAATCAGTTTGTATTGCATTTCACTTTAAACTTTGAATAAATTCTTATTGAACAACTATGATCAAAAAATTAATATCTTTTCCTCTATTGAATGGTAGCCCATTCAATAGGTTATAATTATTACTTTAAATATGTGGTTTGATATAATGATAAAATGTCAGATTAAAGATTTCTGGATTGATTCCCAGTTGAGGAAAATGAAATAAAAATTCACTTTTAAACTGTTTTACTTAACCTTCCATCTTGACTGCTCAAATGTCACTGAGGTCATCCAATTATTTTTATTTCTAATTGATATGTATGTGTATGTTTAAATGCACGTACATATATAGGTATAAACTTAATGAGAAAAAGTTATGTTTAAATAAATTAAAGCAAAAGATTTATAACTTTAAGATTAGAAAAAGATCATTCTCTAAAATGAATACCAGTCTAATTAATGAGAGTATAATAATCGTTAATGAAACAAAACAATTAAAGGAATACTGTTTAGATTTCCTTCATAAAATAAACTGAAATAACTCATTAATTAAAGTCAGAGATAACTATGTAAATTCTTGTATGGAGCATTGAAATGAAGAATCACCGGAGCAGATGGATAGGATTCTGAGCCAATCAACTTCAGGGATTGAAACAATGAATACCTCAGTACAACTTGGATCAACCAAACTACATTTGATTCTTGGAGTTTCACCTGTGCAGATGGACTGGACATATATCTTGGCTCAGATCATCTTCCATGGCACAGTGACTTCAAGTACGGAGAGCTGGCCTCCAAATGTGGGAACAGCCAGTTAGAATTCTTACAGGTCATACTGATCTAAATTATTATTTATGTATGCCTTCAGGTCTTATTGTGTTAAATAATTGTATATATGTAAGTAGTTAAAATTCTATTAAGGCTCTTTCATTAAATTATCTAAATATTGATTGTTTAGTAGTGATTGTATTCATGGAAAGTGCACTCTTAGATCAGCTAGACAGGCCAATTGGCACAGTCTTGATTCGAACCATTAATTAAAATAACGGTTACATTTAGGTAAAAGACTAGGCAATGCAAATAGAAATCGGTGAATTTGATGTCAGTGAAGCAAGTAGTTGGGCCCTGTACATTCAACATGTAGAAAAATACTTATTCATTAATAAGTTATATTCATTAATAAAGTTAAAGATGATAAGTATAAGATTGTTTTATTATTATATTTTGTTGGGAAAAGGAGTTATTGAGATAGCCACCAGGCTCACTGAACCTCTAACTCCTGAAGATTGTACCTACGATCAGGTTAAAGAGCATTTGGCAAAACACTTTAATCCACAACCGTCTAGGTATATCACTAGACTGCAATTCTGAGCTTGGAACCAAGGTTGGGATGAAGGTATAAAAGATTACAATAGTGCTCTTCATAATCTAGCAAAAAATTACAACTATGGATCTTTCCCAGATGAAGTTCTTAAACATTCTTGCATGTTCAAGCTCTTATTCTCAAGTATTTTATTCCCAATTCTAATTAAGTTTAGATTTTTTTTTATTTTTTATGATCTTTTTTTATTATTCATATGATTCTATATAAATTGATTTTTTTTTCTCTGTTGTTAATTTACAATTGCCCCCCACCCCAATAAATTAATATTTTTTCTTCATCTATTATAAGTCTTGGAAGATTTCAGTCAGTATATATTTATATTTTCAAACCCTTCTTAACAATTGTTATATATTTTCATATTTTATTTGTATATTTTTATTGTATTAAAATATAGTATTATTGCTGTTAGATGCTTCTCAAAATGATATTGATTCCCAGAAGTCTATGAATGATTTTCTGCTTATTTGTAATTGCTTTTCCTATATGGTTTGAGATATTTTGCTATAGACACAACTGTGATCAACTTTCATCATCATTAAACTATATGCTGTTAATGATAATGATAATACAATAAGAAAAATATAAAAAAGCAAAACCAAAATTAAAAAATAACATTAAAAAATATATACTTTCTTATGAATGAATGTAAGAGAAGGAAATATGAAATTCAATGTTCCAGTATGAGATGAGAGGCATTAAAAGATAGTATTCTTACTTTATATTAATCAAAGAAATATATTTTAATTTATTTCTGATTTATATGCATTAATTATTGTCAAATTCAACTTTTCAACTTGGAAGACAATTTTTTTTTATCTTCATCATATTTCTGTCATGGAATATTTTATTCTTTAAACAGAAAAGAATTTTCTATTGATTCTCTTGCACTTTGTTTCTTCTTTTAATTTCAGCTCCATTAATATCAGTGTAAATTGTTATCTGTAAAATATCTAAGAATAGCAAAGGTTTCTATCATCACTTAGTTTTAATTATCTACACAATTATTAGTTCTTGATTTAACTTTATTTTTAAAAGTTTCCATATTAAATTTGATAGTTAATTTTTTTTACATATATGTAATGAGGTCTGGCATAATGAAAGTTTATAGAGCAAATAATTAATATAATACACACTTTTCTCACTTAATTAAAGTTTATACAACAAATATAAAGCTATAGAATGTAAACTAGAATATCAAACATCTTTGCCATGTGAAATTTAGTTCTCAAATTAGTTTATTTATTTTTAGAGATAAAACATTTGTGCTTTTTTTTTCTTTAAATGTATTTTTCTAGATGCATATACTGTAATAATTTTAGCCATGAGCCATAAAAACAGGGATTTGAAAGCTGGTTAATGTTGCATAGAAAATGGCAGTAAGCTAAATGCTAAATACAGAATAATTAAATTGACAAATGCCATTAAAGCAACTATGTATATAAGACTTTTTGCAGTATTTCAACTTTGAATAAAACATCAAATATCTTTATCACATTTTGTGAGTTTTATTTACATTTAGTGTTTTCTGCAATTTGTTGAAAATCATGAGTCAAAAAAATGGTGTCTAAAAATTGATCAGTACTGATATGAAAAAAAATTCTAAAAAAGAAAGCTGTAAAATGTCCAATGATTTAAATTCTAAATATGGTGTGGTGAAAATCAATGAACCTTCACTATTTTTTTTTAAAAAAATACAAATTAAAAAACACACTGACAACAAAATAAATTTCCAGTTGAAGCAGTTTACATTGTAACATTAATAACTGAAATGCAGGCTTATTATATATCTGTATCAATATATGTAATATATACGGTATATGATCACAAACTTTCACATGATATCTCCACTCTATCTCATAACACTGATACACTTGGAAATGCTCAAAGGCACCCTAAGGCTCAGATTCTTGTCACACCCATGTTGACCTAAAGTCAATCTGACCCCTCATGTACAGGACATAATCCATTTCTATCAGATTTTCAATTTGATGGATGATTGAAGAGTTGGAGTGGATTGAAGCCTATCTATTTAAGTATGAAGATTCCCTATATTCATATATATCTGAGCACTTATTGCATATATATGTAGAGATGATAATCTGGACCAACTGATGATTGCGGTTTAGCATGAAATATGTGTATATTGGTGATTATTTGTCTTTTCAACATATGTATTCAAGGTATCAGTGGTGGAAAGTGGTGGCTCATGTGAAAGTCTGTGCTCATATACCCTACATATTACATATATTGATACAAGTACATAATAAGCCAGCATTTCAGTTATTACATAGTAGAAATGTCTTCCCATCCCTTGTATATGTATTAAATGGATTATATCCTGTATATGAGGGGTCAGATTGACTTTAGGTCAACATGGATGTGATGAGAATCTCGGCCTCAGAGTGGCCTGTGAGTGTTCCATTGTCATACTTTCAATTGGATGGACAGTTGAAGAGTTGGAGTGGATTGAAGCCTGTCCATTAATGTATGAAGATTGGCTATCTTAATATATATATATATCTGAGCACTTATTGCAGATATGTGTAGAGATGATAATCTGGACCAACTGATGATTGCTGATTTAGCATGAAATACATAAATTGGTTATTGTTTATCTTTTCAACATATATGTGTTCAAGTGTTTCAGTGTTATGAGATAGAATGGAGAGTGGTGGCTCATGTGAAAGTCTGTGCTCATATATCCTATATTGTAACATTAAGTAACTAATGAAATCTCTTTTGTCAATGTGAATTAATCAAGAACTAATAACAGATGAAAGTGTCAATGAGATAAGTATTTATGAAAAGATCAAGCAATTCTTTGAAAATTTTTATGCTAAATCTCCTAGTTCAAATGCTGTTTCTGTATAGGAGTTTATTGCTAGAAAAGTATGGTTTACCAAATTCAGAAAAAAACAACTGAATTGTGACATTACTAGTGCAGATAAGACCTTGCTGAATGTTATTTCAAAAGCAAGTGGAAGTTCTGAAATCAATAATTTGTGAATTTATATTAGGGTACATATATTTATTCAAATTTAACTTTAGGCTTTTTAAAAACTAATTTCAGTTACCATTAAACTCTAACTCTTTTTCTTCTTCAGTCACTTAAATTTTTGTAGGGTCCATTCATAGAGAAACCTATACACCATTGGGCATCTTTGTATTCTGACTATAACAATGGAGTTGTATGTTTATGCAACATTTCAATTCTATAACTAAACACACATAACATTTAACCACTAAATGTCACATGATCATCATTCTAGATGTTGTGTTCTCAGATCCAAGGCTCTTCACTGATGAAAGTAATAAACTAGAAACTAGTTGGGAATACTGAACAAGTAAGCACTAGATAGAGATTTTATACACAAACCTTCTTGCATCCGTTGATTACTCTGGCTTCCACTGAGTGGTGCTACTATATGGAGAGTCCTTAGTTGTGACTTTGTTCAAGGCAGATTATACTGCTATTGAATCAGTTTGAAATTAGATTTGAATGAAGTAGGGGTTTCAGCTAACTAAAACTGTGTTTACACAGACTTATTTACTGATCTCACTGTCTATCTTGAAAATAGAAGAGTTGGCCTAAAAATTGTAGCCTAAAAATTGCCTTCTTCACAATGTCTGTTCAGGTTGTCAAACCTGGTAGATTATTCACTACAGCAGTAGAAATAATAACAATAGTAATAATAATATAAGTAGCAGTAGTGAAGAATAAGGCATAGGAAGTATTAGAGGTAGTTGTTATGAATCTAATTGTTTTCTACAAATATAAATATATGAAATATGCAAACCTTACTTGATGCAAGCTCTTCTAGACCAGAATGAAGGAATACATTCATCGCTGAGACAAAGTCAAGATTGATATAGCTGCTCTCAATTAAACTCATGTCTCAGAGGAAAAAATTTAATACAACAAATAGATAAATATAAGTTTAGTTTTCTTTTTTTTTTTGGAAAGGTCATTTAATAAAAGAATGCATGGTGTTGGATTTGTTATAAAGTCTAATTTAGCATCTTCTATTGATTGAATTATGCTGTTAAAACTCACCTTGCAAAGTGGCATTAATTCTCATGTTATTATGTCTATACTCCAACCTCAGATTCAGAGAAGGAAAGCTTATTTCTTGTTGGATAGCATTAAAATATTTTTTTTCTTCTGAGATTTTGATTCATGTGTTAGTACAAATAATAGATTTTCACCAAATATTATTGGAAATAATGTTATTGGTGCTGTAAATTCAAATGGTCTATTGCTATTAATTTTTTTGCACAATTCATGAATTAACTATCACAAACATTTTGTTTAGGCAGAAAAATCTTATAATAAAACATGGATGCATTTGTATTCAAAACAATGACTTTTAATATATTACATCATTAGGAATCAGAATACAACAGGTGGACAGATTATAAATTAATATGCTCCAAGATTAAAATATTTGCATTAAAAAATAGACATTATTCCATTTCAACAGTTATTAAACACTAAAATTGCTAATTTAGATTTTCATGACTGTTATATTATTGAAACTTAGAATTATCTTAAGGAGTGTGTTATGGATACAAGTACAGTATATCTATTCTTTGATTCACTAAAAAAAAAAAAAGAATCATGAGTTTTTTCTGACAATGATTTTATTATTAGTGATTTATAAAAGGAAACATGGTACTTTTTGTTTGCCTGAATAATAAATTAAATGTGGAACTTCATAATAAATATAAAGACTCAAAGACAGAAGTTCAACAACTAACAAGGCTTTAAAATGAGTGATGAATCAAAACTACAAAGGCAATAGACATTCACCGATCAATGTTATTCTAGATAATTTGTTTGAGGTACTGAAAGCAACATCTTGTCCTGAGAAATGGTATCACAATCCTATTAAATCCAACAATAGCACTCTCTTATATCATGACAATGATATTTTGAACAGGTAGAAGTAGTATTTTGATCATCTTTTGAATAATGATACAAGAATTGAGATTTGGATTTTTAATAGTATAGCCATTTTAACTACCCATTTAGATTTGCACAACCGAACTTAATGAAGTGAAAATAGTTTTTTGTAATCTTAGAAAAATGGAAAGGCTGCATAAAAGTTTTAAAACATAATAATATGTTAGCTTCAAAAATATTGGAATTTTCTAGAGAATAAGTTGTGTCATCCAATCTTAAGAATGCTTTTATTATTGTAATTTTTAAAACCAAAGAGAATAAACAAGATTGTAATAAATATCGATGAAAGCAAAGATTATTCAGAATGCTGTTCAATAAATTGCTTTGAATCATAGATGAAAGCTTGTTGCCAGACAAATACAAGAAAAGTGTTGAAAACAAAGTAGTGACTTATATTGCTTTCATTGAATTGTTCGTAGCCCAATTTTGAAGATCTACAGTTCCACACTCCATGATAATTTGTGACTTTATGGTCCAAGTCTGAAGATCATTTGTTGCAGTTAATAGAATATGTCTATTGTTTGCAATTAATTGGTTGTTCACCACAATAGAATGATAGGGTAGTAAATTTAAAGTATTTGAAATGAAAACTAGTGTTAAATACAGATATGTACTCGCTTCAACATTGTTTTCAATTGTTATAACAATGGTATTTGGAATTATTTATTGGTGGCTTAATCAAACAAGGATTATGATAAGTTTGATAGTGGAATTTTTAATGTGAATCGATTAAACTATGGATTTATAGTATGCGGATGATTGTGCTATTTTTGCTAATTCAGAAGATGATTTACAGAACATCCTTATAAAGACTTTAGTTTATTGAATTAATGTTAAAAAAACTCAAGTTCTTTTTCAGCAAGTGATGAAGAAAAAATCTCAATAACCTTTAATTTGAATGTTTATCAACTTTAGAATGTAAAATAGTTTTGATATCTTAAGTAGTTTTATAAGTAAAAAAGTGGACTTGGATGTTGAGGACAAGCATGGAGTCTTATGGGTTGCTACTCTTTTTAATAAGTTAAAAGATAAAATATTTCATCATAAGGAAATAATTATTGCACATACATAGGTTAAATATAGAGATGTTGTTTTATCTAATTTATTGCGTGAAAGTGAGATCTTTATTTGTCTTCAGCTTTGTGTGCTCATGTGTGTTAGTGCATTTTATATTTTACACTTTAGAATAATATGAAAACAAAAATTCCAGTTAAGATCGTTTAGTAAAATTGTAAAATACAACAGCAAAATCAAAAAACCAATCAATATGTTTTCCAACTTTTTGGACATCAAGAGTCCCCTATAACAAAATTAAACCTTCATTGAATTGAACATGTAAAATGAGCAAACAATGGAAGACTTCCTAAAAAGATGTTTTATGGAAAACTTTAGCATGGTTTTTGTGGGAGAGGTAGATCTCATCTATGTCATAAGGATTATCTCAAAGTCATTTTAAAGATGTGCAACGTCAATTGTTTCCATGGAGAAGATATGGCAGAAAATAGAATATATTCAAAGAGCTGCAACTAGACATAGTGTCGAAATATTTCAGAAAAAGTTTTCTGTTCAAAAAATTAAAAGACAAACAACATTATCGAATAAACAGAAAAATGAACTAACATGTTATATATATTAACATATTTGTGATTCAAAGATTAGTTTGTATAGTCTTTTGTAAAATTAATTTCTAGAGCAGTTCTCTCTCTCTCTCTTTTTTAATAATTAGGATGATCATATTCATTTACGAGTGGCTGCTTATTATTAATAATATTATTTTTTCAGTTCGCTCTGATGTAATGAAGCAAAAACAGACATCGCTATTTATATGAAAGCTTAAATTAATTTGGAATGTACTGTACTTAGAAAACTATTATGCTTTCAATCTTCATCCATATAAACATTTATTTACAAATCTTATAAAATTTTGAAAATAAATAAAAGCAATTCATTTTTAAGGAAGTATTTCAGAGAAATATACATATATAAATAGTCAATAAAAATTAAAGTCATATATCACATGAGCTAAACTTTTTAAGCTTGTAAATAAAAAAACAATGAGCTGTGCTAATTGTTCTAACAAGCTTTCATTGAAAAATGCCAGTAAGAGAAAATTAAAACCCCTATCTAGAAACCACACCCTAACATCAGGTCAATAGTTTCATGCTTTGGGACTCGTCAGTGAGGCGCTAGAATAGTTTGAGTGGAAAATCTGAAATTTTCAGACACCTACATGTCTTCAAACCCAGCTATCCAACTTAAATAGCTATATGGGGCTGAGAAAGCTTCAGCCAAACCATATATTAATAGCCTTGGCAATATAACATTGATTAAAATTCTTTAAAGCAAACGACTATAAATAATCAATCAAAATGAAAGTCATATATACACATATGACTTGACAACAGTTTGAAATTGTTAATTGTTATTGAGTTGGGATTGTCTAAGTGTTGACTAGTTTTTAATGATACATATAAAATGCAAATAAGCTTTTATGAAGTTATCTATTTACAGCAGCTTTTATGAAGTCTATCTATTTATAGCAACTCTGAAAGAATTGACATGGTGGAAGGTATTTATTTACCTAATTCAACTATTTTAAAACACCGTTATTCTATTAGACACTATTATTTTTCTTCTATTGTCAATTGCTTTTATATACAAATTATGTAAAAATCAATAATAATAATAATAATAATAAAGGCTATTTTGAGAATGAATCATGAAAAGGAAATTTATCAAAATCAGGATACTATTTCATATTTTAAAGAAATCTAAATGGAATAAAAAAAAATCGTTATATACATTTAAGGTTAATGAAAGAAAAAAATGAGGAAATTAATGAATACAGTTTGGAACATTTTGATAAATTTATTACAGTACTCAAAATGAAAAATGCATGCATTTAATAATATAGATATGACTTAAAGCTATAACATATATAAGTTATCAAAAAATAAAAAATAAAATATGAGTTTTATAATAATATCAATAATTCAATAACAGACATACTGATGAGATGTTATGTAGTAAAGTGCCAAAATCATGGGTCAAATTGCCGAATAAATAAGTAAAATCACTAATATCAGAAGGAAAAAAAAGTCAGTATGTAACAAATATTTATAAACATATAAAAGTTCTCATAATATGTATATATAATGTTCACACAAACTCATCTATATTGAAACCAAAGCAAGATGACGCAGACCTTTACAGTTGAAACGTGCCAAAAATTTGAAACCAGTAAAAGATGTGTTGAAGTCAATAATATGGAAATGTAGTTGAGATGTGTTTGAGATTTTGGTTAAGATGGAAAAAGCAGTGCATCTACTATCTCTCAATTAGCTTGCAAGTATTATGCACATGAGCTTTTATCTATTTCCACCTAAACTAAACTGTTCTAGACTTTAATAATAATAATAATAATAATATTAATAAAATTGTCTCAAGGTTTTAAAGTAACACGTGTATTCTTAAACAAAGTTCCTAATTCCTCAACAAACTTTATGATAAATGCTTAGCAATAAAAAGCATTTAAAATATCTTTATCAGAAATGACACCCAAACCTCAGACCAATAGATTCATGCTTTGGCACTCCTCAATGAGGCTCTAGGATAGTTTCAGACACTAGATCTAAAAATACCAACCCAAAGACAGCATTTATCTAAGAGTTAACCATTGAGTAGAAAATATGAAAATTTTCAGACACTTAAATGTCTTCAAACCCAGCTATCTAACTCAAATAGCTATATGGGGCTGAGATATCTTCAGCCAAACCATATATTAGCAGTGTTAGCAATATAACATCAATTAAGACTTAAAGCAAAGACTATAAATAGTCAATAAAAAATAGTCATATATCACATGACCCTACTTCTTTATTTAAGCTTGTAAAATATAAACAAAGATCTTTGCTAATTGCTCAACAAGTTTTGTGATAAATGCTTAGCAAGAGAAAGCATTTAAAATATCTCTATCAGAAATCACACCCAACCCCAGACCAATGGTTTTGTGCTTTGGCACTCCTCAGTGAGACATTAGGGTAGTTTCAGACACTAATTTTAAAACTACCAAGCCAAAGCTAGCATTTATCTAAGAGTTAACCATTGAGTAAAAAATCTAAAATTTTCAGACCCTTAAATGTCTTCAAACCCAGTCTTAAGTAATATTATATTGCTAAGACTACTAATATATAGTTTGGCTGAAGTCTCTCAGCCCATATAGCTATTTGAGTTAGATAGCTGGGTTTGAAGACATTTAAGTGTCTGAAAATTTCAGATTTTCTACTCAATGGTTAATTCTTAGATAAATGCTAGCTTTGGATTAGTATTTTTAGATTTAGTGTCTGAAACTATCATAGTGCCTCTTATTAGGAGTGCCAAAGCAAAAAACCATTGGTATGGGGTTTGGGTATGGTTTCTGATAGAGATATTTTAAATACTTTCTCTTGCTAAGCATTTATCCCAAAGCTTGTTGAGCAATTAGCAAAGCTCTTTGTTTATATTTTACAAGCTTAATGTGATATATGAATATTTTTTATTGACTATTTATATGTTTTAAGTTTTAAGTGATGTTATATTGCTAAGACTTCTAATATATGGTTTGGCTGAAGGCCCCATATAGCTATTTGAGTTAGATAGCTGGATTTGAAGACATTTAAGTGTCTGAAAATTTCAGATTTTCTACTCAATGGTTACCTCTTAGATAAATGCTGGCTTTGGGTTGGTATTTTTAGATCTACTGTCTGAAACTATCCTAGCGCATCACTGAGGAGTGCCTAAGCACAAAACCATTGGTCTGGGGTTTGGATGTGGTTTCTGATAGCGATATTTTAAATGCTTTCTCTTGCTAAGCATTTATTACAAAGCTTGTTGAGCAATTAGCAAAACTCTTTGTTTATATTTTACAAGCGTAAAAAAAAAGTGGGGTCATGTGATATATGACTATTTTTTTCGTGTACTCTTAATCTTATAATTTTAATGATAAAACCTTCACAAATATATGGTTTGTAACTAAGCTATGTTTTAAAAATGATAGCAAATTTAAATAGAACGCTGACTAATAATTTTTTTTGACAGAATAGCTCAGTTGGTAGAGCGTTTGCCTTAAAATGTGATATTCAAGAATCTAAAGGTGCGAGTTCAACTTCTAAGCAAATATTGTCACTGTGCATATAAGCCAGCAACACCTGAAGAAGAGTGGAGAATAATACTACTCTAAACATTGTGTAATTACTAGCCTGTATTGTCTGACTAATAATTTATCTCAAAGTTATATAAGGAAATAAATGCATGAATATCAAATGTGTGTATGCATTCTAGGATATGACAATGTAAAAGGAATTTTATGTACACTATCCTATCCAATACTTTTGTTTCAGATAATACAATAATGATGTATTCAATCCAAATAAGTTTTATGTGTAAGTTTATATCCCAAATATGACCTTTAAAGTCGTGAATATGTGGTGATGATGTGTATTTAATTAACAACAAAAGAGAAGTGTTAAAAAAATAATATTTACTTTATTGCATAATCTATAATATTAATAAGCCAATAAGCTGATACACATGCGCTTTGTAGATGTCACTATATAAATGAATACTCCCACTTTTTCAAACCCAAGATAAAGTCTTTAAGAAAATATAGAATGAATCCACCTATATTTTTGACCCAACCATATATGTATGGGCAAATCTGAAGTGTTTGAAATAAAGAGCATGAAGTTATTAATTGATCACTTTAAATTACTTTTCTACAACGTAAATGAATGACGCCAATGAAATTTCTAGAATTTATGATACGTCATTCCTATAATTAAACATATGTAAACAAGACATTTATTTTTTTATATAGCACGATGTTTTTGTTTATAATCTATAATATTAATAAGCCAATAAGCTGATATACATGCGCTTTGCAAATGTCATTATATAAATGAATACTCCCACTATTTCAAACCCAAGATAAAGTCTTTAAGAAAATATAGAATGAATCCACCTATATTTTCGACCCAACCGTATATGTATGGGCAAATCTGAAGTGTTTGAAATAAAGAGCGTGAAGTTATTAATTGATCACTTTAAATTACTTTTCTACAATGTAAATGAATGACGCCAATAAAATTTCTAGAATTTAGGATACGTCATATTATTAATATTATAGATTATAAACAAAAACATCGCGCTATATAAAAAAATAAATGTCTTGTTTACATATGTTTAATTATAGGAATGACGTATCATAAATTCTAGAAATTTCATTGGCGTCATTCATTTACGTTGTAGAAAAGTAATTTAAAGTGATCAATTAATAACTTCAAACTCTTTATTTCAAACACTTCAGATTTGCCCATATATATACAGTTGGGTCGAAAATATAGGTGGATTCATTCTATATTTTCTTAAAGACTTTATCTTGGGTTTGAAAAAGTGGGAGTATTCATTTATATAGTGACATCTGCAAAGCGCATATGTATCAGCTTATTAATATTATAGATTATAAACAAAAACATCACGCTATATAAAAAAATAAATGTCTTGTTTATTGCATAATATAAAAATCAATAGCAAGAATAAATAATAACAATAAAAAAATTATATAATGCATTTGATAAATATTATTGTTTGTTTCCTAAACTAATTTGAACTGTGGATATATCAAGTGTGTTGTCAGACAGTTTTGTGAAGACACATTAAACAGGAATAGATTGTATTACTATTTCACAAAATAATCCTCAATTCAATACTGGAGGATAATAATTATCATCATCATAAAAGATAAATGTTTCATGGTCATTCTTAAATAGTTTGAGTTTTACTCACCAATCAAATAATAACCAACCTCGTTTATTGGACAAGTTTCCACTCTTTTAAGGAAAGCAAATACAAATTATTGCTTAGCAAACCTAGGACATATTTACCACTTTGGGCTTATTTATTTTACCTCAAGATCCTTTATTGGATTCAATTGCAGGCCTAAATGGTAGGAATGCTACTCTGCTAATACAAATATAACTAGGTCATCAGGCTGTTTTGTTACACACTAGATAACATTGAAAAATTAATACTGATAGGTAAGAGTGATGCATAAAAATAGTCCTTATAGATTTACTCATCCACATAAGGATGATTAATCCACTTAACTTTGAAGTTCTTAAAAATCCATTAAACATTATTAGTTAAAAATCCATTAAACATTATTAGTATTTGCAACATATAGCAGTTTTATCTGTTAGTTACTTACATTTGTACAACCTAAACCTAAAATGAATCATATTTAATCCCTTTCAATCTCAACAATAATAGTAATATTAAATAAAAATACTACCTGTATCTAAACATAGTAATATCTGAGGTAACTTTATTACATTAATAAACAACAATAACATTAATTAACTAAGATGTGATTATGAAAAAGTATATTAAATAATCCTTCAGATTTTATTACATGATTCATTTTACTTTTGTAAAATCATCTTTTCTGGAAATAGCATTGAGAGTATTAATTTGGTGTGCTTATTAATCCAAGATAACCCACATTTAACATAATCCATTTTTAAGATTTCTTATAATTTGGATGTTTATTATATTGAATATTTATTTGGAGAACAAACAATGCAGGGGTGGCATTTAAATATTTCTTTATAATCCATATTATTCAAGTATTTATCATGGATAATCCTTAATGCACTTTCTTAAACACACACATTCATAGTTTGTTATAAGTAACAATTTAATTTCTTTAAACAGATTTTATTATTTTATCCAAAGATTTAGCATTCAATACTTCATCAATTTGAGATATAAAATTAATCCATTCATTTTTCGATCTTTAATCCATAAAGTCAATAATTTCGATTGTATCATTGATAAAGCAAATTATATTATCCATAATAAAACGATTTTCATCATTTTAAAATCAAAATTCATTTCTTTAGCAACCATTTTATATGAAGCATATTTGAATTAAAACATATTGAAAATGTTTCTTTTTATAATTAAAGACGAAATAAATTTACATCCTTGAGACTTATAAATATCCTTTCTTGTAGTGAAGAAAATAATTATTTTAATAATAGTTTCTGGAAAATACTCCAGCAACTTTTTTGCAATTAAGAAATACAATTTTTCCAAAACATACTAGCTGTTTACCATTATATTTCAGTTGAAGAAAATCCAGCGATTTGTTAAATATTGAGACTGCAATTCCAAAAGTCAATTTGTCTATTTTTCTACTAACAGTTGACTATAATAAATCGATTTTCTTGAAATAAAGATTTAATTAACTAATTGATGATAATTTTCTCGTTATTTATTGTTGTTTACCTTTCTTTGGAATGATTAGAAGTGGTCAGATGCTTAGCAAAGGCATCTGCTTATTGATAAGTTCAGCCTATCATCATAGATGAAAAAACAAAATGACTATTTAAAATTTTGAACCTGTTTAGATCCTACATGCCCTGAAAATTTGTAGAGACTTATCTGGATTTTTCAAACTCCACCTTTTATATCAGTGATCACATGATGTTAGGGTTACATAATATTCTCCATCATACATTAGTATTTCTTCATTTTTCCGGTGATGTTGTTATGGGTTTTGCCATGTTAGAGTTAAGATTTTTTAAACCAAGGTGGTTTTAAAAAAATAATTTTAGAAATATTTATTCAAAATAAATCACAAACTTTAATGTTCTCGTATATATATCTCAAACAAATTCAATTGACTTTTAATAAATAATCTACCACTTAATAAATAATCTGGCAACCAAATCAATCTTTATCAAATAAAAATTTAAACATGTAAGCATCCACGCACGCAACATATAAAATGTAAGAGTTGTTTAATTTGCATCTAATTAAAATGTTCTGCAGGATTTACAATTCTAGTTTTGAATTATTTGTTTTACGTGTGTGGTACTTCTTTTAATTTATACAATTAATCATTTTATTCCTTAATAAGAATAGTAATGAAAGCATAGTGTTTTTTTACACAAATATAGAAATTTATTTTAAAAAATCTGCTTTGAAAACCATTTTGTCAAGCGTTGTTAGCCGAGAGGTCAGTGCAGCTGCCTTGCAAGCAAGCAGTTGATTACAGACGGTTGTTGCGGGTTCGCCTCCCGGCCGATGCTATGACATATAAAAAAAATAAAAATACTTTATGAAATTATACTTCTTATTAACATTGATATGAAACTATTTAAACATGATAATTTCTATATTCTATGCTCTTTAACCAATGATAATAATGAATACATTTGTTTAACCATAAAAATTAATGCTAATAAAATTTTTACAGTTTTAAATTTATAATAGCCAATTTACAATAATAATGTAATGTTAGAGTTAATAGAAAGATATAAAGAAAATGATTTGAAAAATAAATGGTCAAGTCTTCAAGATTAGTACAGATATCTATGTAAATCACACATAAATACACATATATAAATTTAAATGGAAGGCACCAAAACTTCTGAAAGCTATGTATAAACTAACACTCAAATATCAATAAATGCAAAGAATAGAATATCATCTATTCCTTGAGTTCTGATTACTTGACTATTCATTTATTGACATTAATGGAAAACAATATGACATTTGTATATTAGTTTGATTTAAATATTGCACAAATTATTCTGAAATTATAATTTTAACATTTAGGGGATAAAGATAAGGCCTCATTTTTAGCAACCTCTTAATATTAAATGAACATCAGTATATGTAAATGCACAATATTTATGAAATTTAAATGAAAGTGATCAAAACCTCTAGGAGCTATACATAAACTAACATTCATATATCAATAAATGCAAAGATTAGCATGATACTACTTGTACCCTTTAAATGTCCAATTATAATTCAGAATGCTTTGTGTTCAATTTAATTCAGGCTAGTATGTAAATCTGATGCTCTTTTTTCTAACATCAATATATGAATGCCACTCAAACATAGGTAGTATTACTTTACTCTTTGCATTTATTGATGTTTGCATATTGGTTTATATACAGCTCCCAGAAGTTTTGGTTACTTATATTTAAATTTCATATATACTATAATGGGCACATACGACATTACATTATTTTTTTATTAGTAAACATGAAAAAAATAAAAGTTCGCCAATAATTACTTTTTTAAAAATTAAAAATTGGAAATTTAAAAAATCACCTTAAACTCGTATATATATATATAAAATTGCACAGATAAAAAAAAAATTATTAAAATAAAACTTTATTAAAAATAGAAAAACTAAATCTTTCAACAAAAAGATTTAGAGATAAAAATATATCTTTAAGTTTGGAAAACACATTAATTAATCAGAAAATGGAAATGATTGTTTTAATTAGTTAAATATAAACTAGCCCTTGGGCATTTAAATGTATAAGCAACGGTCATGTAGGAAAACAATAGAAACTAATGGCCAATGAAAGAAATCCATCGGGAAATCGGACCTCAATGGAAGGATCATCATCATCGATAACGTAATGTCCATTGGATCCTAAAGTTACATATAAAAGAAAAAGTTTGGAAATAAAATTTTTAGTGAGTAAAGAAAATTTAAGAGAAGACGGAGATGTGTTAATTCGGAGAGTTGGAGGTGAAGGGATTGAAAGACGCACTTTCAATTCCTTCAGTTGTTATAAAAAAAAGAAATGAAACATCGCTTTTCTTATATTGAGGACCATAGGATCATCGGGGGATTTTAATGCTGGATTTCAAACGGCAAGCAACTAATTGTAAAGGATGAACATTTCTAAAATCGTAAGCACGTTATGAACTTAAATGAATAGTAATTCGAAAACACTAAGAACTCTAAAATATAAACTTTCCCAGTATTTAAAAAAAAATAGAAATAGATTCCTATCTGACCAAACTAAATTATTTATTAATTAGTTATAATTTTATTTAATGTATTTCTTTTGTAAAATCATTTCCATTTATTTATTTATTTATTTATTTATTCATTTGTTCTTTAAGTTTTATTATGATTTCTGTTTTTCATTAAACTAGTTATCTCAAGTCGGGCGTGAATGGCTATATAGATTTGTAAAGTTATATTAGGGGAGGGTAATCTTAGGTTATTTGTTTTGTAGTTAAATTGGGTCAATGGATTGGATATATTGGTGTAATTAGTAGATGTAGTACGAGATTCGCTACGGGCAGAATGGCTTTATACGCCGCACACACTCGTCTTGCCTATGGAAGGAATTATAAGACGGAGACCGCAGTTCTTTTCTATGGAGTTTTTTTTATTGCTCTTATCGTCAGATGGATGTAGTATTCCTATCTGACGAAAGACAATTTCTTCTCTTAACCTAATTGTGCTGTCGTATTTCGTATTACATTGAACACATCGATATATCAGATGGATTGACGTTGGTTTAACTGCGAACTTTTGGGCCTAAGGTTAAATTAGGGATAAAATATTTTCTTTTCAAATGCAATCTATGTAGTCTATTCATACTTGACACTCTAAATAAAAATGCATTAAATTTAAGTTGGGTATAGACGCTTGCATGGGTTTGTTCTCGGTTAATTATGTTTTTGGTTTTCATATTTGATCAAAATATATAGACATCTCGGTAAATACTGATACCTTACGGTGAGTATCTAAGATGTATTTATCTCGGATGTCTTTTAAGTTATTAGTGTCTATGCGGCATCTTATGATGAATGCCAATGGGTTTCTTGTATTCCCTCTGCAATTGACGTTATCAATGACTTTGTATTTTGATCGGTTATGTTTATTTTGAAATGTTTTTAACCGTGTAATCTATGTAACCGATCTATAATCAACACTATAAAACAAACTTTTATAAATCCATCTGTGCGAACTTATAATAGTATAAAAATTAAAATGTAAATTTAAATCTAAAATAAAAGTTAAAAATAATGTTAAATGTTAAAGTAAACATACTAAAATAATAATGTTAAATTATATATATATATGTGCGTAAATAAATGTTTGTGTGTTAATTTCTGGCAGTGGCTTATTTTATTCTTTTTTAAAAATTATTCTTAGATAAGAATTTATAAAATATAAATCTCTGCTGTTCCACTGAGCTAGTGACAATGGGCTAATGACCGGAATCAACCAATATAATTTTTTTTTAAAACTTACGTATCTGCCTACTATATAAATTTTTCTAGGTTCAAATGCATAGATGGGGCCCTTGTAGTGCAGATTACGTTAAGTCCTTTCATCCAGATCGTTGTAATACATATATGCAACATTACATTCACAACTTGAAACATTATATATTTGTAGTGCAGTACTCTCCAAACCAGAATACATATGTTTAAAATCTCATATCACTCATGTCTAACTACTAAGCAGACAAAATGAACCCATTTTCGCTCACAATTCAAGAATATGTATAAGAAACAAATTTAGACATTTGATAACTGTGAGAATGTAATTTTATTCAGTATAAATGCAAATAATTCCTAACTGGAATTGACCCAGTAATTTTCCAAGAATCTAAGTACTCATTTTTAATAACATTGTAAAAGATTAATGCTTTCATTAATATATATTAGAAATCTACAACATGAAATATTATATAATATTAATATTCCCAAGGCAGAGTTTCTACATACTCGTTTTTATTAATTTCGTGAAAAACATACATTTTCAATATGTAATGTTAGAAATTTACAGCATGAAATATTATGTAACATATTACATATTCTACACTATTAATTTTTTTAATATTATATATTAATAAACCTATTTTTCATAAAGTCATTAAAAATGACCACTTAGAGATGCTGCCTTGAACCAATTCATTTGGCTGTTACTTGCATCCATAATGAATGAAATTTCATTCTTACAATTATAATTGCCTAAATTTGCTTCCCATATAAGTTTTTAGGCCACAGGCCAAAGTAACCTTGTTTTTGTAAGCTTGGCAATTAGACATAAGTATTGTGAGACTTTGCATATTATATATATATATGCAATCAAGAATCATAAGATAAATATATTTCTATATAAATAAAGATGATTGTAAAAAAAAAAATCACTTTAGTATCGATGCAATTTTTCCTGAAGCTAAACATAGTTAAATTTTAGACAGTTCCCATAAGATTATCTCATCCATCAGTCATAAAAGCAATATCATACTACAATTGTATTTTTTGTCTAATACACCACTGAATGGAAGCTCATCATATCAAACCCAATTAACTTGGAAACATTATTCTCAAATCAATTATTGCTAGATATCCATTTACTGACCAATATTGACTGGTTAGCTGGGTTAGTCATCCAATAGTAATCTGTCATACCTTAGGCAAAATTTTCAAACATATTTTGGTACTACTTTTCCATGCAATTAGATTTGAAGAAATGTTTCAAATGAACCTAGATTCTATTTCTATATAATATAGTTTTCTTATGAAAGTAGGAAAAGACAAAGTTATATAAACAAAACCACAAAGCCCTTTAAGATATTAATCAAATCAATCACTTTTTGACATTTTTTTGCAAAGCCATAAACAACATAAAAAACAACAACAGACTAAACAAAAACAATAAGTGTGTTCATGTTAGTGTTTATGTAGTAATAAGTATGAAAGATAAAATTTAATGAAAAATTTCGCAAACAAGTACTAAAAATAAGTAGTATTTAATTAACAAAAAAGTAGTAACTTTACAAACACCTTAGATTACATGTGTCACATTAGTAAGAGTGTCTATTAAATTCTCTGACTGAAAATAAGTCAACTAACTAGGCAATAAAATACTTCAAATAACTCTACTTAATTATCAGTGGCAGTTTAACATTGTTTTTCATCCTCTTCATAAATTTATTCTACCTTTTCAATATTCAAAGCATTACCATAGATAAATTAATGGTATTTAATACATACTAATATGATTGGAATGCATACACACATATAAATACATCAGAGCAAAAATTTCCAATAGAATGACAATACTAATTTATTACTTGACATCTGGGTGTTTCTTAGTCTAATTACTTAATTTGGCATTAAGATTTAAAAAAAAAAAAAAATGTATTGACTGGAAGTCACTTTGAAAATGTAAGCCCTAAGGTAAATTTCGACTGGTTTTCTTTTTTATTTGTCTTCCATAAACGTATGTCAATAGCTTGTATTTTATTAAACTAATAAACACCAACTATTGCTAATATATTCTATGCCTAAAAAAGTTCTCAAATACAAATATATATATATGATAATCCTTGTAATACTCAAATACTACCTACATGCTTATTAATACTTTTCTGTAATAAAATATTAGATTCTTGAGTTTTTTCTGTGTTTCTTCCATTTTTCTTTCTCAGTGTTATTAAAAAATTCAATACCTTATACATTAATTTCTGAAATATTGTGCATATTTTTATATATACCACGATTATACCAAATCATGGTTTCGCAATACATTAAGTGCTCTGTACAACTTTATCACTACACTCATTAATTGTCAAAAATTTTGACAATCAAGATATCTACCTTTTTGTATAAAGATGTACATTTACAAGTATACTTATATATATATATAGTGATAGTCCTTGATTTGCCTAGATAGACTGGTCTATAACAATCAAACACATATATGCAATATCACATCCCATATTAGAATTAAATTCAACTATAAAAAGAGTTGTGCTTAAGAATAATCATTAAATAAAAATAGGAACTACTGAAAACAATTTTGATAATATTTGTGTATTATTTTCATTTCCAACTCAATAAAAGATTGTTTATGAGATAATTCTGCTTATACATCAATCAGATATTTCCCCCTGGTGAATTTAATAGAAATTAACAAAAGTTACACAATCATTAAAATAACAATTGAAAATGTTTGTAGGTAAACACAGCAGCATTTAGATCTGCAGATAGATGAGAATTAAGATACAGAATAGAAGAGTGCAGAATGACTAAAGAGGAAGCTTGCCACAGTATCATGCTTTTCTTGTATCTTCTGTTATTCTTCAATCCATTTCTTCATAATATTTGGAAGTTGTTTTTGTTAATAGATAAGAAATTTTCCTATATAACTATAATACAGTTGATATGTTATTTTTTTTGTGATTGACCATAAGTGCATCACACATCTTGACAATCCTGAGACTAGTTGATATTAGCTTGTTGCCCATTTATTGACCATTGCTGAATAGCAAAGTCCAAAAAAACAAAACAATAATGACACAGTTACCAGACTAAACAAGCAGCAACAAAATAATAATAGAAGAAGATTACGGTAAATTTCTGCCCAAGTACATTCTCTGATAGTAAACAGAAATTTTTATATGATGTGTACACCAACTTTAACAGTGACAATACCTATGATAACATAAAGGCCAATGTCATTAGAATATAGTTTTATTGTTTAGCATCAAATCTATATAGTAATACAAGCAACTTGCAATGGGTTCAAAACTCTAGAGTTTTAAATTCCAGATTAGTAGTTTGGATAGTGTGAAAGATGGTTAGTTGGAAGTGATGGTATAACCATGCTCCTCATTAAAAATGGTCAATAATTAGAAAGTAGTCTGAAGATGGTATAATGCTATTGTCTAACATTTATTGTTACTTGAGTTTACAATAAATAAGAGTAAATTAAAGCTTCTAGTTCATATAATAGATTATATAATCCATTATACACACTAAAAGCAATAATTATTAATAAAATATATTGACTTACATTGGTTTAGTACAATAATAGACTAATTGACTCAAGAACTAAAGATCAATAAATAGTGGTTCAAGTCTGCCATCTCTGGCACTGAAATATTCAATGATTTTCAGAGCAATAAATCATCTGATATTTTTTTATTACTAGATTATATCTATTAAGCGATAGCAACTCAGAAATAAATGTACATTAAAAAAATTATTTTAAAAAAAATGAAATAGTACATTATTTTTCATACTTAAATCTCAATTTTTGATAGAATTTATTTTTTATGAAAATTCAAAACAATAATTTCAATTATTAAAGACTTCTTATATGTACAATTTCAATCAAACATCACATGATCACCATTCTTTATGTTTACACAAGCTGTTTACATAGAGGCAAAACTCTCCATACAGTAGTGCCACTCAGTGCAAGCCAGAGTAATCAATGGATGCAGGAGGGTTTGTGCATAAAACCCCTATCTAATGCCTACTCATCCAATATCTCCAGACTAGTTTCTAGCTTGTGACTTTCATCAATGAGGAGCCTTTGGATCTGAGAACACTGCACCTAGATGTTAGGATCTAATGTAATCCTCCAGTAGCCACCTAAATTCTCTATACAATTGCTAGTAAAATGTAATTCAAACCAATACTTGATCATTCTCATTCACTGTATTATTTTTACTATTTGAGTTTTGTTCAGTTAAGACTTAGATTAATTTAGTATTGAATTCAACAAGATATTATTTTTATTATTAAATTATAACATGTGTCCATATACTTTTAAAGAACATGTGTTGGGTTTTAATTGTTGAGAAGCTAAAGTTTAGCATGTGATATTTAAACATAACAATAGTTTCTTTGTCACACAAGTACACTGGAAAGGTTAATTAGTTTTAGAAACAAAAACAAAAAAAGCTGTTTTCTTTTAGATATACTTAAAAGTCCCATTCCACTACAAATTAATTAATGTGTTTATCTAAACATGTCAAAATTATGAATGCAGGTAGAGTGACACCTATAGGTCAAATAATAGGATGAAAAATTAGCGAATCAAATTCGAATAACAGTGATTCCGATAAGATATATAGTAAAGAAAAAAATCAATAACAGATTATAGATGTGAAAGAGAATGAAATAATAAAAAAAAGATGAATCAGTTTAAAATAACTGAATGTTTGATTGTTTAAAGATGAAATTCTAACATCTGAGAGGCAAATTAAGCCAACAGTTGTCTTGCGTTGTTAGCCGAGAGATACCGCAGCCGCCATGCAAGCAAGTAGTTGGTTGCAGACGGTTGTGGGTTCGCGTCCCGGCCGATGCTATGACACATGGGGAAAAAAAAAATGAAGCTAACAGTTCTATCCAATTGAAAAATAGACTTACTTTTTTTTTTTTTTACATTATTCAACTGTAAATCAATTCAAGGGCCTTCAGCTCTGGGGCTGCTGTTCTCCCATTGTATTAATATCATAGGGTAGGGACTGCTAATTAGAAGTGAATGTCCAACTTTGAATAGACTCCAATAAAAGTAGACTAACATACTTTATCCCAAACGTGAAAAAAATAGCAAATTCTGGTTTTGTATATAAAAAAAAGTCAAGCTGCTTATTAAAAATTATCAGCATATATTTTAATATAAATAACCTTTGGACATAATAATAAGTTTTATTACATGTGAAAGGGTAAGGTATGATTATATAGAAAATAATTTCAAATATTTTGTTTTTAAGATAATGTAAAATATAAATTACATAAAAACAAACATCTTGATTTAAAAAAATTTTCAAAAGTAGATAAAAGAAAATCTTTACAGTTTCTTGACAGTTCATTACAAAAAATGTTTTCATTTTAATTTAAAAAAAAAAAACTCAAAATGTCCAAAAACTGAAATGATTGTAAATGACAATCTCAGAATCGTGACAGTAGCAGTTTTAAATTAAAACATGATTACTTTAATGAATTTTAAAATAATCTTTTTTACTGTTTTAACAATTTACAACTTTAAAAAATGTTTTATTATTTATAGTAAAAAAATTGTTTTAGCTTTAATTATGTGCTTACAAAATCTAGATGTTTTCTTTTTTTCTTAAAACTGTTGTTAAAACAGGCAAAACTCACTATATATATATAAGCATAAAAGGAGGGATTATGATGAGTTAGAAGAAGTTAACCTTAGTCACATTATTAATACAGATGGAAACATAATGGATGAAATTAATCATAGAATTAAACTTGGTTGGAGTGCTTTTGGTAGAAATAACTTAATGCTAAAAGGAAATATACCTGTGTGTTTGAAAAGGAAGGTTTTTAATAAATGTGTTTTTCCAGTTCTTACTTATGGATCTGAGACTTGGACACTTAATAGAAGATCAATACAAAGACTTCAGACAACTCAAAGAAGTATGGAGAGATGCATGTTGGGAGTAACAAGAAGAGATCGAAAACGCAATGTATGGGTAAGAGAAAAACAGGTGCTACTGACCTCATTGAAAAAATTAAAAGACTGAAGTGGATTTGGGCTGGACATATTGTTAGAAGAGATAATAACGGATGGACAATTGAAATTTTAAACTGGATTCCAAGAGATTGTAAAAGACCCAGAAAGAGACCACATGTGAGATGGATGAATGGAATAAGAAAGTGTGCAGAGGTGATGTGGAGAAGAGAAGCTAAAGATAAGAAAAGATGGATTGAACTTGGAGAGACCTTCATCCTGCAGTGGATTGATAATGGTTGATGATGAAGAGGAGGGAGTCATGTGATGTTTATTGGCTTAAAACTGTTATAGATTTTATATGAATATACTTAGAATTAATAATACAATGTAATGTTATTTCACAGACCTTTAAAGAAAGCTATTTTATATTAGATAATAAAGAAAATAGTTGGAGTAATATTTTTGTAGTGTAATTTTCACTACACCATTCTCATGGGCAAGTTGGACGCAAGGTAGGAACTGGTTTCTATCCACTTTTAACACCTGTGGAAAAGTGTAATTGTAAATATATGTGAAAAAGATGTATAATCCCCAAGATGCCTATTCCGTGTTGATCAACCATTCATCGGATAGTCCAGATCACTATTTCTTAGACATATCTTTGTTCAGTATATATAGATAGATAGCCAATTACTACAGATTAATTAATGTGTCAAATTTACTGCCCTCCCAACTTTGACACAAACCACTTGATGGAAGTATATTTATAATTTTTATTAGTCAAATATTAGACTAGAGATTATTCACTTAGTGTAATTTTCACTACACCATTCTGGGCCAACTGATGAGTGCTGGTTCAACATGAAATATGCATCTTAATGATCATACATCTTTTTCATATGCATTTGGTCACATGTTTGTGATTACACCCTCCAAAAGTGGATAGAAACCGGTCCCTACCCTGTATGAGAGTGATGTAGTGATAATTACACCACAGAAATATTCTTCATTAAGTGAATAATCTCTAGTCTAATATAAGACTAATAAAAATTATTAAAAAGAGTTGAAGATTTAATAATTTACATAGCTAAAATACATAAAAAATGAAAATTGACTTAAACATATTGAACATGATTTTCATGAGACACAAATCCTGTTTCAGTATAAAGGTAATTTCAAAAACATCCTAAAGTAGTACAAGTTTTTATATAATAATCAATATCACATGATCACTATCTCATACTAGCACAATAATTGTTATTAAACAATTCAAAATACAGCAAAACTCTCCATATAGTAGTGCCATCTTGTGCTAACAAGAGCAATCAATGGATGCCAGAAGGCTTGTGCATAAAATCCCTATCTAGTGCCTACTCATCCAATATCCCCAGACTAGTTTCTGGCTTGTGGCCTTCATCAGTGAGGAGCCTTGGATTGGAGAGCACTGCACCTAGATCTTAGGATCTAATACAACCCTCCAGCACCCACCTTTTAACTCTATTTAACTACAAAACTATGAGATTGAAATTGAAAACACTATTAATATTTTCAACCCAAGCTCAATAGCTTATATAGTCATATGGGTCTGAACTGAATTCAGTACCCATACATTTTGGTGTCTTGTTAGCACAAGATGGCACTACTATATGGAGAGTTTCGCTATATTTTGAATTGTTTAATAACAATTATTGTGCTAGTATGAGATAGTGTTCATGTGATGTTGAGTGGTTTAACACCAATCCTGCCTAATAGGATAGTGGTGACTATGGTTGTTAAAGAGCCAAAGACACCAAAATGTATGGGTACTGAATTGAGTTCAGACCCATATGACTATATAAGCTATTGGGCTTGGGTTGAAAATATTAATAGTGTTTTCAATTTCAATCTCATAGTTTTGTAGTTAAATAGAGTTAAAAGGTGGGTGCTGGAGGGTTGCATTAGATCCTAAGATCTAGGTGCAGTGCTCTCCAATCCAAGGCTCCTCACTGATGAAGGCCACAAGCCAGAAACTAGTCTGGGATATTGGATGAGTAGGCACTAGATAGGGATTTTATGCACAAGCCTTCTGGCATCCATTGATTGCTCTTGTTAGCACAAGATGGCACTACTAATAATCAATCTAAATAAAACTAAAACAAACAACCAATTATATTTACAAATATTTACTTATCAACCCAGCTTTCATCTCTTATTGAGACATTTTCAACATATAAAGTTTTATATTAAGTATATATCTATAACAACATTGTGGACAAATAAATTTTGTTAATAATATGAATACTGAACCCTACCCTTTGATGGAGCTCTTTTTCACCCAATGCACATCAATATACCAATTCACAGGCCATCTGTTTGCTTACATAATATTACAGTAATAGATTTTTTTTTTTTTTCAACTGGTTTTTAATTTTTTTCCCGTCGGCGGCCCATCTGTTTGGTTTACATAATATTACAGTAAATCACCAAATATTTTTTTTTTATTCGACCCAGGTTTTTTTTTTCGTTTTTTAATAAACAAA
The DNA here is from genome assembly GCA_028023455.1 of Epiperipatus broadwayi. Lineage (NCBI taxonomy): Eukaryota > Metazoa > Onychophora > Udeonychophora > Euonychophora > Peripatidae > Epiperipatus > Epiperipatus broadwayi. The sequence goes on along the minus strand of JAQFVV010000073.1, from coordinate 4,839,998 downwards.
TACTTTGCTTTTAGATGGTCTAGGGTTGTTGATTTGTTTTTAAATTATCGACTAACTGACCATCGGTTTCTTTACGTAATATTACATTAATCCCAAGTTTTTTTTTCCACCCAGTTTTTTTTTGGTTATTTTTTAAAGAAATAAACATTTTGTTTTTAGATGGTGTTAGGGGGTGTTGGTTTGCTTTGAAATTATCAATTAACGCTCCGTCGGTTTGTTTACACAAAAATACGGTAACAAACACTTTGTTGTTTTTAGATGGTGGAGGGGGATTGGTTGTTTGCTTTGAACTTATCTTCTTCTTTTTTTGTTTGATGTTTTGATTTGCTGAAAGACTTCAATAATTCTGTACTTTTGAATAAGCAAACACTTGGTTTTTAGAGGGTGGAGAGGAGAGGAGTTGTTTGATTTTGAATTGTCGTCTTTTTTTTTTTGTTGTTAACTTATTACGAGGCTTTTCTATTTTTTTGTTTCAAATCTTTATGCTACGGAGAACTATATTATACAATAGTGAAAAGTTCTTCCATAATTTTTGGGCCTTTAATTTTAAAAAAGACATAAACAGTTCATTTTTAAAGAACACTTTTTTTTTAAGTTGGGGGAGGTGGAGTGGGGTGACAGGGAAGGTTTGTTTTGATTTTTAATTATTGACTTCTTTTTGGATTTTCTTTTTGAACATTTTATTATGTTACCACACAGTTCTTTATTATTATTTTATATATATATATTTTTGGGGGTGGGGCATTTTGAATAAACTCTTAAACACTTTTTTTATTTTGGTATAAGAAAATATTATCTACTTTAATTAACTGTTAATGAAACTTATCAAATATTACCTACTTACTTTCTAATCATGTGAACAACAACAAAAAGCAACAGCTTCCCTTTAAATAATTTATTGAATCCAAAATAAACAAAACTTTGGACAAGTTGTGAACCAAAACAAGTAACAAAAAAAACACCTTTTTGGGGAGCATAAAACAAAAGCCAAAAGTAACATGCAAATAAAATAACAGGGAAGCCTCAAAGCAATGGGATTTTGGAGCCCTCGAACCAACTTTCCTTACAGTTCTCACATGGATTCATGCATAAACAGGCATTTGCATGCAAAATCAGAAACAACTCTGCTGAAAAGAAGAACCTTTTCAAGTTGTGTGCAGTTCAAAAGCATAGGGAAGCATGTGTGACGACATGACAATTCTTAATATGGAATACTAATTCCACTATGCTTTCTAAAAAATTTCCGACAATGTATTTTTGCAGAGTTTCGTCTCTTTCAAATATGGCCATCATTAAATCAGACTGTAGCAAAAGTTCAAGAGTGCTCAATTGACGAATACTATCACAATGCAATGGGCATAGTATTTCATTACATAATCATAGAATACATCGCCCTCAGGTGGCCTGTTACGGCTCAAAAATACCTATTGTAGTGTCAGCCATAAATTAAGGCTGCTAAAATAGTACATTGATGTGCGTTTTGTGAAAAACGATGCCATCAAGCAGTGGGGTTCGGTATTCATACTATTACCATAATTTTTTTATGTTAGATATTTGAGCATTGTATATAATAGCATTTATATTAGGAACACATGAAGGCAAATGAAGAGCTAATGTTATAAAAAAAAGTTGACTTTCGGAAAAAAAAAATGGCTGCAGAAAAAGTTGGAAGATAGAACCATAAGATGTCAAATAAACAAACTTTGGCCCACTATGTTACATATAAAAAAATATTTACATTTTAAAGATTAATTTCTACTGTCAAAATAAAATTACACTTTAACTATTTTTATCTTTCTATATCCCTGGAATTAAAGTGGTCATACTCATTTAATGATAACTTCTAATGAAAAAAATAAATACACATTTCTAGCATTATCACTAGTTCTCTCCACACATATCTTCATCTCCAAATATCATATTAATTATTTTCAAATGGTAGTGGACAGTTTTAACTGTTATACACTTTCCCCCAGAGCTTATGTTGAGCAAAAACCATTGAATATGTGGAAAACCACAAGGATGTAATATAAAGTCTAAAGAAAATAGTTGAACCATCAAAATTAACAGTTTATATTTAAAAGTAATAAAAAAAATTCATATATTAAGGAGGGGATTTGAACTCAGACTTTCAAGTACCCTTCAACTATCCACCCTATCTCAAACCACTGATGCACATAACCACACACAGGTCAACTATCCACACTATCTCATACCAGACAGTTATGTGTATCAGTGGTATGAGATAGTGTGGATAATTGAAGGGTGCCCTAAAGTCTGAGTTCAAATCCCCTATATTTACAATTAGGCTCCAGGTATATGAAGAATGCCTGTATTTCAAATATTTATATATTAAAGATATGTAGAAAGTGGTCATTATTACTTATATTTACTATAATAAAGAATATGTAAAAAAGACAGAGGAAATATGTTTAAAACATTTTTTGCTAAACATAATATAAGCTTAGAGGAAGACTTTAACAGTCAAAAAATTTGCTATTATATTTTTGACATTTATTTGAAGCATTAAAAATAGACTAATATTTTTTTTTTTTACTCTTTTAAATTTACTATATCTTTTATTATTGATGTTATTTTAGTTTTGATTGGCTATTGATGTTATTTTAGTTTTGATTGGCTATTAATTTTCTTCAGAGTTTCAAACAGCCTTTTAATCAAATCAGAAAAACTTCATGACTGGGATAATAATTAATTTAATCTTAATAAAACATCTCATTTCCCTTTCATAAACAGCATATTAAAAGTAAATAAATATTAAATTATTATTGATAACAATAGAAAAAAAATCAATAATGCTTAAATGTCAGTTTGGAACTGTATTTAAGGTTCATATAGTCAGTCATACTGGTATTTCAACCCTCATATACAATAATTATTACCAAAGTATGTGAATTATTCAATGAATAAAGTACAATCACAAAGTTGAAATAAAATCATTAGTATTCAGAAGAAAGAGAAGTATGCATTATTATCAGTAAAACAGTGTTTATGTAAATTTACAGAGATGAAGAGATAACTAATACCTTAAGGTAAGAATAAGAATAATCATTTATATTTGTTCAATGGCCTAAAATATTTTCACTAACAGCAAAATTTAAATATTATGTTAACATTTTCAATCTTTTTTATTTATGTATTTATTTTTATATTTTTTATTTTATATATCAATGATAATTATTCTCTGGGACAGGACATTAAATTTAAATGTCAAAAAAACAAAACAAGATATAACAAACTAAAACATTAACATCATTTGTTGAAATTAATTTAATTAATATGTTTTGTTATTTATTTTCCTGAAAAACAACGTCTGGATTGATTATTGATTTGTTTTTTTACTTACATTAGATTTTGTCATACTGTTTAATCTTTTACGATTTATTTGCTTAATTAAATATTAGTGTTATGTTAATTTAAGGTTTCATAGAATATTTATTCTTTCTAAAAAAATTTGTTGTTCAAATATCCTCAATATATGTAAGAATTTTTGATCATTGGTGCAGGAAAATTGAATTTTGAATATTTCTTTACAATTTAGATGCATAAAATGAAAAGGGCTTGATTGTGTAGGATTTAATGTCAGGCGAATGCCAGCCTATCTGGAAGACCAGAGAGTGTAGCCCTTATGGAAATATTTTAATTAACTATGAATTACAAAAAAAAACTGATTTATTATATAATCTTTGTGTGAAATATTGAACAGAAATAGCTTTTTATAATGAAATGTCAAAATAACCTCAAACCAGCATAACAAACTTGGTATCTTATCTGTTACATTTTTAGCAACCCAACATTGGCATAAGCTAGTAAGTCACAGTTTTTTATATATGTTATATATACAGAGTAATAACAATATAAAATAATAACAATCGACAACAGTTGTAGATTGTCAAGCTAATTTTCTTAACTAAAACAACTAGCATATATAGAACGAAACAAGTCAATGAAACATGGATCTAATGTCTAACAGATATGGGTCACCAATTACTCCAGAAATATAAAGAAAGAAAATGAGACCGAGATGCGACAGGTATATAAAGAAAAGACAAAAAAACTCTGTCCCTTTTCCTGTTACAGTGGCTGGCAGGTGTGTGTTCATGAGGACTTAAAATCCCAGGTTATCGGTGCCTGTAGGTAATCCAGCCAACTAAGACCTTAAACAAATCATATTGATCTTTTATTATTTTACAACACCCAATGGGGCTCTTTGTGATAATCAATAGATACATGTCTCAGGCAGCGTGAATTTTCCTTATAAATTGTTTGTATTCGGGATAGTTATAGAATATTAAAATTCTCAAAGTTATGCATTGGTGTCTACATATTATACTGTATATTAGCTATTTTTTTATATTAAACTATTATATTCCATACCTTGTCTCTGTTTACTAAACCAAATTTATCATTGCTGATCAGTAGGCAAAAGCCGTGACACAGCAAATTAAGTGGTGCAGTCAGGAATAAGGCTTGTAAACAGGGGAGGGAGGATTAGAAGGAGATAGCGGTTAATTGCAAAAAATTGAACAGTTTAGATTCGTAATAAAAAATGTATTCATTTGGTCAGAATAGCATAGGAGAATTCAGGGTGGATAACATGTCAGAATGGCCATTATATATAACCTAAAGAGAATTTTTTTTACCTTAAATGGGATAGACGATAATAAAAAGAAACTCACAGCACTTGTGTTTCGCGGGCAAGAGGGTTATTGAAATCATAAGTAAATATTTTGAACTACCATTGCCTGAGAAGGTTAAATATGAAGAAAATAATTAAAAAATTAAATGAACATATTTTAGCCCATGTCCCTCTCGTCATATTGTGAGATTAACCCTATGTAATAGGAAACAACTAAAGGGTGAGAAAATAAAGGAGTATAATTTGGCTTTGAAAGAATTAGCTAAAGATTGTGGGTATGGCGATTTTGTAAAGGAAATCCTTATGGATCAATTACTCTGGGGGATAGTGGATGACAAGCTTAGGCAACAATTGTTAGAAGAACCAGAATTAACATATGAAATGGCCATTAAGAAGGGGATGGCATACGAGCTCATTTTGGAGCAAACTCAGGCTTTTAGGGCAAGGTCGGAAGAAAACGCAAAAATAGGCATTTTCAAGACAAGTAGTGAGAATGGTAGCCTTGTGAGTCAAAAAGTATAAACAATACTAAAATTACCTGTTACTGTTGTGGTAAAGTAGGCCATATGAAGAAAGAGTGCAAATGGAACAAAGAGTCGTGTTTCAAATGCGGTAAAAAAAAAAAGCATTGGCACTAATGCGTAAAAAGGAAGTAAAAAATGAAAACCCTATGTCGGACAGTAGGGGAGGGAAATTAAATAAAAACCCTACGATTAAAAATCTACACATGAAAGAGATACATCAGTTTATGATTAAAGTGAAAATTCAGGAAAAGGAAATAGAAATGGAAATAGACAGTGGGTCAGCAATTTCTATAATGTCTCTTACAGATTGGAAGAGTTTGTCGGCAACTAATTTGAAGAGTTTGCTAGAGAAACAAATATTAGAGTGAAAGACATAAACAGCCACGTACTTAAAATTTGTGGCCAGGTTACAGAGCCTATCAAGTATAATGGTAAAAAACTAAATCTATGGTTATATGTCATAAAAGTAAAAATGAACCCCATTATAGGGAGAGATTGGTTCCACGAATTATGAATACAAATCTATTAAGAGATTTCTGTAGAACAGGAAATAACTAGAAAATATCCAGAGCTTTTTAATGAAGAATTAGAATTAATTAATATAAAACCAGTTGAAATAGAATTACTAGAAAAAGCACATCCAGTAGTTTGCAAACCGTGACAAGTGCCATTTGCAGAAAGAGGGAAGGTTGAAGATAAATTAAAATCTTTAGTCAAAAAAGGAATATTAATGCCCATCGAAACCTCTGATTGGGCTACACTGTTAGTAGTAATAACCAAACTGAATAGGGATGTTAGGTTGTGTGGGGATTACTGGGTTACAATAAATAAATATTTAAATAGGGGAGGGTCCTCTGTCCCAAACATAAGGGGAATACTGGTAGTCTACAAATGTTTCATATTTTGCCAAGTTAGATCTAAACACCGCACTCCATCAGATTCGTGTAACGAATAAATCAGCAGAAAAATTAGCACTTATGACCCACATGGGCTTATATAAATGCAACAGACTACTGTTTGGCATTTCTATAGTGCCGAATATTTTTCAAGCAAAGATTAATGCTTTGTTACAAGGTTTAGAGGGAGTCATTCCATATTCGACAATATACTCATCACGGCAAATTTGGAAGACAAGTTACGAGAAAGGTTCCTCACTTTGTGCAAGAAATTACAGAAATTAGGCATAAAAGGATGGAAAAACAATTAACATTTTTAGGTCACTTGATTTTAGATGGGGGAAACAAACCATCACTGCAGAAAGTAACGGCAGTGATGAATGCCTCTCCACCAATCAATGTCAAACAGCTGCAGGCATTTTTGGGATTGATAAACTTTTTTGAGCCTTTCTTGAAGAACAAGGCTCAGATTGCAGAACACTTATATGATTTATTAAGGAAGAATCAAAAGTGGAAATGGGAAAAAAGTGCATCAAGAGACTTTCCAGCAAATGAAAGCCTTACTATCATCAGAGAAACTGTTAGTGCATTATAATAGCACTTTAGAAGTACACTTAATCATTGATGCATCTGAATGGGGAGTAAGAGCAGTACTATCTCATCCATGCTACAAAGGAGAGTGCCTTCATTGCATATGCATCAAGGAACCTTTCAAAAGCAGAAAGGAACTACAGCCAATTGGACAAAGAGGCACTGGCTATTATTTTTGGCCTTAAAAAATTTCATCAATTCCTGTTTGGCAGAAACTTTACAATAATTATTGATCACAAACCACTACTTGCGATTCAAGGCCATGATAGACTGGCACCTGAACATTTAAGCCCATGCATGATGATCTGGAGAAATATTTTGGCAGGATAAGGCAAAGAAATAGCATATGCAGATGTGCTGTCATGAATGCCAGATAAACAAGAGAAAATTACTATAGAGGTTAAAATAAATTATATAGATGTATTAAACTCTGACATACTAAATAGTAAAAGGGTAGCAAATTGGACAAATGCCGATCAGGGCTATCAGATATTAAAGCAATGGATTAAAAATGGATGGCCAGATTCGAGGCCTGAATACGTTGATCCGATTTTTTGGGCAAATAGAAATAAACTATCAACTTGTAAAGACTGTGTGCTAATGAGTGATCAGGTTGTGATTCCTATGGAGAGCAGACAAGTTTTAAATGAAGGGCATCCAGGGGTGGTACAGGCAAAAGCACTGGTTCATAGCTACATATGGTGGCCGAAAATGTCGAGACATTGAACAAAATGATAAAAAATGTGCACCATGTCAGAGACAGATGAATATGCTAACCAAAGATTACAACTCATGGCCAAAGGCAACAACAGCTTGGCAAAGACTTCACATAGACCATGCTGGCCCAATAAACAGGAAGGTACTCTTGGTGATTATCGATGCGTATTCAAAGTGGATAGAGTGTAGAATAGTGAAAGACATTAATGTCAATGAAACCATTAAGATACTAAGTTCAGTATTTGCCTGCCATGGACTGCCAGAAACAATTGTGTCTGACAATGGAATGACATTTATGGCTAAAGAAACTGAGGAATATTTCCAGAAGAATGGTATAAAACACATATGGATACTAGCTTACCATCTGGAGTTGAATGGACTGGCCAAAAAGGCAATACAGAATATAAAGAAAGCCTTAAGAAAACTAGATAACCAAGATCTCCAGAGTGCTATCAATGACGCAATGCTACACCAATACTCAACGCCATCGACAGCTATGGGAAAGTGACCAGTGGAATTACTAATGGGCAGGAAACTATGCATTAAATTATCATTACTGCTTCCAAGCCCCACCGAAAAATGGATAGCGAAAATTATACAAACATTTTCGCAAAGGGAGATAGAGTTTGGGTCCAGGATATGCTATGGAAAAAATGGGTAGAAGGGGTAATTACAAGACTGTTATCCCAGAACATAGTAATAATCCAGTTACAAGATGGCACAACATACAGAAGACCCACAAACCATCTCAGACATCACATGGTAGAAGAACTGCAGAAGAGACAACACCTGCCAATAATGAAATAGATGTGATTCCTATGTCAAAGCCAGATGAAGGAACAACAGATATATGCCGACCAAAAAAAAAAATACAGAAGCCATACAAATTGAGAGACTATGTCTAAATAACAGAGAAGACATTTCTGGAATAAGAAAAGAAATTTTATATACAAAGAGTACTAACAATATAGAATAATAACAATTGACAATGGTTGTAGATTGTCAAGCTAATTTTCTTAACTAAAACAACTAGCGTATATAGAATGAAACAAGTCAGTGGAACCCAGATCTAACATCTAACAGATAAAGAAAGAAAATGAGACCGAGACACAACAGGTATATAAAAAAAAGACAAAAAACTCTCTGTGTCTGTTTTCCTGCTATAGTGGCCAGCAGGTGTGTTCAAGAGGGCTTAAAATGCCAGGTTATTGGCGCCTGTAGGTAATGCAGCTGACTAGGACTTTAAACAGATCAACTGATCTTTTATTATTTTACGATGCCCAATGGGGCTCTTTATGATAATCAATAGATACCCGTCTCAGGCAGCGTGAACTTTCCTTATAAATTGTTTGTACTCGGGGTAGTTATAGAATATTAAAATTTTCAAAGTTATGCATTGATGTCTACATATTATACTGTATATTAGCTATTTAATATATTAAACTACTATATTCCATACCTTGTCTCTGTTTACTAAACCAAATTTATCATTGCTGATCGGAAGGCAAAAGCCGGGCACAGCAATATATATATAAATATGCATCTATAGTGAAGCATTAATTATATGGTTACATATACTGTATGCAAGAAAAAATAAATATTATTTTACATTGTTTCACTATAAAGTGTTTGTGATATTATATATATAAATCGATGCACAATAGGAAAAGAAAAGGAAAAATTATCATCAGAATATGTAGCAATACTATCTGTTAGTGATCTCAATTATGAAGTATGATGATAATTAGGTCCTTGTAGCAATCTATTTCATTTTTGATGGCCTAAGTGATGTAATAGAAAAACCAGAAGAATCCTGAATAAACAACAATGGCCATGATCATGGAAAAAAAAATAATTATACGTATATGTATAAAGTTAAAGAATGGAAAAATAATACAAGGGCATAAATCAGATTCAAATTTTATGTAAATAGGAAAAATAAATATTAAGGAAAGGTATATTCAGGGATATTAAATGAAAGTGGGGAGGGGGGAATGCATAAGAGGATAGAGAATGTATAATTTAATTTAAATAAAATTAATGAAGTAAAACTAAATAAAATATAAACTGAAATAGATAATAATTAGATCAATGATGTACAATCCATCAATCACAACATTTTATGGGTCTATGAAGAATTTTGGGCATTGTGAAATTCTCAAGAAATTTAATCCTAATAATAAAAATTGTTTTTTCTCCTTGTTAAAAGTAAAAATAAAATATAATCATGTTGAAAAATAACTATAATGAAACAAATGGCATATTTATATTCTATCATAAAACAAAATTAATAGCACTGCCCCCCCCCCCCATCACTTAATATCCACCCCTGGTTATATCAACTAGTTTGAATGAGCAAGGTCAAAATATGATGTGCAATTCAAAATTTGATGAAAATAGTCTGCTTTGCTTTTAAATTATTTATTACATTCATTTAGGTGTATTTCTATACCATATTTGTTAATTATAAATTTTATCACTCCTACATACATAGCTGATATTTTTAATTCTAATATCCTTTTGAATAAAAAAAAAACAATAATTGAACTTTCATGCAACACAATACATTGCGCATTCAATTTAAATCATTGATCTCAAAAATTTCAGCTGTCAACAGGAAACATTTTTCTGATCTTCACTTGTTTCAACCTACTTATATAGAACTAGCTTTTCAAAATTAGTATCTATTAAAATGAAATATTGATTATGAATAGATCCAGAAAATGAATTACAGCCCTTTTATTTTCCAATGTAAATCCAAGTATGAAAGTACAAGATTCATATAAATTTGTTAAATTTCTCTTTTCATTAGAATTTTATTTTTGTTTATACAGTATATGTAAAATTATGTTTATCTGTATAAATGTAAATTATACAGGAATATATTAAAAATTTTCATTTCCTAAATTATGTGTTCATTATCCTTCCTTAGTCAAAAAGTTTTCAGAGTTGCATAAAAATTCTGTCTAAGAAAAGGGGTTGTGGAGAGATTTTATTTAAGAAAAGGACTTGCAAATAGAAACAAGGTGGTGCATTATTAAACTATATCATTAGTGAGAATGGAAAATTGAATAACAAGTAGAAGACAAACAGCAATGGCCATTGAAAAAATGAAAGTTGAAAACGTCCAATAATAAAAATCATGTACAAAAAGATACAAGAAGCCAATCAAAAGATTATAGAAAACATAAATCAGAAGATTATTGAAAATATGAAAGAAGTTACTACTAAAATAAAAATAAAAATCATTCAAGAAAATATTTTAAAATGTTCCCAAAAGATAAAAGATGCAAATAAAACAAAGCTGAGGTCTTGAAGAAAATGAAGGAGAAGATCACCAAATGCATTAGTGGAATAAAGCAGAATATGAAGATAAGGTAGATAATTATCAAATTAACAAATTAAAGAGAAAAATAAAAATAGATCAAATAAAAAAGAAAATAGAAAAGCTAGCAAAAAAGAATCAAGAGATGCTAAAGACAGTGTGGTTTCTATGTAATTATGATAATATTGAGAGATCAAAGAAAAATGATGAAAAAGATATATGACTAAAAATGAACAAGTGACAAAATTACAGGAAAAATATATTGGTTTATTCAATACAATGGTATAATGAAGACTGGTTTGGATATACAGATAAAATAAAAGTATTATGTGAAAGTTCATAACATTTGGTAAAAGAAAGGTTTCAAATTTCAAATGAAATGTTTATGCAATCAGTATTTTGCTATGGAAGCAAATAAGTATTTATAATTAAATTCCTAATAGCAGACTGTAGAAAAAAGCAACTGACTGAAATTAAGCATGTGTGGGCCATTCATTTAAACAGTTTTCAATTAGATAATGGCAAGAGGGTGAGGATAAGCTGAAGATGATTATAGCATATTCAAAAGTATTGCAGAAACACACTTGTTCAGTAAACAGCTAAATATAATGTCATTTATTTCAATGATGTTTTTATTAATAAATATAAAATATATTTGATTTTTATAAATATTAACATTTAAAAAAAAAAATTAAAAAATCTACATGGTAAAACAGATAACATTTTTGCCAAAATGTTCAGGATGTTCAGGAAAAATTAGACATAAAATTGTAAACCTTGTTATTTTTAGTAGTTTTAAAAATATTTTAAAAAGAAATTACGAAAGAAAATAATTTAATTCATATACAATAAAAATAAATAAGTTTTTAACTTGAATTTGTTACATTTATTATGCAGAGTCTAAACTCTCCTCACAGTAGCACCACTCAGTGCAAGCCAGACTAATCAATGGATGCAAGGTTTGTGCATAAAATTCCTACCTAGCACCTACTCATAGGGATTTTATGCTTTTGCATCCATTGATTACTCTGGCTTGCACTGAGTGGCACTACTGTATGAAGAGTTTTGCCTCTGTGTAAACAGCTTGTGTAAGCACAAAGAACAATGTCATGTGATGTTTAGTGATTTAATACATTTATTATGCCTGAAACCAAAATTTACAAATTTTTTTGATGTTTTATTTAAAATTTATTATTTAATCTCTTATAGATATTTTCTTTAAAAAAAAAGTAAAATATTCAATGACATTCAGTACATTTTATTACAAATAGTATTCAAGATACATCTATAATAAAATTAAACATGTTTTTAATTTGACTGTGTTACATTTATTATGCCTAAAAGAGATTTAAAAAGTATTTTTAATGTTTTATTTCAAGTTTATTTCATTCAATTAATTTAATCTCTTATAAGCATTTCTTAAAAGATATTCAGCACTTTTTATATTTAAGTTACTATTGATAACATGGGAAGGGGAAGAAATCTTTCTATTGAAGAACAAAAAAAATTATCTTTTCTTTAATTTATGAAGGGAGTACCCAAAAATAACTAGAATCATTCGCTGGAGGGCAAGTGTGTTGTAATATATGCTTCTGCCACTTTACAAATGGTTTAATGGAAATGTCAAATTCCACACATCCCAAAAAATCATGGTAAGTGAAGTCCAATGTAAAACAATGCTGGGTTGTTGTGTTTTTTTTTTGTTTTTTGGGGGGGGGGGATATAAACAGTATTGTTCACTCAGAATTCATTCATAACAATCAGACATTTTACCAACAAATCCCAAAATGTTTGTGAGATGCAGTAAAATGAAAACATTCTGATTTTTGGTTTATTAGCGAGTGCAAGTTTTATCACGCCAATGTGCCAGGGCTCAAACCTTAAGTGTGGTATCAAAAACAGCATAACCCAGCTTATCCATCAGCTATATTCATCCGATCTCATTCTGTATGCCTTTTTTTTATTCCCCTGAATGAAAAATCCTTCAAAACAATTTTTTGGGGGTTTAGAAATAAATGGTGAGGAAAAAAAAGGATGCAGGCATTAAAAGACATCACTTTACAAGAGTTTCCAGACTACTTCAAAGAGTGAAAAATATCTTTAGATCTGTTCATTGCATTAAATGAACTGTGCTTTGAAGGGGATTCAACACAATTCTTTATTACAAAATTCCAGTTATTTGAGTATCCCCTCATCTATTAGCCTATTGTTTATAATAATCACAATTTTTTTTTTTTTTTAAATCTATTAGTTCTTTCTTGTTACACAAAAAAATGCTTCAGTTAATTTTTTTATTTAATTCAAACTGTAATTGCTTTTAATAATTAAAGTTATTAAAAACAATTTACAGGTAACTGCATTATTTATCTACTTTTATTAATTATTAAAAGTGAATATACAACTCTGAAAGTTTGAAATTACAATATATTATAGATGGTTGTATATATATATACATAAATTTAATGTCTGGACAGCACACACATATGTGTTTACTTATGAAAACAATATATATTATAAGCAAAGTATTATAAACAATATGAGTATTATCCATTTAATTTAAGCTATCTACTTAGAGTCTTAGCACCAAATATAACAGATATGAGAGATTCCACTGCAGTTTTTATTCTATAGCCATCTGTTATAAATTTAAATAATCTTACAAAGACCAGATGGTATAGTGCTAATATAACCTCATTCCCAGATTTTTTTCTGACTTTTGTCTGTCTTCATTAATGAGATTTCAAAATATAATGAAACAACTTTTCTTTACAGCATATGAGAAAGGCATGAGATAGTGTTAATTTATAAAAGATAGGCACAATGCCAGATTAACAATAGCATAAAAGACTTGTAATCTTGACATCTTTTAAAATTAAGAAAATAATAAAAAATTAAAAACTTTTTAAAATGAAATAATACATTTTTTGTTGAAATTCTCTATACAGATTCTATTTTAATAAAATAACTTGGTCAGATCAATGGGAAGTGTTGTGTTCAGTCCATTATTTTGATTCATAAAATCATTTAATTTTCCAAATATCTAGGTATATGATTATTTACATCTTCAATATGTAAAGAAATATTATTATATATTAAATTTTATAAAAAATGTACATGAAAGTAGTATATCTTTACTTAATTTCATACAGATATCAAGTTTGAATCATGATAAAAATTGTTATTGTCATTCTAAAAAAATATTTGTACATTTTAGTCCATGGTGAACCCTCCAATACTGAAAAGTAATAAAAACATGTTACATTTGTAAGAAATCAGATCATATTTTTCATCACGGAGAATAGATAAAATTCTAATACACCTATACACGCTCAGTGCTTGCCCTTTAGGTGAAGATTCACAATAGTGATTATCATCAATTTGTATCCACTATTTTGATTTACAATAAATTATTCACTATAACGATTGTAAAAAAAAAAAAATTAAAAATTTTTTTGGTGGCCATTTTTGAGACTGGTAACATTATAGGATTGTTATTAACACTATGTCATTCAAAAGCAAAATAGTGACTTTCATGCTGAAAATATACAGTATAGAGTTTATTTACAATACACAATACAGAATATAATATTAATGCTCATTACAATATTTTGATTATAAATTTAAATTATGATTAATGAATGTACAGTATTAAAAAAAAAATCAAGTCAGATGTCACATGACGTACAGTATTTTATTTAATTATCATCCATCATCTTTACAAGACAATCTGTTCTTCATTACTAATATATCCAAAGTAAAGATTTTCATCACTAATGATTAAAAAAAAAACCAAAAAGTGTTTCATTCAGTATAATAATCAAAACTATATTTTAATGATATACAACAATCAAATACATTAATACCGTATTAAATTTTAAAATATGGACACTACTTTAAAAACTATACTGTATTTACTCACTTTTAGGAATTAAAATTTTTAAAACAAGCAAAACTCTCCATACAGTAGTGTCATTCAGGGCAAGCCAGAGTAATCAATGTATGCCAGAAGGCTTGTATATAAAATCCCTATCTAGTGTCTACTCATCCAATATCCATTGATTACTCTGGCTTGCACTGAGTGGCACTAATGTGTGGAGAGTTTTGCCTGTTTTAATAACAGTTATGAGCAAGCATAAAAATGGTGATCATGTGATGTTTGGTGGTTTAATTAAAATTTTTACTAACAGTACTTTGCTTGCAGCAAAAATAACAATTATCGTATTGTAATTTGTCACAATTGTTATTTTGGTTTTAAAAAAATGATTTCATAATAAAGAACTTTGTATGATCAAAAATTACTAAATCTAAATTAAAAATAACGGCTCAATTTTAAAACAACTCATAACATTATAGCACCTGTATAAAAATATAGAACTGAAAAAATAAAATGAAAATTTTATTCAGCATAAAACTGTTAACATAAATGTATTTTCAGTTTTAAAAGCATATGCAAAATTGCATACAAATAAACTGAAAGATTCACACTTTTAATATATTTTTAAATAGTTTGACAGCATTAAATGAAAATTTTTTAAATCATTTCGAAGAAAATGTCTATCACCCTTAATAAAATGCAGTCGCTCATGGTAATAAAAAAATGTCATAGCTAGCATATTTATATAGAAACTGATTTTTATTTAGATCTGCATAGTACATGTTGTAAAAAAAAAAAGCCTTAAATATTGATTACAATATGCAAACACAGAATGCGTTAGATACTTTGTTTTTTAATATGTCAGAATATATATATTTTTAAAGTTAACTGTGATTAGCTTTTAACAATGTACAGTATGCTAATTTTGCTGCTCTTATACTAATGATAAATAAGAAGTCTTTATGATCAATTAAATATGTTGTTATTAAACTTTTTTTTATTTCTAAATAATTTCATGTAAATAATATAATATAGTAGTACAAATTTGGAAAAATAAAACATCAGTATGGATTTATTTTCAGCACAACTGTTTCTCGTTATGCGAAAAAACATAAAATATTGTATCAGCTGCTTTACTTTCACTTTCTCATCCAGATTGCTATACTTTTGGACAGTTAAGATGCTTTTTTTTTTCCTAGCATTTCTGTTTAACAGTTATATAACCACAAAAAAAAATCAAGAAAATCTCTGAGCTTGCAAACAGAAATGAATTTTTAAGTCAACTAGAAAGACAAAGAAATTATGATATCTGTTCTTCTATGTGTTTATCCACATTTACCGTTACCACTATTTTTAAAAATAAAATAGAACAAAGTACTCCAACCATTGTAGGTATATCAAAACTTTTTCCAAAATCATAAAATCATGGCATTATATTAAAAAAATCCAAGAAGCATATAAACTATCCATTTTAATTTTTTTCTTTAGAGATCCGCAGCCATCATCTGGTGCACTCCTCCAAAACAAAACCCCCAAAACATCAAAGGATTTAGAAGATAACAAATAGATCTTAGAATAAGCAATTTATGATTCAGAAAATTAGATAATTATGAATAATGAATGGATCACCAGAAAGAACAACTTTAATATAATTGTTTTTACATAGATTTAAGTTGCATTATCATACATATAGACATATAAATTTTAAGTGCGTACGTGCATAACACACATAGCACAGTTTACATAAGCATATAATGTGCATTAAGGGAGATTTTAACTGCTATACATACTAGATTAAATTGTTTTCTCACAGCTTATAATGTAATTTTTAGATGGAGTAACCACCAGCCAAATTTTTTCCCATAGAAAATCATTATAACTACTTGTTCTTTTTGTAATGTTTTTGTTTAATGATGAGTCCTGGTGGTCAATTGCCATGGCTAAGTGGAGTAAAAGTGTAATTTTAAATTTTCTTAAGCTGTCTGACTTCAAGTCCTTTACAATTGTACAATACATAGTACCATGATTAAATTCTCACAGATAAAATATGTTCTTGAATATAATGACCATATAAATCAATTAAAAAATTCTTATAGACTTAATAAACATGATCTTGAATACAATGACCTCATAAATCAAATAAGATTAAATATTCCTATAAAAATTAAATATAATCATTGTTACCCATTTATTCCCTCAGGTTCAACTATATTGTGATCTTAACATTAAAAATGTTATCTACCTGACAGAGAAAATGCTACTTAGATCATATTCTGATCAATAGTAAATTAGATTTATCTATGGTTCTTCTGAAAAGATACTTTTGTTTATAAGCGTATGACATCTCTATCTTCAGTAATAATGGTTGCTTCATATTGTAACTGATAAATTTAGCTGGTGACCATGGATTTTTTTAAAGGATTTTGTCTACTAAGTGTCTTGTAAAGGTAAGTGCAAATGCATTTTGCAGACATGCATTCAGTCTTCAGTAAGTTTAGACCCTAATTTCTCCATATAAAAAAAAAAAAATGTTGAATTTTAATATCAACATTTGCAATTAGAAATAAGAAAAATAGTAAGAATAGTCTTGTGCATCATGGCATTAAATGGTTCTGTAAATGTCAATAAATATTTTAATCCCAAAACATATTAGTAGACAATCTTCTATAATTGCTGGTAAAGGCAATATCAAAGAGATATGAAATAGTCCCTAGAGTACACTTGCAATTGGAAACAAAACAAAGCTAAAATGAATGTTTGAATCACTACTCCATAACAATTTGCATCTCTAAAAAATTATTATCAATTTATAATAAACCTAATCTAAGCAGCAACAATATTATCTAAAAAGAATTTTGAATTAGTGAAAGGATAGAATAGAAATATTGTGTATTACTTTCATGATATATGAATAATATGTACAATCAATTTTCTATACTTTTGCAAATGTAGTTTATGATGATAGTAGTAAAATGTATTAAACACATTAGTATTTCATTCTCTCCCATAAGTGTAGATGGCTGCATTATATTTTTTATCATCATTTGTTTTACCATCAGCACACCTTTAATCATACAATAATTCTAAATTCCATGAGACTTTCATTTTTTAGTTAATAATAGATAAATATTCATTATTGACCAATAGATAAATTGTAAGGCAGCTACGAGGGGGGGGAGTCTATTTAGATTTGAAAAAACTTTCATCTGACCGGAAGTGGAGAAACTAATTATAATGCCATACCTTGTAGTAGTGCATTTCTTTTATTGGAAATAAACTTATTGGAAATAAACTTATTTTAAAACAAGATTACAAAAGTTCATTTTGAAATTCCAAAATGATTATCTTCAATATCTAAACTATCACATTATCTGTATCTCTTAAAGAAATTCGAAAGTATGGAAGAAATGCTTTAGCGAGAACAGTAATGGAATTACGAAGTGGAAATTAAAAAAACAGTTACTATCATTTCAAGGATTGTAGCAAATGGATTAATAATAATAAAACAGAAAATAAGAATAAACACTAACAAATATATATATATTACTCGATTATTAAAAAAAAAAGTATTCATACAATTCCATAAAAAAAAAAAAACTTTTCCAATTCTAAGTTATATATATATAATTAGAACTAATCTATTGCCTACAGCTTTTTAACAGGTGTAACAACACCTTAGTCATTTTAAAGAGCAGTAATCATTTTATTTGTTAAATCTCTACATTTATTACTGCTAAATTATGTAAAATATCTTAAAGCATAATATGTAAGCAATGCCTTTAATATTTAAATTTCTGGAGAAATGTTTTGAATAATAAGTGCACTTTTATTTGTTTTGTTTTTTACAATCCTGAAGGAAACCTATTTTTACCTATTAGTGCGCTTTATTTGGCTTTTAAAAATATTTTAAAGATATTAATAAAAAAAAAAGTTTCTTATAATACTTCTGCCTACGTATATATATACCCTAATCACCTCCCCCTTCCCCAATATATTCAAATAATTTCGTCAATGACCACCCTTCCACTCCAAATTTAATGATATCATACTATAATTCATTTTATCAAAAAAACACAAATGTAACATTGAAAAAGTAGTTAAGAGTTTTAACTCAAATATAAAGTTCTGTGTATGGATATTTTCAGCTCAAAAACAGGCTAGAGTAATTAGGCAATAGGGTACTAAGATACCAAGTGATAACTGATCACTGGTAGCGAGTTTGACGTTGCTTCATCCTATAATTTACTCTAGCATTTAAAATTTGGAGCTATGTAATATTATAAATTATTTGATGTTATTAAGATGCATAAACTTTATTTGAAAAATAATAGCATTTAGATATAAAGCATGAGAAGCTAAGATATATATATATATAAAGGGTGTAACAATAAGTAACAGTAAAATATGGCGCTATATAAAATTAAAAAAAGTAATAATTGTATCTCCAATTTTGATGATTATTATGGAAATGTGATAGTTATATTCAACCGAATATAATAGGC
Source organism: Epiperipatus broadwayi (assembly GCA_028023455.1). Taxonomy (NCBI): domain Eukaryota; kingdom Metazoa; phylum Onychophora; class Udeonychophora; order Euonychophora; family Peripatidae; genus Epiperipatus; species Epiperipatus broadwayi. The sequence continues at coordinate 4,820,912 of JAQFVV010000073.1, read as the reverse complement.
AAAACCCGGAAAATCATGAATATATTTATTTACAAATTCAAACTTTTTGAAGACTCACCTGTACGGACTAGAAGTTTGTCTTTGAGTAATTCGTCTCATTTTCGATAATTAAATTTTTTAACTAATGATTCATAATCTATTCCAGAAAGCCTGAACACCGAGACTAGATGTATTCCCGACGGTAATGAAACTATTTTTAAGAAGCAGGATCAAGAACTGTCAAAACACATAATCACTGTTAGCCTACAGGCATACTACTTTTTTAACTTCACGCTATTGGCTAAATTCGTTGATTCAGAATTGAATCAATTAAAATAACCATTTACACTTCCGTAATAATTCGAGGCCAAAAGGGAGGAAATTTAGCATTAAAGTAAGGGAAACATGTCTGTAAATACTATTCATTATGAACAAATGAGTAAATTTTTTTTTAAGGAAAAAAAATAAGAGAAAAAGTTCTGTACCAGAGATTTGCGCCATTGTTATTTTTGCAGCCACCTGTTGATAAAACTTCACTTCAACATCATTTTAACAATAACTATCTAAAGTAATATTATAAAATCGTTAAAATTCTTTTTTGAAAATAAATATTTCCTATGTCGTATGTTACAAAATATAATGTCAGAATTAAGTTTTGAAATGAATATTAAAATTTGAAACGGAAAGACATTAAAATAAATTATAATAAAGTATGGCCATTTAGTGTTTGATCCTTAACAATATTACTAATTAGACAATTTTATTTAGTTATCATCGTAACTCATTTGTCCTGAAGGAGAGTCAACACATTCTTCAAGGCTGCCTTTGATCTTACCACATGGTCCCTATTCCTTTTTAACTGTATTTAAAACATTTTTTTAAAAAAATATTCTGATAATATAAAAGATAAAATAGCCTTAAATAGTTCTATGGAAGGTAAGGAGTGATTCATCATCTTCTACAGAGAAACAGGAATGGAAAAACAATACCATGCTTGTCAAACGCAATATGGCGATGATTTAGTCTACCATGTTTTAGATTTTAAAAAATAATTAAATTTCCATCTATTGCCTTACTGGATTGTTTTGGGACAAGCTATTCAACAACAACAAAAAAAAAAACTTGCGTAGAACTTTTCCAAGCTCTAATTATAGATTTAGAGATGTATTAATTATTGTAAGCAGACTTATCTAATGTTTATTTCAAACTAACTTTATTTAATTAAAGAACAATTTCTTTCATAACCCTTTCCAGAACTTTTTAATCTATCCAGTTTATTATATTCAGTGTACTACATATAACTTATTATTTTATTCAAAAATAAAATCTATACAAAATGCTATACTATAGATAAAACCTTTACTTCTCCTCCCACCATCAAATCTGATTTTATTGACTATCTAATAATTTTAATAATCCTTTCAATTACTGTTGTATACCAAAGGCAATACAAAGACGTCTAAGTTTTAATTAATATATTATGCAATCTAAATACAAGTTAATTATTAATATTAAATTAAACATGACAATAGTAGTGAATTCTCTTTATTTACGTATCAATGGTAAGATTAAATTTTATATCTAAAGAGAAAATCAGAGTTGAATTGATTATGCTAATTCATTAATAGTGAAAAGTCATAGCTTATAGATATTTATTTTTATGGTTCATTTACATATCAATGGTAAGATTAAATTTTATATCTAGAGAAAATCAGAGATGAATTGCTTATGCTAATTCATTAATAGTGAAAAGTCATAGCTTATAGATATTTATTTTTATGGCTCAATTGCTACTGCTCTCTGGAATATGACTCTACCAACCTTGAATGATAATATTTTCCAGTTTAAGATAGGAATAATTTATCAGGTAGATTTGAATCACAAAGTAGCTTGATCATAGAATTTTATTTTGTCTTGGAAATTTTACTTTGTCATTGAGTAGCTTATACTTGATTGGATAATTATTATTTTCTATAATGGTTTGGTGATTATTATATTGGATCTATATCCCTAAAGCTGATCAAAGATTTTTTTGAACTTATTGATGGTAGTGGATGAGTGCATTAACTAGATGTGTAGCATGAAAACATTAGCACAGCAATCCACTACATTTCCTCTTTTTTTGTATCATGTAGCCAAATTTGTAAATATTTTTGGGGCATTAGATTGATGCACAAATAGTTGATATCTTTAATCACTATAATTATAGAAATTATCAGATGATTGTGATCAAAGATAGCATTAACAGAACCCTATCACCATAATGCTCTTCTAACATGAATTTTTTTAAATCACTACTTCAGTATGCCAAAAAAAAACAATGTTTCTACATTTGGATAAGTTTTACATTTAGTTATATTTGTTTCACTGTCAAAATCCCTTTAATAGCAATCATATTGAAAAAAGTGTTTATGAATATATATCTAGATATTTGTAACTAGTTATCAACAGATGTGTATTTGCAGAAATACTACTACTGTTAATTGTATCATATACCAAATAAAGTATCATATGATTTCCTTAATTATTTCAGCATTTGTATTAGAAAAATGTAATTCATTCTATTTATGCTGTTCTAGATTAATCTATTACAAGTTTAAATCACTAATCGTATGATCACCATTCTTTATGCTCCTCACTAATGAAAGCCACAAGAAATTAGTCAAGATATTGGATGAATAGGCACTAGATAGGAATTTCATGCACAAATCTTCCTGCATCCATTGATTACTTTGGCTTGCAGTGAATGGCGCTACTGAATGGAGAGTTTTGCCTCTGTGTATTATAAGCTTAATTAATTGATTTTAAATTAAAGTATTTTATTAATAGGTGTTGCCCTACCATATAATGTTCATTAATTACTCAAAAGCTACAATCAGTGTTTCTGGAATAAAGCAAATACTGTGAATTGTTATTCCTAATGTAAACATTTAATTCTGTTAAAAGATAATACAGTATTATCCTTTAAATTCAACAACTGATTTTTGGTTCACAATTCATTTTATCTCAAGCAGTTATGAATTTAAATAACATTAGATAAATAAATAATTGTTAATTGCTTCAGTGCTCATATAAAGTTTTAGCATCAGAAGTATCAGAGACTGAGCTGAAAATCCATGGACTTCAGCTTTAAGTATATCATCCTACCACTAATTCTAATAAATATAGTGCATAAAATTAAATAGCTTGCCTTTGAAGTTTAAACCCATTGATACCTAATAAGAAGTCATCTACTGCTTGTCATTTGCCATGCAATAAGTATCCTCAAACTGGGCTTATAAATATCTTTGATTGGATCAGCTTTTGAATTATTTTTTGACTGGTAAATAGTCTTGTTTCAATTCCTCATCTTTCAATCTCAAATGAGATAATATTTTTAGTAACAAAATTTCTTCCTATGTTCTGTATGTAACAATAACTCTAAAGTTAATCATTTTGTGACATCTGAGATTTTTTTTTGAGAATCACATCTCAGGCATTAATATTAATTATTTCACAATTTAAATCAAATCTTAGATTAAAGTAAAGATCTGATTGTAACTCAAGTATTTAGTTCAGGATGTGATAACTCTGAAAAATAAATAAACTGTCTTGTGCAAAGATGAATATTTGTATGGTGTGTTGGCTAGATTTGATTACAACTAGGAGGTAAATTGTACATAAACTGTCAAGCTAATTAAATTGAGATTATCTATTATAAACTGATACTATTTTTCTTAGTCTGCCCTATCACATAATGCTTATATCAAAGTACAGTTTAGTATGAAGCAAATCAATACTTAAAATGAGAGTTTCTTATATCTAGTTTATTTAAGTTTGCATGGAATACACTAAAAATTTTAATGTTTTTAAAACTTCAAATTGCAGTTCTGGGTGTATTGGAATGTTTACTTATATGTTGTTGTTTATGTATAATAATACTATATCTTTGATGACTTCTTTCTTTCTATACTAACCACTATATGTACATTTTGAAATGAATTTAGCTAACTTCATATAGTATGTTTAATTTTACAAAGTGTGGGGAAAGATTTATTCTGAAATTATATTATAATGTTAATTGCTTGTAATAATTTTGTTATATCAAATTGTGTATATAGATTTTCTTAGGATCTTAAATTATTTTAATGTCTCTCATATGATAACTTGCCTAAATGTAGCTTTTCTTTTTTTTTTTTTTTTAATTAATAATATAACTATTTGATTTATTTTTATTTTTAAAAAACTTTTGTGTTGACAGATAGTTGCAACATAATAGAATTTGAAACAAAGGGTGCTGTGAACAAATTTTAAAAACTAGGGAAATTATTTATTTCCATTTTGCTTCTCTTTCTTTTTCTTTATATTTGCTATTATAATTGCATAATTTTTAATCTTTAATTCTGGTACTGTTTATTAATTAATAAAGACAAAAACCAGAATCCTGTCTGAGATGGGAATATTAGCACTATTTACCTGTTGTTTATTAATTATTTAAGTTTACTATAGATGGCTCCAGGATTGAGGAAGAGAATCTCTTGATAATTGTGTACTTGCTATTGTTTGTGGTTACTCAAATCTTCTATCACTATAAGTTATATATCTATTATTTTTCTTTAGTTAAACATCTATTCTTTAACTCTTAAAAACTCATTATAATTGAGTATTATGAAAAGGTAACCATTAAAGTACAAAAGTTTATAATGCACTAAGCATGCTTTCGGCAGATTACTTCCAGAATCATAGAGCTGTTTAAAGTTTAGCAGTTAGAATTACGCCTATATATATGGACATAGTTGAATATGTATATAAGATTTAATATTATATTTAGAGCTCGCAAATAGTAAATATGAACTTTCTTTAACCGATTTTATTCTTTTACTTATTAAAAGTAAACCTTAATTTACTGGTCAAAGCAATTTTCTTTTTTGATACAGAAACATTAAAGACTTGTTTATCTATAGTTATTTGCAATATCTCACAACATAGCACAAACATAGTTTAAATCTTTAAACTTAAATTTTTCATTATTTTTTTTTTTTGTTTTTTTTTATTATATATTGTAATGTTGAAATGTTTTTTTTTTAATTGTTCTTCAGTTGTTAATGATAATGAGCAACCTATAGATATATGCATTTATAATGTTTTTTATTTTTATTTTATCTTGTTGCATATTAAAAATTAATATATGTATTTTATTTTCTTTCGCTATAAGGTTGCAAAAGAAAAAGATATTTTTATATATGTAATTTATGGGTATACATTTTAAACATATATGTTAACATTACCGAATGCGTGAATGTGTAACTGCTTATCCAAACACATCAAAGAATAGGTTATATATGATTAGTTTAAAATGGTAAATTGAAAAGTAGGGCATTACATTTGAATGGAAGTGAAATAACATATACAAGTTTCACCTGAAATTTATTTTATGATATGATGAGTAAGAAAAGTCTTAAATAAGCATTTATAGAATATGTATTTTTTTTTTCTAATATTGATTTAAGTCAGCTTATTTTGAGATATCAAGAAAAATGACAAACCTATATATTAAGTTTATTTTCTTATACTTATATAAATTTTTATATTAATAAGCCATTTATTTAATTGTCGATTTGACTTTAAAGAAGGAAAGAAAGAGTAGTAGTGTTAATAAAATATAATTATATATCTTAATTGGTTTCCGAGTTATTATTAAGAATATTGTGTTTTTTTTTTTGTCTTAATTCTATCATTTTAATTCATCATCATCGCTCGCAGTTATTAAGTATTACCATTCGTATATATTGAGCAATCACTTGCAAATATTAAGCGTCCGCAAAATAATAGGTAAACTAGAATGTTGATATTTAAGTATTTAAGGATTATGCTTGAGAATAACCAAATTTTGATAATTATAGTTCAACATAGAAAGCTAAAATTGTGTTGTGTCCATGAATTTAGATCATCCTCATCAAAGATGGATATCATGTTATTAGTTAAAAATGTTTCAAATAATACTATATAAAAGTTATGATCGCCATCAATCATCATTAATAAATTATAATCATTAAATTTAATGTTTAGCGTAATGAATATATTTTAGTAAATAGGGGTTTATAGAAAATTGAATATTATGCAAAGAGATTCATGATGATCAATCATCACCATTAGTATTATTAAATCCCAGTATGAAATAGGATAATTTTAATAGATGCCTATAAGTTTATAAAGATGAATTTATTGTTGTGAGTTTATTGATAAGCCATGGCTGGTATCATCATCACTATTATAATCATTATTATGATATCACTATTATTATCATTATTATGATATTATTATCATCATCATCATTATTACCTTTATTGTGATAAATAATCTAGTTAAATGGCCATCAATATCAATAATGGTCTTCACATGCTTGTTTGGAAGCCATTAATAGGATTATACATGTCTGTTCATCAATATACGCTAATGAGCTAGCAATGTCTATAAGAATCTTTGATCTATAGTATAAACTTTGGTAATATTGGGATCTTGTAATTTTATCAATATAGATAAAATGTAAGAATGTCATTTTTGTTCAATAGTCATCCAAGTCATGTGTAATAAATATGTACTGAATGAGTTTGAACTCAAGTACACTATAAATAGATACTTATCTAGATTGAAAACAATCTAGTGGCGCTCATGGGAAAACACCTGTACTTAGCTAAACTGAATAAAGAGTGATATCATCCCTTTCCAACTTCATAATATTAGTTTTATAAAATATATTTTTTTTTATAAGTTGTCATGAATAGCACCCGTGTGTGCATATGACCATGAATGGTCTTATATATTTGGAAAGAAGAATAGGAAGGATTCTTTGTTAGAAGAACCTAGTATTGGAGATAAGCATAAGGCACTCCAGGAATCTCACAGTGGGTACTTTTATTCAGTTGCTATATTTAATATTATTTTTATTAGATGACAATGGCCAGTATGTTTTATTGTTCAAATGACTGCCCCAATATATAAATAAATACCAAGAATCTTTAATGCTGATATTTTCAAGTGGCACAGTGATTCTATAATTTCTTTATCTATGCTATGATGAATTAATATAGTTACAAATGGTACAGATTGGATAGGCATATATCTAATAATTAATAATTTCCCCTATCTAAATATTTATTATGGTTACAAATGTGACATATTAAAATAGTTACAAATTATAGTTACAAATACATATCTTTTATATTAATTTAATAATTACAAATACATATTATATATAATTTATAAATATTGTTACAGTATATAATGTAAAATTATATGTTCATATATATTTGTATTCATGTATTTGTATTGTGTTTGTTATAGTTCTGAAGAAGATTGCTGGGGCAATCGAAACTATCATAGTGAGTTGTAATAAAGAATATAGATGATATTAATATTATATGGATTTGGCTATGCAATAAGAACGATAAAGTTATCATTATGTCTTTTATGAAAAGTCTATTTAATTTTATATATATCTATTTCCTAATAGGTATCTTCTTCCAATCTATACCCCCCCCCCCAAATATTCAATAAAATTATTCTTTTCTCCCTATTTAATTGCTTTTTCCTGTTAATGAAACTAAAATTAAAAGTTCTTCTATTTTTCAAAATTAATAATTTTAACAAATAATTATCTACCATTCTTTGTATCAATAATTCATTCAATCTTTTTTTTAATACACGCACTATTATTTTATCATATATTAAATCAAACTTTTTTTTTTTTGTAATTTCTCTTCTCTATATTTTTCTGTCAATCATTTTTGTAAAACATCTGTTATTTTCATATCTCATTTTACTCTTAAACTTTTTGTATTTTATGCTTTTCATACTTAATTTATCTTTTCTCTCATACTTCTATTTCTGTATTTATGTCACCACCATTTATTTAATCATTTCAATACTAAGATAATTTATTTCACTTTTTAGAACCCGCTTATTATAGTCTGAACTGCAGTTTTTTTTAAATTTCTACTTATCATTATACCTAACTTTTTTTAAGCATCATATATATATTTAAACCCCATCTTCAAAATATTAACCATTCACTTGTTTGTTATCTCAGTTCTATTTCTCTATATTTTCAGTTAATCTTATACTATGTGTTCCTTGTTGAATATGCCAAGCTTTTCTTTATACGGCTTCTAAACTGATTTTAGAATAATATACAATATTTATAAAATCTATTATTTTTATTATGTAACTTATGCAAAATCTTCTGATGCTAGTTTTAACATTAAATGATTTTTTTTTTTGTAATCAATAAATATTTTTGACGCTTATAAATCAAATTGCAGTAAATATTTTTGTTATATAAAATATGGCTTTTTAAAAATAAATAAAAAACGGCTTTATTTTTAAAAAGGAAATTATTTAAGGTATGTGTTAAAAAATGTTGAACCTTCAGGCAGATGCTAGTCAATCTTCGTATACGCATAGTGATTTGTAATTTGACACTTGAAAAAATAGGAAATTAGTCTACAACGGAAAAAAAAATTAAATACTGTAAATTAATTTAAACTGCAGCACACTTAACAAATATGCGCACATACAAGTATGCATATCTATATATGTACACACACACAAATTCTTCTGAGTAAAAGTAGCTTTCTTCTTCAAACATAATGCGATATCATTTCGTTAAATCACTAAACATCACATGAACACTATTTCCTATGCTAGCACATTACTGTTATTAAAACAGGCAAAACTCTCCATACAGTAGTGCCACTCAGTGCCAACCAGAGTAATCAATGGATGCAAGAAGACTTGTGCATAAAATCACTATCTAGTGCCTACTCATCCAATATCTCCAGACTAGTTTCTGGTTTGTGGCATTCATCAGTGAGGAGCTCTGGATCTGAGAGCACTGCACCTAGATCTTAAGATCTAATGCAACCCACCAGCAGCTGCTTAACTACAAAACTATGAGAATAAAATATTTTCAATCTAAGCTCAATAGTTTATATAGTCATATGGATCTGAACCCAGTTCAGTACCCATACATTTTAGTGTCTTTGCCTCTTTAACAACCATTGTCACCACTATCCTATTAGGCAGGACCACTAAACATCACATGATCACTATTTCTAAAATGTATGGATACTGAATTGGGTTCAGATCCATATGACTATATAAGCTATTGAGCTTAGATTGAAAATATTACCGTGTTTTCAATTTTATTCTCATAGTTTTGTAGTTAAGCAGAGATAAAAGGTGGCTGCTGGAGGGTTGCATTAGATCCTAAGATTTAGGTGCAGAGCTTTCAGATCCAAAGCTTCTCACTGATGAAAGCCACAAGCCAGAAACTAGTCTGGGGATATTGGATGAGTAGGCACTAGATAGAGATTTTATGCACAACTTTCTGGCATCCATTGATTACTCTGGTTGGCACTGAGTGGCACTACTATATGGAGAGTTTTGCCTGTTTCAATATCATTTTGATAAATGTTTTTTTTATTTTGTTTGCATTGGCTTGCAACCCTACATGCTTTTTTTTTTTATGACTCTCTATCTATGAAACTGTAATCCACAGTTTCCAAGAACAGTTATCTTCACACTGCTCTACAGTTATCTATTATAAAAATGGACACCAGATGGTACAGTGCTATAATATCACATCATCAGACCAGTTAGACTATGATTCAAAGCTGGAATTAATACACATATGCATCTAGCAGCCATATTTTACCCCATTACACTATTAAAACTAATAGCATGAATTTTTTTAAAAAATTAAGGTTTTGAACTCAAACTAGCTCGTTTGCATGTTATATAGAACTGATATCAAGTTCGTTTGGATTTAAGATAGTTAGGTTTTAAGCCAACTGTAAGCACTTTCTAAACTTTGGCCAAGAATATTACTACTACTAACAATACCACATGATTTTCTCATATGCCAACTCATATCTTTTCAAGAACAATTTTTTTTACCCTTCTCCAGAACCATTTTCTGCTACAATATCCCCATCTTCAGCCTGGTTTCTTTTTCCTTAAGTGATGAGAACTGATGAAGACAAAAAATCAAAAAAACCCAAGCCAGTTTCTAGCATTTCTCTTTGTTAGTGAAAATTAGAATTAAAGCTCTAGCAGTATTAGTTTGTTTTTAATTTTAGGCTATTAACCCAGGTGCAAATGTGCATTAGTTTCAGCTTTCAATTCTAATCCTTTCTGATGAAGGCAAAATCCAGAAAGTCCGTAAATACAAATATTATAGCACCATACTACCTGGTATCCACTGATTACTCAATCTTATAGTTTTGGAGATAGGTGAAAAGAACTGCTTTTAAGTACCCAAGAAGATGACATGATGCTATTGTTGGTATTGATCCACAGTTTTAAAAAAATCAGAAATCTATATGCACTCAGTACCTAAAGTACATTACTCACTTTATATTCAGTCACTCATGTGGTTGATCTGTTTCTTTCTTGTCTTTATTATTGTAATTTATTATGTGTATATTTTTAAAATTTAACTGTATCATAGGTGTGTTTATATATGTTATTAAAAATACATATTATACAGATTGTTATTATTCAAAATTTTGGGTAATCTTGAAACCAAATACAGTGAATATGGGAAACTACTACACATATGTATATGTTTAATGTGTATGTTTGTGTGCTTGCATATATGAAATAAACATAATTTGAAAATGCCATATTTGTTTTCTGATTTATTCTCTCTACATATTTTTTTATGTATTTAATTTCTATATTTAAAATAATTTTTATTATGCTCTTATAGAATATCACTAACAATTATATAAGCTGTCATATTATACATACATTTGAACATGAAAATAGAATAGTTTTAATGTATACATAATTCATTTTGCAGTTTTATTTTTTATGAAAATTATTTTCATGAAAGAAATTGATAAAAAAATTAGATCACACTGGACTGATTCAAATTTGAAAAATGTTCTGCTTAATTCTGAAAATTAAACGTCTGATGGAAGCAAAAACTCCGAAGTGTCATCAAAGTAAGTGATATTATTTATCTATAGCTTAACATATTTTATAAAAAAATTGAATTGTAGTGCAAGAGTTGTACAGTGCATGTGAACTCATAGATGAACAATTGGGGCAAGAACAGTAAAATGTTAGCTATCCCTATTTTATGGCAAAAAAAATCTTTCTGAATAGTTGGATTTATATTTTGAAATGTATTTGGTAAATATTTATATCTGTTGATTTAAATATCAATGTAGAAACTATTGAATAAAATTGCTTAATTGAAGTACTAGATAAAAATTCTAAAAAAAAACAAAAATAGTTATGGCTGTATTATCCCCCCCCCCCTCCATTTACGCATGTGAAATACTGCTTTTTGAAATGAACTTTTTACAATAAATTTGAGAAATAAATAAAGAGTGTGCAGTGTTTCTTATACTTCCATCAAATTTATACTAATTACAAATCCCATTTGGAAATCAGATCATTCGCAATCTTCTTATGAACACTTGAGCAGTAAAGTTATTCAATTATTTATTTGATAATCTTAAACTTTTCTATTTCTTAAGAATAAGGAAAATAGTGGTATCAATAAAAATAACTCATAGAAAAATTATTTTTGATCCAATAAAAAGTCCTTAGGGATTTAGGTATCAAAAAGATTGAATTTTAAATTCTTCATTTCTGAATAGTAGGGTTTTTAGTACCAAAAAGTTTCTCTAAAACCAGTATTTCTGTACTGATATCAATACTGAAACTGGAAATCCCAATATTTTCAGTATACAAAAGAAATCTTACTTTCTTCAAATTAACAAAAGTTTAAAGTCATAAACAAAATAAGAAAAACATAAGTAAAAAACAAAACATTCTTTAATTCATTTTTTAAAAAGTTGATAAAACATAAATTAAAAGAAATTAATGAAACAAAAAATAAAATAATAAAAACTTTTTAAATATTATTTTTGTTTTAAAATTAAGCTTTTAAAAAGCATAAATTATTGATATTGTAATCCAAAAGCAGCAACTATATTTTTTGTTAATATTCAATCGAAAAAAATCTAACAGATATTTTAAAAACGGCATCTGACTACATGTTGGGGAGTAACAGAATCAATAAAAAATCAAACAGTATTAATGTTCCTAAGAAAGAAAACGAAGGAATTTTTTGTAAAAATAATATTTGTTTTAGCTCTGAAGCTCCATTTAGTGAAGATATAAATGTTTTGTACTGCCCCAGTTATGTGATTTTGAATACAGAAACATTTGTTGATCAAAACAATGGAGCCAAAGACGTGTTATACTTTTTACATGGATTCTCAATTCAATATTGAAAAAATGTCATACAATCAAATCTGATAAAAATTGAAAAGTATACAGTAATTACCATACTTCACTGTAATTTTATTTCAAATTTTGATTAAAAATGATAATAGTAATAGAAAATTATCGCAACATGGTAATTTTTTATGTATATATTTTTTAGCTTAAATTTTTTATTATATTTTAAATCAAAAAATTAAATTAAATTAAAAAATATCATTTTGAATCTGGTGTAAAACTCCAAGAATTTTATAAATAATTTATAAAAATTTTGAAATTTTACACCTGATTCAAAATATAATCAATACCAAAATATTGGTGTTCTTGGTTCAGTATTTCGGTATTGAATTTTCTTTGGTAATACTGGGATTCTGGTATTGGTAGTACCAGTATTGAAAATCCTACTGAATAGCCTCAAATTGTATTTTACTTTGTACTTGTCTTTGATTACATTGGTGAGAATTAAAAGTAAATATATCGGAGTCTATGTATTAATATTACTATCAACAATAATGAAAGCTATATGTTATGAAAATTGTTTTTATTTTATTTTTTTATGATCAATACAATAATACTTACCTATTCATCCAATTATTTGAAAAATTTATCTTCTAAGTAAACTAGATAAATATTCATTTATTGAATTATGGTGACTATGAATCACTTATCTGAAAAAATTCCAACCTTACATAAGTTTTTAGTAGATGTTAAACCTCAGATCATTGGTATAATGAAATAATAAAGCAACCAAAGAATTATGAAGCCCTGAAAACATTTTTATTTCTGAATCAAATAAAAACTAATAAGAATTTAAATACTGTTTTTCCATTTTGTAATAGGTATATAGTTTCATGATATAATAATAATAATAATTGATTATTGCTCAGGAGGTCATATGAAATGCAAGAATCTAAGTGACATGTTGAGAATAATTGCAATATAATAATCTTAAGATCAATTGATCAGAATTCGAGTTATATTCTAGCATAAAAGTGATAAGTTGAGTTTTGATTCAGAAACTTTTAGCTCTTAAGCCAGCCACTTTACCATAATATTAAATTGCACAATGCAATATTATTATTATTATTATTATTATTATTATTATTATTATTATTATTATTATTATTATTATTATTATTATTATTATTATTATTATTATTATTATTATTATTATTATTATTATTATTATTATTATTATTATTATTATTATTATTATTATTATTATTATTATTATTATTATTATTATTATTATTATTATTACGTTTCAATAAAGGCTTTATTGATCTCAATGGTTTACATAAGTTTACATCTAGAAAAATTTGAAATTTAACATACAATGAATAATATTAGGGTAAACACATATAAATGAATTTAGTGGTTACACTTTGTGGTTAATGGACTATAACAATATAAAATTTAAAAAAGCAAAAATAATCAGAGTTCTAACATTTGAGGAGCTTATTTAGTTTTGTCCACATGTCACTTTGAATGTTAGTTGTATGATAGTTTTTCTTTGCAGCATTCACAGCATTGATGGTTGTTTTAACAATGACCATGTTGCTGCATATAAGTGGGGGTTGGTTATTATTTTATCTCTATTTCGAATGTGTAGCAGTTTGTTGCTAAATGTAGCTGGGTGTCATCTGGTGTTATTGCCAATTAAGAAAGTACATCGGGTGCACCAATACGCATATAGAACAAATGTGGCTGCCCTAATGCTAGGTATTGATCTTCCCTGAAAAGCAGCTATTATGTGATTAATGATTGTACCCAGTTTTCTGTAGGTGTTACACATCATCTGATGTGTTTGGTTAAGTGCTACACATTGATAAATAAAGTGGTCCAGTGTCTCTTCTGCTCGATGGCAGAGTCCACAGAAGGGGTCAATAGATATATACATTCTTTTATGATAAAGAAAGTGGGTTGTTGGCAAGGCAATGAGATTGATTTTCATGATAAAATCAAAGTATTTGGGCTTTAGAGCCCATTTTTTATATTCCTTGAGTAGTCTCTTGTTGTTAATTCCTAGCATAGGTTGTATAACATTAGTATCTGCTTCTCTGTTTATTAAACCATAAATATCCCAGTATGAATACTTATGCAAATACTGTTCTGGAATCTTGTCTGTAGTTTTGCATTGGTATATAATGTTGGTGAAAAAGGAACCTTTTGGAGGTGGTCTATCTGTTGGAGTAACTTCTAGCAAGTGGTTAATTTTGGGGTATTTGGCAAGTATTGTGATTATTGAGTTCCTTAACTTCTGTATATGAAAAACATTGATGTTGTGCAAGCCAAGTCCATTTTTTATTAAAGGTTGGCTAAGTTTTTTTGTGGCAATTGCTACTGTTTTTCTGGCCCAAAGTAGTTTATTATATATGGTTTTAATTTTTGAAATGAACCCCTTTGAGAATGAAATAACCAGTACATAGTAAGTTATTTTGGTTGTGATAAGCTGGTTAATTAACTGTACTTTGGAATATAGTAAAAGATATGCCTTGGACAAGGAGTTTATAATTTTTGTGGCTTCTTCTTTAAGTTTATTTTGGATATGACATCTCATTCCTGTAATTCCCATATGAAATGGGAACCCAAGGAAAGAGTTTGGTTTTGATTTGTAAATTGATGTACATGGTTTACCAGTGTATAGAGACCAGGCTGTGGTTTTTGCTGGATTAAATGATAATTCATATTTTTGTGAATATTCTTGTAATATCTTTTGGAGTTGCGGTATTTGTTTTTTTGATGTTAGGAATATGGTAACATCATCCATATAGGCGATGCATGTAGTGTGCTGTGTTGTTGTTGTTGTTGTTGTTGTTATTATTATTATTATTATTATTATTATTATTATTATTATTATTATTATTATTATTATTATTATTATTATTATTATTATTATTATTATTATTATTATTATTATTATTATTATTATTATTATTATTATTATTATTATTATTATTATTATTATTATTATTATTATTATTATTATTATTATTATTATTATTATTATTATTATTATTATTATTATTATTATTATTATTATTATTGATGTATATATATTCCTAATAAATTGTCGTTTAACAAAAGTTATCCTCCTTGGTTTTCATATACTCTTATTAAGATTATTAAAAGGAAATCTTACCATCATAGACTCTATTTTAAGACACAGAATATAATTTATTATAATAACTTTATCAATTTTAGAAGATTGGCTAAATATATCTATAAACGAGATTTACAAGAGTATATAAAAAAATTGAAATTAATATTTCTTCTAATCCTAGAGAATTTTGGAATTTTGTTAATAATTCAGGCTTGGGTAAGAAAAAGGTTCAAATGACTCATGGTTCTACATTAAATGCAGATGAATTTTCTAAACATTTTGCAGAGTTATACTTTTCACAACATGGGATTGATTCTAAAATCACATTTCCTGGCAGTTTGTCTAGTGCTAAATGTACAATTGATCATATCTCTAGGGAAGATGTTATTGTAGCTATTAGGAGGCTTAAGACTCACTCTAGTTTAGGATATGATAATATTCCTTCTTTTATTTATAAGGGGTTAGCCGAATTTATTGCAGTATCTCTTGCCTTTATTTTTAATCTGTCTCTTAATTCTTGTACTTTTCCTAGTGTTTTGAAATGTGCTAAAATGGTTCCAATCTTCAAAAATGGTGATCGAGATTGTGTTTCTAATTATAGACAGATTTCTGTTCTGCATACCATTACACAAATTTTTGAGAGATGTATTTATAATAAAATTATTTCAGATGTGGGTAAGATAATTTCTTCTTCTCAACATGGTTTTATTCCTAATAGATCAATTGATAGTAATCTTCTGACAATTTATGATCATATAGCTCATGCTATTGAAGATCGTCAAAGACTAGATGTTATTTATTTCGATTTATCAAAAGCCTTTGATAAAGTTGATCACAGTGTCTTACTTCATAAATTACATAAAATAGGTTTCTCTAATAAACTTGTATATTGGTTTCAATCATTTCTGTGTAGTCGTACAGCATATATTAAATTCAATAATAACGTTTCATTTAAATTTGAATGCAATTTAGGTGTTCCGCAGGGTAGTATTTTAGCACCCATGCTGTTTAATGTTTATGTTAATGATCTTAAGGATTGCTTAAGATATTCTTTTCTGTTAAGCTATGCTGATGACTGTAAGATTTTTAGAAGAATTATGTCAGTTAACGATTGTGTTCTCCTTCAGAAGGATATTGATAACTTCAGTGCTTGGTGTGAGTCAAATAATATGACAGTTAATTTTGATAAATGCTCCTTTGTTTCTTATTCCAAAAAATCTGAAGTTTTACAATTTTGTTATTATATCAATTTTAGTAAAATTATTTCAGTTAAATGCCAAAAAGATCTTGGAATTATGTTTTCTTGTAATGGATCTTTTACTCCTCATCTTGAAATGATTGTTGGTAAGGCTTTTAAGGTTATGGGTCCCATTCTTAGACATGGTTATCAGTTCAGTAATGATACTAAATGGAAATTGTTTTTTTCATTGTTTCTTCCTATTATTGAATATGGTTCAATAATTTGGAACCCTAGTTCTTTGCAAGGATGTAACTTGTTGCAGTCTATTTCAAAGAAGTTTTTCAAATATGTTTTTTAGGAGGGTAAAATGATTAATCTTTCATCAAGACGAAAGTATAGGGATTTGAAATATTTTTATAAAATTATTAATAAACAAATTATTTTATCAGATATAGTTTCAACTATCTCAATTAGGTCTTTGAGTTATGATACTAGGTCTACTTGTGTATATCAGATTCAAACATGTAGTTCTAATATTCTTAAATTTTCTCCTTTATTTAGGTTACCCTCTTTATATAATCAGATTGGGAGTAACCTTAATCTGTGTGACATTGATTATAAGAAATTTTGTAATCTTATTAAACTGAAATGTTATGTTTGATTTTGTCTTTTAAATTTTACTTTATTATGTATACATTTATATTTTCATTTTATGCTACATGTTTTATTTTCACTTTTATTGTATGTGCAAACTGTAATTGGCTTTATGCTGTTGTTTAGCACTTAAATAAATGAATTGAATTGAATTATTATTATTATTATCATCATCATCATCACCTGAAAAACAAATACAGATAATAATAATAATAAAAAAAACTATCATTCTGTTATTGAGCTAAACTGCCTGTAATTACGAGGTTTAATTATGTATTCATATCTGGTTTTCAAAATACCATTCTATAAAATTAATAATTAGACTTATAATTCAAAAGGTCGCAGCAGTCTTGTGGAGAATACAGATTAACATGCATTAATATATAATTATTTGCATTCTATTTAAAAATACCAATAAACAATGGCTTTCAAAACTTCATTTTTAATACAATAATTTAATTGAACTTAGAAACGTATATAAAATCACTTTGTTCAGAATATATTACTAAATCATAAAAAAAGAGTATAAATAACTTCTTATTAATATGCAAAAATAGAAACAAGTTTTTTAAATCAATCGTCTGTCTATTATTGTATTATTATTGACCTAAGATGCGACATACTTCCTTTAATCCTAGGAAAAATTACAGTTATTATATATATAAATAATAATTAGTAGTCTGCGATATATATTATATGCAAATAAGAGATTAATTTCCACATTTAAGAATGTATATATATGTCTACTTAAAATTTCGGTCTTCGCAGTTTAATTTTTTTCCAGATGACCAATTTTAAAACGATTGTGTATTTAAATAATTAAAATTTATGCTTAAGTGTTCTTCTCTGAACTAATTCTAGATTTTTAATAGAAGTTAAAATTTAAATCAATTTTTAAAAATTCACTGTCTAAAAGAACTGTCAATCTTATTAATTTTATAGACTGGTCTTTTGAAAACAAGATATGAATATGTAATTAAATTGTTAATTTCGTAATAAGCACGAAATGTATGCATGTTATGAAATAATGATAATATTAATTTTCACTTATTCTATCTGGTAATATTATCTATGTATAGGTTGTTATATTCTTGGCCATGATATCTAAATTAATAAATACCCACACTTTGTATAACTGATAACTTTTATTAACTACCAGTGTTCTCTAACATAAGAGCAATGTCGCGCGCTCACTATTTTCAGTTGTCACCGCTGGGCGTCAGTCAGCAATTATAAGTATAGCCACAACATGACAACTCTTTCTTTTTTTTTTATTTATACACATAATCTTTTAAATATACTGGAGGCCTTCTTCTGTTCGTTTTTTCTCTTATCTCAGAACGTTCAACTGGTATTCTCCTTATCGCTGTGCCATTGCAACTTGATGTTGATGGTGGTGATTTCTCTGTCTCAGTTATGGACAACTGTGTCTCCTCATCCAGTTCTTGGGTCTGTGGAGTTGTTATGAATCTTTCAGCTATGTTCCATAGATGTGTCTTGGTTTGACAAAAAAATAGAGTCATCCTCAGTCAAAATGCAATATGATTTTGGCTCAGGAGATTTTTCATGAATGTTACACTTCTTACATCTGGTCCCATCTTATACTCATCCTGGTTTGTCAATTTCCATGGGTGTGGATATCTTGGCTGTCTTGTCATAGAAACTTTTCTGTTGAGTTTGCCTCTGTATTAAGTATCTATGGGTCTTTTGTGCAGATGGAGATATGAGTTGTTTTAAAAATGATGGTAATTTTGTTTTAAGTGTTCTAGACATTAGTAGCTGTGATGGAGTAATCTTCATCCCACTTATTGGTGTATTTCTAAATTTAAATAAGATTAATTCTGGGTCAATTCCAGATTGATAAGCTTTGCAAAATAATCACCTTTTAGTTTGAACATTTCATTCTGCAAGTCCATTAGAATGTGGATAGTGTGGATTTGATGTGATCACTTTAAAACATCATTCCTTTGTGAATTTGTAGAATAAGAATGAAGCAAATGGCATGTTATCTGCCATTACCTCATTTGGTATGCAAAGTGTGCAAATGCAGCAGTTTTGTCAGGTATGCAAAGTACCTCTGTGTATTTAGAGAAATAATCTACTAGGAATAAGTAAGTATTGTTGCCAAATTCAAATAAATCAGCACCAACCCTTTCCCATAGTCTTGTTGGCACAACAAGTGATAACAGTGGTTCTTTTGGTAGATCTTGTCTGTATGTAGCACATATTGGGCAACTGTCCACTAATGATTCAATATCTTTGTTAATACTCAACCAATAAAATGATTGTCTTGCTCTGGATTTCAGCTTCTCAATTCCCAAATGGGACTCGTGTAGAAAGCTCATTATTCACGGTCATAACGATGTCAGTATAAATAATTTTCTTTTATGTTGTAGTATTCCATGATTCAGCATGAATATGTAGCAATTTTGCCAGAATTTTTGCAAAATTGGAAGTACAAAGCACTTATGTTCTGGCCATCCATTGCATATGTGTTTAATTAATTCTGATGCTTCCTCATCTAAATGATAAGCTTTCTTTAAGTCATTGTCCCAGGTACTGACAGTTTTGTTTGCAGAGTGTATTTCACAGGTATCTTCTTGTTGGGTTGTATTTATATAGATATGTGATAATGTATCTGCGATGTAGAGTTCCTTGAAGTTTTCATTTTCTTTTATTTCCTGTGTTTTAATACTTTTATTATCTTTTCTACTCTTTGTTATTTTATCTTTGTTGTTGTTGGATATATTTTGATCATTTTTACTTTTGTTATTTTTCATCATTACTTTTTGTACTGTAATTTTGTTGCATTTAATTAAACCTAGTAACTCACAATCAATGCCACTAAGAAGTGTTAATTCATCTTCTTTTATTATTATAAAATGTAAATTATGCAGATCTTTGTTTTTTTTTTTGCATTGAAGTTTTGATTTTCCTATTGGGGTGAAAAATGATCCTCCAAAAGCACGTAATTTCTTCTTTGTTTTGTATATTATTGGTTGTGGATGAATAGTATTAAGCACTTTTTTAGACATAATGTTTACATTGGCTTCTGGGTTTATTTTTATTTGCACTTTATTGTTGTCTAATAAAATCTGTTCATACCAGCCATTAAATGAATGAATTGAGTCTACACATTTTACATATGCAATTGTATTTTCAACATCATTGGTATATGATGAATCTGATTTCATAGTATCATGTACTTCATGCACATATTGTCCATTTTTATTCATATGTTTACAATACTTTGTATTTGAGAGTTTTTGGGTTTTTAAAATTTTATGGTTGTAGCATCTTGTACAGCAATTATTGGCAAAGTGGTTTAACTTTCCACAATTATAGCATTTTTTTCCAAATGCAGGACACTCATGTTTTGGGTGATTACGGTTGCATTTTGATAATTTTGTATGTTTTGCTGTTTTATTTTCACTATTATATTAATACATAGTTCAGACTTTCCCGGTAATTCATTTTTGAGTCTTCTAGTTTCATGTCCACATATTATTTCTAGTGCTTTTTCTAGTGCAATATTCCCTTAGTCAAATAATCTCTCTTTTAGTCCTTCTTCCTTTTGTACCATTATAATTCTATCTCAGAGGATATTTTGTTTTTGATCCCTGAAGTCAGCTTTTTCAACTACTAATTTTAAGTGAGTAAGAAAGTGATCAATCGATTCTCCCACATGCGGCTCCACTGTATATGCATTTATTAAAAAAATATGGATTCCATTTGTGTGGCACAATGTATATACGATCGACAGAAAGGAGCAGTAGTAGAGTGTAAAGTGTGTGCTGAGGTGTATCATTTGAAATGTTTGAATAAGAATAGGAAGGATGTAACAGGTTTCTGGATATGTAGTCAGTGTGTAAATGTGATTAAAGAGGTGAGAAAGTGGTTTTTAAGTGTAGGTAATCTAGAGAGAAAGTCAGAGGAGAGAGAGCAAAATGTAGTTAAGAAAGATAGGACAGAGTATGGTTTTAGTGGAGTGTCAGAAAATATGGATGAAGGAAGTAGTAATGCAATGGAGATGGTTAGACAGAGAATAAGTAAGATAGAGGAAGAAATGAAGGATGTAGAAGTAAAATTGTTAGAGATGAAGTGTGAGGAGATAAAGGAATTATTGAGTAGAAATGATAAGGAAGAAATGGATAAGGAAATTAAGAAGGTGGTAGAAAAGGTTAAAGATGGAGTAGAGAAAGTAGATTATGAGGCAGTATTGATAGGAGATTCACTAATAAGAGAATGTGGGGATATAATTGCAAGGAAAAATAGAAGCAGGTATGTTAGAGTATGTTTGCCTGGAGCAAAAATTAGGGATGTGACAGATAAAGTAAGAAAGCAAGGTAGTAGAGATGTATATGTAATGGTAGGGGCTAATAATTTGTTAGAGCCATCAGAGAAAGTAATGGATGAGTATGTAGAATTGATTAGGAATTTGAGAGAGATTAAAGGAAGAGTAGGAGTAGTGGGACTATTACCAAGATTTGATAAGAGGCATTTGTTAGATAGGGCATGTTCTATAAATGAGAGATGAAAAAATTGTGTGAGAGAAATAATGTTGTGTTTGTGGATGTATGGGATTGGTTTACTGGAAAGAGGGAGTTGTATAGTAAAGATGGTTTGCACTTAGGAAAACAAGGAAGTGAAGTTTTAGGGAGTCTGATATTTAAAGAATATAATTCGGGAAACCTTTAAAGGGGGGTGGGCTTTTAAATTGTAATATTATCAAAAAGAAGAAGAATGGAGGGGATATAAGAAATAAGCAAAAGATGGTTGATTTAGATATAAGTGTAGATGTGGAGAGGGAATGGTTTTGTAAGATTAGTGGTAAGAAAGTTTGTTATAAATGTAATGGAGAAGAAGGAAGCAAAAGAATTTATAAAAGAGTAGTTAGGAAAGAAGAAATTGTTAAAATTAGGTTTTTGAATATGCAAGGTGGTAGGAGACTAGAAAAATGGCTGGAATTAAATAAAGCAATTGAAAATGAAGGGCTTGAGGTATTAGCAGTAGTGGACACTCATCTAAGAGAAGAAGAAGAACCTATTTTGGAAGAGGTAGTATGGCAGGGTATAAACAGAAAAAAAGAAAAAAGGGGTGGTGGTATAGGTGTTATATCGAAAAAAAAATTTAAATACTGTTAAATGTCAAGAACATTTGTGGTTTGAAATAAGGTTGGGTAGACAAGAATGGATGGTGGCTGTAGTGTATATCGCCACTGGAGATAGTCAAACTGTAATGGAGTGGAATAATAGTATATATGAAAGCCTAGTTAAGGATATACAGAGTTTTAAAGAAAAGGGGAAGAGAATAATGGTTATAGGGGATATGAATGGGCATATTGAAGAAATTGATGATGTAGATAATAAGAATGGTCAGTTTTTGAAGGAATTTTGTCAAAGAGTAAATTTGAGCATTGGGAATTTATCAAATGTATATGATGGACAATACACATGGTCTAGGAATAATGTATTTCACACAATAAATTATGTATTGGTAGAGAAAGAGGGAATGAATAAAATACGAAAAATTAAGGTGTTTGATAATGAAGAGAGAGTGTGTAATAGTGATCATAACTTTATTGTAAAAGAAATGGTTAGTAATGTGATGGAGGTTAGAAATAAAGGTAGAAATAATAGTGAAAGATGTGGATGGAGAGTGAATGATAAGAATAAGTTGGAAGAGTATAAAATAAAAGTTGAAGAAACCATGGAGCAGTTGGTTGGGGATGAGTATAAGGTCTGGTGTGGTGAAATAGAAAAAGTGGCAAATAGGGTTTTAGTCGAGAATATGAAGAAGAATAAAAGTAATGAAAAAATGAGAGTTAGTAAAAGTGTAAAAGAGAGGAAAAAAGCATGCAGAGAATATAAGTGTGCTATTAAAAATAAAGAAAGTGAAAATGATATTAATGCTAAATGGGGAAAGTTCTTAGAAAAGAAGAAGCTAGCTAAAATGGATAATTATAGAGAGAGGATGAAGTTAAATAATAAATTGTTGGAGGATATTAATAAAAGTGGAAGAGATGGGAGTAAAAAATTTTGGAATTACATTAAAAGGAGAAATGTAGGGGAAAGAGAGATAGTATTAATAGATGATGAGGGAATAGAATGTAGCTCTAGAGGTGAGCTAGAAAAAATCTTAAATAGATATGTAATGGATATAGAAAAGATGTTAGATGTGAAGGAATTAGTGATAGAAAACATGAAAGCAATTAGTAGTGGGAATATTAGGTTCACAAAAATGAATTGAATGAGGCAGGAAAGAGATTGAAAAGTGCAAAGGCGAGAGGTTTAGATGGATGGGCAGCAGAGATGGTAATGAATTTAGGGCATAGAGCAAAAGCAAAGTTATTATCATGTTTTAATAAGATGGCGCAGAAGACAGTTTTTCCGGGTAGTTGGAGTAATACAAGAATAAGATTATTATTTAAAGGAAAGGGTAAGGATCATAGAAAGTTAAATAATTATAGACCGATAGCGGTAACATCAGTTTTATATAAAGTTTTCGCGTATATGGTAGCTGGAAGAGTTGTAAAATGGATGGAAGAGAATAATGTAGTGGGGGAAATGCAAAGAGGTTTTAGGTCAGATAGGCATATAGGAGATAGTTTGTTTGTAGTTACACAACTTATGGAGATGAGTAGGAATTCAGGTAGATCATTATATATGAGTTTTATAGATATAGAGAAAGCATATGGTAGAGTAAATAGAAATAGATTATGGGTAAGATTAGCCAATTTGGGAATGGATGAAGCTTTAGTAAATATTATTAAGAAATTATATGAAAATAATTATTATACTTACCAATTAGGGGATATAGAATCAGTTAAAGTTAAAAATGGAGTGGGATTAAGGCAAGGATGCCCTATGTCACTGATTTTGTTTTTGTTGTTTTTGAGTGAAATGGAAAAAGCAATAGAAAGACTAGGAAGATGGGTAGAGATACCATTAATAGGTGGCAAAGGAGTATATACTTTGTCGGGTCTTTTTTTTGCAGATGATATCTTTTTATGTGCAGAAAGAAGAGAAGATATGGATATTATGTTGAGGACATGTACAAGGGTGGGGAAAGAGATGGGGATTAAGTTTAGTGAAGAAAAATCAAATATAATGATGGTTAATACTGGGGAAAGAGAGGATGTAGTTTTTTTATTGGGGGATATAAAGTTAAGTGTGGTGGATAGATATAGGTATTTGGGAATCATCTTATGTAATCAGGAAAATTGCTTGGTTGAATGGGAGAAAAAATTGGTAAATGAAGCAAAGAAAAGAAAAGGTTTGGTAAAGAAACTAACAGTACTTTCATATAATAAATATGATGTAGCTAGAATTGTATGGAAGGGAGTTGCAGTAGCAGGGTTAACATATGGTAATGATGCATTATGTGTTAGTAAAATGATTTTAGATTATTTAGAGAAAGTACCAAGGGAAGTAGGAAGACATGCATTAGATGTAGAGATGTGGACAGCAAAGGAGGCAATTCAAGGAGAAATGGGATGGTCAAGTTTCTATATGAGAGATGCAAAAAGTAAAATGAAAATGTTTGGTAGATTGCAGTTTATGGATAGTAAAAGAATAGCCAAAATAGTGTTTAATTGGGTTATGAGTAAAGGGCAGGTAACAAGATGGGTGAGAAAGGTAATGCGGTATGCAAAAGATTTGGATAAAGAATTTATATCGGTATACTTGTATAAAAGGTGGGATGATTGTGTTAGGAGGATTGTTGAGTGTTATAGTGGTAAGGAATGGGATAAAAGAATAGAAGCATTAATAAAAAATAGGGAGTTGGAGAGATGGAGAAGTAGTGTGGAGGGTAAGAAGAGTTTAAATATATATAGAAGTAAACGGAATATTGGAAGCGAGTTAATTTATGATAATAGTAAGGAAAGTAGTTTATTGTTTAAGGCTCGAACGGGATCTTTAGCAACAAGAGAATATACATGTAAATGGAAAACTATGGGTGATTCAGCGTGCAAATTGTGTAAGGAAGGTATAGAAAATATTAGGTATCTGTTGATTGAATGTAAATGCTTGAAAGCAGAAAGGGTACAGATAATGAAGTTATGGGAGAATAGGTATGAACAAAGTGACAATACAGAAAGTGAGTTAGTAGTTTTTATGCTGGGTTTGTGAAAAGATAAGGGGGATTTAGATTTAAAGGCCATAGAGTTGACAAAGATTATGTTGTGGAAATGGGATGGGGCAGAATATGAGAAGACTTAGAGTGGGGAATGGAAAATAAAGTGGCTAACAGGTTTATCTGGGCATAGTTGCTGAGATATTCTTGACTTCGTTTAAGGAGAAGCCAAATACATCACATCACATCTGTCATATAATGTTGTTTTCATTGTATTAAAATATTTATCCATTTGGTTTAAGACAGGTAACAATTTTGTTTTATCTTCTGGGTTCATGTGGTCTAATATTGTTATTATATCTCTCCCTTCTTTTCCAATGAGATGACATAACATTCCTAATTTTATTTTATCTGATTTCAAATCATTTTCTGTTGCCTCTAGAAAATTTAGGAATAATTATTTCCATTCAGTCCATTTGACTGACACATTTCGTTCCATGGATAGCAGTTTTATATTGTAAAAATGATAAAATAGTGATGCCATTTTGTATTTCGGCAAATATGATATGAAAAAAAAATTGTTATAAAACTATTATTAAAACAGATGTGATGTGATGTATTGTGGCTTCTTCTTAAACGAAGTCAAGAATATCTCAGCAATTATGCCCAGATAAACCTGTTAGCCACTTTATTTTCCATTCTCCATACAGTAGTGCCACTCAGTGCCAACCAGAGTAATCAATGAATGCCAGAAGGCTTGTGCATAAAATCCCCATATAGTGCCTACTCATCCAATGTCCCCAGACTAGTTTCACGACTTTATAAAAAAAATAAGGAAATCTTAAAAAGATTGATCTTTTCTTTTTTTTTAGAAAGACTTATATGCCTTTCTGATCATTGTCTGCTATCTCTTTACAATATCAACATAAATAAGTTTACAAGGCTACATATGGAAATTTAAATTAAATTTATATAAGTATTATCTCATTGAATTAAAATTGTGCTTAACCGTGAAATTGTATTAGTTACAACAAACAATATATATATATATAACAGGAATTACGATATTAAATTAATGAAAACATACTTAATTAGCATGAAAGGAAATAATAATAACTCCAGCTAATCTATAACGTATACTAATCTACTTTGGCACCTACAAGAGAATAGGGGCTATAAGAAGATTTGTGAATTCATTCCCTTTGGACTGATTTCTTATTGATCCATTTATATTTTGGTCTCATAGTGTAATGTAGTCTCTCTTGTTAAATTCAAAAGTTTCTCATTCCATCATCATTAATGGATTAACTTTTCATAGTTATTTGTGACTGGCTTCTGGAATATAAAAATTTAGCTGTAAATTTGAATATTAATGTGAATACTGTTTTTAAAAAAACAACCCTAATCCAGGCTTGTTATTCAGTAGACAATTTGTTTACATATATGGATATTTAGAAAAAAAGTTTTCTGATCAGGTACATAGCTTTAATTCTATAAATTAATATTTTTGTTGTTATTCATGTGTTCATTTTTTTTCTACCTTTATTTATATGTATGTGTGCTAAATTGATATATTTCTAAATAACTAATTAAATTAACAGATGTTGCAAATAGTAAGCAACATTGTTAGGAATTTAGAGAATAATTGTTCCCTAAAGAGATTTATAAACTTCAAAACCTGATATTTATAAGTCAGTTTTATAAGCAATAAGTAATAGTACTCATGATTTTTTTTTAATGAGAGAACATTATAGGTATGCATTGTTTATATTTAAATATTTTTAAGCGTTAATCATTACAGCCACTCCCTCCACACACAATTTACTATCTAATTAATTTTCTAGTTATTTGTGTGTGTACAATGTTCAAGTGTAAAATATATTTATGAATGTATATGTTTAATCCCCTTTCTTACCAAATCAGGTTACATTATTAGAAAGTTATGAGTGCAAGTATGAACTTTGAAAACATCACATGATCATTATGTCCTATGTTTACACAAGCTATTAAAGAAGAAGCAAAATTCTTCATATTATATGGAGAGTATTGCCTCTATTTTAACAGCTTATGTAAGCGTTGGAAATGGTGATCATGTAACATTTAGTGGTTTAATAAATCCTGTCCAATGGTATGACACAAAAATGTATGGATGCTGAACTGAGTTTAGATTTATATAATTATACATGTAAATGAGGTTGGATTGAAATCGTGTTTTCATCTTGGACTCATAAGTTTATAGTTAACTAAATATGTAAAAGGTGTCTGTTAGAGAGAGTTGCATTAGATCCTAAGATCTAGGTGCAGTGTTCTCAGACCAAAACTATTCACTGATGAAAGCCACAAGCTAGAAACTAGTCTGGGGATATTGGATGAGTAGGCACTTATGTATGGACTTGCATCCATTGTTTAGTCTGGCTTGCACTGGGATGGCAATACTATATGAAGGTGTCAAATTTTATATAAATGATGTATAATAACAAGTTTACAGTAATGATCTTATATCGATGACTGAATGGGAACTGGATTCCTGAGATTAAGTGGCATTCACTAAGAAATTATTGTAAACCTATTTTCTGTCCACAAGTGTTATTACTACAATACAAAATAGACTAAATTTTAATTTAATGCAATAATATTTTAATAGCCCAGATTCCTGAAAGGTTTATTGTAGTGATAGGATTGACAGACAGTGGATGGAGTTATAAGTTCTATGGATTGTAGTTCCAACTCTATCACATTTGACATCATACTTCTTAGGAACTGTGAACAATAAAGCATTCATCATCATCATCATTATTATTATTATTATGTTTCAAAGGTAATTTTATTAACATCAATTGGTTATATTGATTGGCGGTTATACATAGTGTTACATTGCTATTTTATTACACAGTTTGTATGTTTTCAAAAGTCTCTTTGTATTTTATTTCTCCTTGTTTGCCCTGTTTTTCACTTCTGAATTTCAATGTTCCACCTTGTTGCATCTTGCTTATATTGTTTGTTATGGTCTTTATTATAATGTAGCTTGTATTTTAAAAAGAGACCACATTGCTGCAAAGATGTTGGGCAGTGCAAGAAGATTGTCTCTTTCCTTTATTTTTTGTAATTTGTTTTTATAGGTGTTAGGTGTCTTCTTGCATTATTCCCTAAGGTAAAAGTGCATCTGGTGCACTATAATGCATACAAGCTGAATGTAGCTGCCCTTATAGTTGGTATTGCATTTCTTTTGAAAGTTTGTAGTATCTCATCTATTGTGGTTCCATTTTTTCTGTATTCTCCAATCATCATTTGCCTTACTTTTTCAAGTCCTGAACAGTTATATATGAAATGGCCCAGTGTTTCCTCATCCCTGTGACACAGAATACACAGAAGATCTATATTTAGGTACAATCTTCTGTATCTTATAAAGTGAGTTGTTGGTAATGCTTTTAAGTTGACTTTAATGATAAAATCACAAAATTTTGGCTCCAGGTACCATTTCTTAAATTTTTTAAGTAATTGGTTATTATCTATTCCTAGAACAGATATCTGGTTATTTTTGGGCTATTAGATTATGTATCTGCCAATATGTATATTTTATTAAGCTTTTAAGCATTATCTTGTTTTTAATATTTTCAATGTTTTTAAGTAGCGTAAAAATATAATTATTTGTGGGTGGTGGGCGATCTGTGGGTGTGATTTCTATTATTGATTCAATATAGGAAAACCTTCTAATTATGCCTATTATCAGATTTATTGTTTTTGTATCCAAAACACGGATATTGTGAAGTCCAAGACCATTCCATTTTGTTAGTTGGTTGTTTTATTGAGAGGGCTACTACTTTTCTGTTCCATAGTAGTTTATTGCATAATGAGTTGACTGAGGCTATAAATGGTTTTGTAAAACTAATTATTGGTAAGTAGTAGTTGATTTTTGATATTATGAGTTGATTGAATAGTGATATTTTTGCGTATTTTGATAGATAGGATCTGGATAATAAATCTGTGATTATTTTTGCTTCCTTTTTGAGTTTATTCTGTATTTTTGTTCTCATCTGATTTATTCCAGATAAAATGGGAAACCTAAAAAACTACTGAGCTTTCCTGATAAATTTGTTTGTTTATTTTTCCTGTAAAAATTGTCCAACCAGCTGATTTATTAAGATTGATTTTTAGTTTGAATCTTTCTGTATAATGTTCTATGATTTTTTGTAATGCTTGTAGTTGCTTTTTTGATTTTAGAAATATAGTAATATCATCCATATATGCTATGCAAGGAATGTATCTTTTGGTATTTGGTATTAGTTGTCCTTGTATTTTTAAAAAAAATTTCTTCTAATAAAGGGTTTATGTAGGATGTGAAGAGTAGTGTACTCAGCAGCGAGTCTTGTTGTATTGGTTGAGTGAGATAGAAGGATGATGAGGATCTTTCATTAAGGGTGATATTTATTTTTCTGTTTAAGAGTATATTGGCTATTGTGTATAATATTGATCATGGTATTTCTGTTTGTTTTAGCTGGTTTAGTAATATTTTTATTGGTATTAAGTTGAATGCACTCTCAAACCTAGTTGTACAGCAATTGGAGCATATTTCTTTTTCTTAATAACCAAATTAATTATAGTTTTAAAGATTAGTGCTGCCTGACCTGTGGATGAACCTTTTTTTGCATATTGATGTGATATTTTTGGCAGTATATATAGTTCAATCTTTACCTTTATTACTTTTTCTAGAATTTTAATTCCTAAAAGCCCTATTAAGATAGGTCATAAGTCGGTGACCATAGTAATAGGTTATTGTTTTTCATGAATGGTACCATTGATACATTGTATAATCTCTGTATGTTATATATTTTTTTGTGATATGTGATTTGCTAGTTGGGATAGGTATGTGTTTGTAAATTGTCTAAGGTGTGCAAGTATGAATTGTAGAATGTCTGGAGATCCTGGATGACATGTGGAAGGGATTGATGCTAAAGTTACTTTAAAATCTTCAATTTTGAATGGCATTTAATCTTCAGTTTTCCCAAAAAAATCTTCAGAGGGTGTGAATTGTGGATGATTGGTTACTTTTGCTTTGAAGTGGTTATATATAGATAATATCATGCTAAATCCTGCTGTAATTTTATTTCCAGATTCTAGTGCTATGGGAGCTTTATGGATGGATATCCCAAAGCCCATCTAATGTATCTGCATGTCCAAGTGTGTGGCTGTGTGAGGCAAATTTTTTTCTTTATGTTTAGATATTGTTTTAACTTATTGCAAGTGTTTATAGAGTTGAGTGAGTTTCATTATGTTTGTTTGGTTATGTTGACCTGATTTAGTCATACTGATTCTTTTATGTATCTCATCTGCTAATATGATTACTTTTGAGGGGGAGGTGTTTTCTTGTGTAATATGGTTTATATTGAAGGAGAGTATGTTTGTGGTAAATTCTGTATTTCGATATTGGGTATAGTTCTAATTGATTTATTTTATCATTATATAAATTTCAGAGAAGAGATAGTGATCATGTGAAGAAGAATGACTCCATAGTATTGTCTAATAGTAGAATCCTGATTGTGTTTTGTATATTATTTATTGTGTTGTGATATGTGTTTATATTTAGTTTTATTATTTGTGCTGCATGGTCTGAAAAATGTGATGGTGAGAGGCTTAACTCTATTGTGCAATGTAGCATTAGAGAATAGAACATTAAATCTATTAGTATTCCATGCCTATTGTTATAAAAAGATAGAGTTGAGTGCTAAAAAACCTCTGCACTCACGAGTGGGAATGTTAACTGGTGTATTCATTTTGTAATAAATTTTTTATAACTCATATTGAAGTCTCCTGTAAGAATAGTTGTGTAGGGATTGTTTGAGAATGTTGAGTTAATTGTTGCTATTATTCTGTTAATTATCATTAGCCCTGGTGGTATGTATACAAATATATTTATTGGGAAATTTTTGTTGTTAAATGGAATTATTAAGAGATTTGCTTCTATATTTACTATTTTAAACATTGTGAAGGGGCTTTGTTGGTTTATAAATATTCCTGCGCCACTTGAGGGCATTAGTGTGTCACTTGAGCATGCACAGAATCCCATTTTACTCATTAGTTGTGCTGGATTGATTTTCAATCTGTTATAAATTTTTATTTTATTAGTCCTAATATTGTAGGTTGGAGTTTTTGTATCCAGTGACTGATTTCTTGTATTATTATTATTTTTTTTTAGTTTAATCCTCGAACCTTTATTGCCCCTATTTTAATTTTTATATAATGTAATTTGTCTTGTGAGAGAGATTTTTTATGTATTATTGCTCCTTCATGCATTTATCCTTTTGCATTTGTAAGTTTATTTCTTGTATTGATTCTGTATGTTTTTGGTTACGTGTATTATAGCTTGCGATTTTTTTTATAGTTTTTGTTTCTGGGTGGTTAGTTCTATTTCCATCTCTTCATCTGGGGCTTGTTCTACTAAATTTATCAGGTTAAATTCTTCGTCATTCATTTTAATTTTTTTACTTTCTCTTATATGCTTTCCATCATTGGATAACACCCAGTTATTTTATCCATAATTTCTGTGATCATTTTATTTATTATTGAGCTTTCTGATTGCTTCTCATTTTCATTTGTTTTTTCTTTAGGCTCTCTCGTCAGGCTCTTGTTTTTATTTCAATTTTATTTATATTTACTTTTGTTGGGTGTTCATAGTTTTGATTTTACTTTATTGGCTTTGTTTTGATTTCTGTAATTGTTGCATTGTTTGTTGGATTGTTAATTATATCATTTTCATTTAATATATAATTTTCTTGTGTTTTTGTAGTACAGAGTAATTCAAATTATCTAGCTGGTTATTTGTTTTTGATTTCTGTATTGTGTCCTAAATTTTTTGAAGAATTGTTTTCTTTATTTTGTTGAATTTGTTCATTGCATTGTATTGCTATATGTCCTCTTCTTCCACATGCGAAACATCGTGGCTGGAGTCCTCTAATGTAAAGATTATAATGTGGCTTCTTCATCGGTTAGGTGCGTGGGGATATGCAATTTTATTTTATATTCAAAGCGGTTGGTTAGTACAAGAATTGTTGTTTCTTTTATGTATCTTTGCTGAAAAAAGTAACCTTTCCAAATGGGTTCACCATTTTTTGGAAATTTTCCAATTTGTAGCCAAAATAAATGTTTTTCAAAATTCCGGAGATATTTTTATATTTATTTTCATCTACTAGTATTAGTGCAAAGTTTTCTAGCATCTTGATTCAATGTTCTTTTTGTGCATTTTCATGAATTTCAACATACATACTATTTGGATGATCGCCTATGCATTGTATTGATTCAAGCATATTATTTTCTTGCAGTGTTTCAATTAGAAGCAATTTGGGAAAACTGTATAGTGTGCAAAGACTATCTGTTACAGCTAGTACCATTGATTTGTTGTTTAAAATGTTTAAATGTTATAAATAGTGATCGAGGAATTGTGTTGTTAAATCTCTCCCCAATTTGTTCCATATAATTTGTGGGGGGAGGTCATTCTCATTTTGATCTATTAGATTCAAGTTTCTTAGATCATCTGATGTTGTTTTCTTGAATCTTGGAACTTTTTTCTGGCTTACGTTAATGAGTTTTTTTTTGCTATTGAAGCATATGTATTTCTTATGCTCTGTGATGTACCAACCATTAAGTTAAGTGGCTGAGCTGTCACCCTTTTATATTTTTCAGGTATTCTTATAAAGGTACATTTTTTTAAAAAAAAATGATAAAAACAAGATAAATCAGTTATCTGCAATTTTACCAAATTTTTAAAGTTTCAATTACTTTTTCCTTTTTAAATTAATTTAATTTATTTGAGCTTTTAGTGTTAAATATGTGATCCTTAAACTTTTCACTATGTATTTGCCTAATAGCATTAGGTACTGTATTAAAAAAAACACTTTGAATTTTTTCGTCTTTTTTTTTCTTTTTTAACAAAGAAGGTAATTTTTTTGATTTAATCTGTCTTGTTGCACATTTTAATTATTTAACAGCAATAAACATATTTTTTTCTTGCCTTTCAATAACAAAAAGTATAGAGGGTTTTTCCTTACTTGCTACTTGGTTTGTACCCAGTGATGCTATATTATTATTATTATTATTATTATTATTATTATTATTACTATTATTATTATTATTATTATTATTATTATTATTATTATTATTATTATTATTATTATTATTATTATTATTATTATTATTATTATTATTATTATTATTATTATTATTATTATTATTATTATTATTATTATTATTATTATTATTATTATTATTATTATTATTATTATTATTATTATTATTATTATTATTATTATTATTATTATTATTATTACTACTACTACTACTACTACTACTACTACTACTACTACTACTACTACTACTACTACTACTACTACTACTACTACTGCTACTGCTACTGCTGCTACTACTACTATTATTATTTTAAGTAATCAGAAAAATTGTTTGGATGAATGGGAGAAAAAATTGATAAATGAAGCAAAGAAAAGAAAGGGATGATGTAGCTAGAATTATATGAAAGGGAGTTGCAGTAGCAGGGTTAACATATGGTAATGATGCATTATGAGTTAGTAAAGGGGTATTAGATTACTTAGAAAAAGTACAAAGGGAAGTAGGAAAACATGCATTGGATGCATATGTATGGACAGCAAGGGAGGCAATTCAATGAGGAATGGGATGGTCAAGTTTTTACATGAGAGATGCAAAAAGTAAAATGAAAATGTTTGGTAGATTGCAGTTTATGGATAAATAAAGAACAGCCAAAATAGTATTTAATTGGGTTATGAGTAACGGGCAGGCAACAAGATGGGTGAGAAAGGTAATGCAGTATGTAAAAAATTTGGATAAAGAATTTATATCAGTATATTTATACAAAAGATGGGATTATTGTGTTAGGAGGATTGGTGAGTGTTATAGTAGCAAGCAATGGGATAAAAGAATAATTTATTAATAAAGAAAAGGGAGTTAGAGAGATGGAGAACTAGTATGGAAAGTAAAAAGAGTTTAAATATATATCGAAGTAAACAGAATATTAGGTGTGAGTTAATATATGATAATAGTAAGGAAAGTAGTTTATTATTTAAGGCTCCATCGGGATCTTTAGCAACAAGGGAATATAGCCTTAAGTGGAAAAATATGGATAATTTAGTCTGCAAATTGTGTAAGGAAGGCATAGAAAATATTAGGCATCTGTTAATTCAATGTAAATGCTTGAAAGCAGAAAGGGTACAAATAATGAAGTTATGGAAGAATAAATATGAACAAAGTGATTATACAGAAAGTGGGTTATTGTTTTTTAAGCTGGGTTTGGGAAAAGATAAGGGGGATTTAGATATAAAGGCCATAGACTTGACAAAGATTATGTTGTGGAAATGGGATGGAGCAGATTATGGGAAAACTTAGAGCAGGGATTGGAAAATAAAGTGGCTAGCAGGTTTCTCTGGGTATAATTGCTGAGAGATTCCTGACTCCGTTTAAGGAGAATCCACAGTACATTACATCACACTTATATTTCACTGATTTTTCATAATTCATTAATTATTCTATTAACACAATCAAGCATTTTATAAATAAAATGTAAAAAAAAATTAAAAATCAATAATTATTATGGTTAAGTAATTACAAGTAGAGATCTATTTCACAACTTTTTCCATAGTAATATTTGCATATATATACATACAAACTTTTATTGCTGTAATGTTTTTAAGCTATCTTCTTTGAACGATCATATTC
The DNA here is from genome assembly GCA_028023455.1 of Epiperipatus broadwayi. Taxonomy (NCBI): domain Eukaryota; kingdom Metazoa; phylum Onychophora; class Udeonychophora; order Euonychophora; family Peripatidae; genus Epiperipatus; species Epiperipatus broadwayi. The sequence goes on along the minus strand of JAQFVV010000073.1, from coordinate 4,785,903 downwards.
ACATCATTTTTTTTTCAAAGCTTATATTACTTTTTTAAATTAAAAAAAATTGAAAAATCATATTCCTAATAGTATTTAATTAAAATAATGTAAAAGAGAAAGCTTTTCTTTTGTTTTTGTATTGTTAAATTGAGTTGAATTTTGAAATATTATTACCCCCTTCCACTCTCTCTCCTTTCTCAATGGTAGAACAAAGAAGTAAAATTGGATCGCCAGCTGCACAAAAAAGTGAATTTCTGCTAATAAAAATATTTTTTTTTTTTATAGTGCTAAAATTATTCAATTAGTTTTGGCCAATTTCTATAGCAGTCAGCTTGTTTTATTTTATATTCTTTTTAAAATCTGCATTAATTCATTTGCCGCAAAAAAGTTTATAAAAAGAAAAGATTGGAAAAGAATGGAAATAAAAAGCAATAGGGTATATTTCTTTAACTTGGCTACATTTGTGTGCGTGTGGGTAATTTAGTGAGTGAATATTTTATCATTAGATATAAATATTGAATGAAATTTATTTTGAGAAATTAATAGGCATTTTAAAATATTTTACAGTTAGGGGCTTTTGTGTGAAGGTTCAAACCTGGAATAAGATGGACCAAACTGTGAACTTGCCCTACTATCCATCTTATTTGTATAACTAAGGCATCAGTTAGCAATAAAATATCAAATATATATTTATATTGTAGCATATGGTTAAAACCCAAAAAAACTAAACAACATCAGGCACTGTTCGTATTTTCTTTATACATTAAAAATAGCTTATTACTTTAGTCAGAAAATCGATAGCCATATTATACATATATTCCTAAGCGCACTCATAAATGTATTCAACCAGCACATTTGTAAATTCACACAATTCTTACTATAAATATGTTATATATAAATACAGTTAATGTTTCAAATTATGTTTAACAATAATAAATCACTTAATATGGATTTTATAAAAAAGATCGCGAGGTCATGCGTAACCCTAGTAACGAACGATATGATATTATTAAACGACTGAAAGGAAGATATAAAACGGTTGGCGAGCGATTACTAGAACAAAAAAATAAAGGGAATACAGCTTTTTTTTTTATTATCTTCATTTTTAAATATATATTAGCTCATTATAGAAGAAAACAGACTTTAGCAATCTTCACCTTATTACAAGAATAACGATGTGTATATCTACAAGATTCCACGTAAAGCAATTCTTTTTTATGGCAGCCTAAAAAACTTACTGTCGAATCTCCAAACAAAGTAACGGCCTGATAACGTATGATTATTTTGAACTTGCGTTGTAAACAAAATTTATTTCACCGCAATATTCACGGAAAATATACCTGATTTCCAGTAAACAAACATTTTATATCAAATATCGATTTCTAACATTAATAGGAAATTTAACATGTGCCAATATATGTACTACTTTGCATGAGGAGTATCGCATAACGTAAAAGTAAATGAAAACATTGCTACGATGTGAAGAAGTTAAAAGCAAACAAGATCCACGGATTATTATAATTCAACCACAGCCCATTCACCATATAATAGTTGTTTATTATGAATAATAAATGAAGACTTATTCTTCGAGATATACAACTGGATCTATATGAATCGGTAAACATGAATATCATGTATTATCGATATGGAATACTTTAGTCGGCGTGGGAATACATGATAAACAATCCATTATACTGACTGCAAATTTCTAAATCATATTCCGAAAGTCATTTATATGTAGTAGTATTATTATATTTGTTAGCTATTTTATTTTAAGATTAATTATATTCAAACAGATATAATCAAAGGAAAATAGCCGTCATTATTCAAAATTATAGCCTCATCAATTTATATATATTATTGAATTTCAAAAATCTTACACGCTTTCACTTTTCAGCAAAAAAAAGTGTGTAAGATTTTTGAAATTCAATAATATATATGAAGACAGCAAAAACAGAGGAGGAAGAAAAGAATTTAGAAGGACTATATAATATACTATATATGCTCATCAATTTATGTAGGTTCTAGCAACTTATTTAGATCCTAAACTCATTGAACTGAGCAAGCCCTAATGAGTTGAACATTTACTGATGATTCTATTAAGTGTAAATTATATGCATATATTTTCTCTTAATTACAAATATATATATTGTTTTATGTCACCAATGAATCTATAATTAACATTAATATAACCTCAGGAAATCATTTTATTGCTATATTTTACATATATATATATTCATAGTTCATTTAATAACTGTAAATACATTATAATCACTATTGTTTTTATGTATGATTATACTAAAAAGCAATCATCCTATCAATCAAAATCGACTGTAAATAATCTTCCAAAATTAATCATAAAATTAAAGAGGAAAAAAAAAGAAATCCCAGTGTTGTAGATCGGAAAATTATTTTAAGTTTTAAGTCGATCTCAATTTTAGAATTGAACATTATAGAATATAACTCAATATATCTCGCATAAAAAGCAGGTTTCTCTGATGATCAGAACAGAAGTTTATGAGCCCACTTCCGGTGGTTGGGGGCCTCAAAAATTAAAAAAAAAAAAATTTTTTTTTTTTTTTTCAAATCAACAAAGAATTACAACGAAGTGATTTATGAGCAAAAAAATAATAATTCAAAGACAAAATTAGTACAAATGATGTTTTAGACATAGAGACATTGAAGCTGCAACTTGTCCTCTTTCAAGCAATAATTATTGAGAACATTCCAAAGTTTAATAACAAACTTTCAGATTATACAACTGAATCCTTGATTACTAAGCAAGACCTAAAATTCAATCATAGGAAGCAGAACCCAATTAGTATCAACAAATAAGCTGTGTATTGATGAAAGGGAAGAAATCACAGATGATGGAAGAAATAAGCTTACAAGAGGAAAATTTTGAAGAAGACTCTGAACAGGAAGGCGATGGAAATTCAGAAACAGTTTAAAGTATGAATTCCAATGATGTGGTTTATACAAAGATATGGCAACATAGATGAAATTCTAAGGATCTGTGAATTAAAGGATTTGGCAATTCAAAGACTCTTATAAATCAATGGAGAAGATTGGGGTTATTGACTGTGGTACGATCTCAAGATTTCTTTAGCAAATGTATTTACATCATGTCACCCGTATTTTTTTTTTCATTAATAAAAAAAATAATAATAATCTTTTAAAATATAAGTTACTTATCATTCAAATTTATGGTTTACATTTTTCATATTTTAGAGTTAGCACATACTATTGAGTGACTTGTTTTGATCATATATCGGTATAAGTGGAGAAAATAGGATAAAGGACTGGCAAAGTCTTTTCATTCACTTAGATTAATTCCATACTTGGGTAAACTATTAACCTTATTTCAATTTAGCCTCTACTTCATGGGTAACACATTTCATTGGCCACAATTCATACTAGCACAATATATATATAGTAATTTAAAAACTCTTATCTGTTTGCATAGGTTTTTTTTTTTTTTGATTTACCCAACTTCCACATTGGTACACATAATTATCTCTGAATTTATCATTCACATTTAAATCTCTCAAGAAAATTATTGATATTTAAGTAACATTTTTATTAATTAATAGTATATTAAAGTAAAATAAATAAGACAACTTACTATAAGAACTATGAGAGATACTCTTTTGCAGCTGTCCTAAATTTTAGCATTAGAATGAATATACTATATATTTGCTGATTGTAATAATTTGATATTTATGTGTAATACAATGATATTGCATTTTATATGTACCCCTCCCTCATGACAGTCACCATGCACCCTCATTATTTCAAAAAATGACTCTGCTGATGTTATTTCTATAAACAATATAGTTTCATTATTTCACATTGATTAATAAAATATATAATATTCCCAAACATGTGATATTTGAGTCACAAAATTTATAAAAGTGACTGTACTATAAGTTAATTTTAGTTTAATTCAGGTAATGCACAGCAATAAGTGTTGTCCAATAATTATTATGATCCTCAATAGTGTATTTTAAAACCATAAATAATAAAGATTCAAATCCTTTGTTTAAATTTTCTAGTAGATCTTGATTGAGATCAGTGGTGACCAACTGAAATTGTTTACTGGGCCAAAACTAAGAATAAAAATACACTATGGACCACACGTTCATTTATAACAAAACATTTACATTTATACAGTATTTTGTATGCATTTTAATGTGAAACTTGTTTTTCAATTTTGTCATTTGATTTTTTAATATCAACAGATATTTTTGATGTTATACAACATAGTTGATTTTTTAAAATTTTCATCAGTCAATCTATTATGACTTTTACATTTAACAATCTTCAATTTTGAGGAAAAAGATTCACAAAGACAGATGGTTTCCATTGCAGCTGTAATGCTCATAGCCAATATTTTAGGTTAGGGAATTTATAATTACATATTTTTTTATAAAACTGGACTTTGTCATTGGCCTCAAACATATACTTCAGTTTGGAGGATGACTGGGAGTCTATTAACTCCACATACAAATGTGTTGGAGCTGATTCCATAGCAATGTCAAATGGACATAAGAAAATATGAAATATATTCTCATAATTCTTTAAATATGAAAATGATTCCTGAAATTTTCATAGTAAATTAATAATTTCTTGTGCATATCTAGAAAAATGTTTTTTGTCATTTAAATTTATGTAATAATGGAAATTGGACTATATTTTTTGATTTTAACTGATTTTCAAAAAGTTTGAGTTTTGCTATGAGTATTTTTATATTTTGATAACAATCTGGTATTTCACCTTGAGGCTACTTATTAAGTTTGTTTAATTTCATTGTAATATCTGTAAGAAGAATCCAAAAGCCAATGTTCATCATATAATTCAGGAATTTTCTAGTCATTTTCATTCATAAAAATTCAAATTTCTTCCCTCAAATTCCAAAATCTTTTTAAGCATTTTCCATGAGTTAACCATTAAATTTTTGCATTAAAAAACAAATCACTGTACTCAGATACCAATTCTTAAAGATAATCTTGAAACTGACAATGCTTCAAAGAATACTTTTTTATTGCATTAACTGTTTTAACAACTGATATTATATGGTTCATATTAAATACTTGCACACCTAAATTTTCAAGGTGTGAAAAACAATGACAGTGAAAAGCTCTTAAGATTTTGAACTTTTTTCCATGACTTCTCTATACTCAACAATTACTTTAACAGCTCCAAATAGTCTTGCCAATTATTGAAGCTGAACCATCAGTGATGATCCCAATTAGATTTGCTATTTATTTCTAATTACAGATGGTTAAAAATGATTATCTCTCTCCTGCTACAAAATGAATAGGTTTAAATAATTCATTTATTAATTTATAATTCAGGCACACATTAGGTCAAAGCTCTGATCTCAGCCCAGTGAGCAGAGGTTGGCTTATATAATGATAAGTTTTAAGCATAAGCGGACCACTTATGATTTTTAAATTAATGCTCATGTGTGAATGCATGTAAATTCATAAAAGAACATAACCAGAAGTCTGTTACAATCTTTATATTATATATAAAGTCTGTGCTTTATAAATAGACTATTTATTTATTATTATTATTTTTATATTAAATCAACATATTAATATAAAAATATAAGAAATATAAAGTGTCATATCATGCCCATTAATGCAGGCTTCAACTTATTAATATAAAAATAAAAAATACATAAGAAATGTAAAATGTGATATCATGTCCATTAACATAGACTTTTCATGAGGGCAGAATCCTGTACCTTTGGAAAAACTCCAAAAATCATAGGTACTTAAAATGAGAAACTTTCTTTTCCCTATGATAAACTAAATTTGTACAAATAATTTGCCAATTCAAATATCAGGCTTATAATAAGTTCAAGTCCTGATTTAAGCATGACCAAATAACGACTGGTTATTGCTGGGTGAGTGCAAATAAATTTAATCTAATAGCGCATATGTGAAGATTAATTTCCTTCCATAAGATTACAATTATATGCACATATGTAACATTATTCTATATTTAAGCCAATAAACATAACATGATCACCATTTCTTATGCTTGCTCATAACTGTTATTAAAACAGGCAAAACTCTCCATACAGTATTGCCACTCAGTGCAAGCCAGAGTAATCAATGGATGCCAGAAGGCTTGAGCATAAAATCCCCATCTAGTGCGTACTCATCCAATATCCCCAGACTAGTTTCTGGCTTGTGGCCTTCATCAGTGAGGAGCCTTGGATCTGAGAGCACTGCACCTAGATCTTAGGATCTAATGCAACCCTCAAGCAGCCATCTTTTATCTCTACTTAACTACAAAACAATGAATCCTAAATTAAAAACACAATAATATTTTCAATCCAAGCTCATTAGCTTATATAGTTATATAGGTTTGAACTAAGTTCAGTACCTATATATTTTGGTGTCTTTGGTTCTTTAATAACCATAGCCACCGCTAAACTATTAGGCAGGATTGGTTTTAAGCCAATAAACATAATGGTTAATTATTATAATTATGCTATTTTAATTAAATTAATATTTGATTGTTTATCTTTAAAAACTAACTACTTCATAACTTTATTTACAATCTCTAAATTACTGCATACAATGTTTATTCAATGTTTCTACTCTTCTGGTAATTTTAATTTTAATTTGTGTTCTGTTAATATTTAAAAGAATAGATTTTAACAAACAGATTATACTGACTTAGTATTACATTATATATATATATATATTAAAAAGACTATAACTAAAGTTTTAAAAAGTGTAACAATTTCTGACCTAACAAAAATGATTATTAATCATTTATTATGCCATCAAGATATAACATAATGGAAAATATTTGAAGTTTTTTTTTGCTTGTTTAAATCTATGTAATAACTTATTATATGTATAAAACTTTTGATGACAATATGAAAATATTGAAAGAATTTTCAAATAATTAATAATCTAAAAGAAAAGTCACAGGTCACTTGGTAAAGTAATTTTTCCTACAATTCACTAATTTGTTCAGTTTTTATTACACACACATATGTATATATATATCCATTAAAGTTTGAAGATTTGCTATCTTAATATAAATTGAACACAGATTGTATGTATGTATGAGAGATGGAAATTTGAACCAACTGATGAGTGCTGGTTCAGCACGAAATAGAAATTGGAGATCATTTATATTTTTTACATGTATGTAGTCATAGATATCAGTTGTATATATATATAATGGATTGGATAGCTGTAGGAAATTCGAAAGTCTGAGTTCAAGTCCCTTATAATTACATTAAGTGGAGTATAGACAATATGCATGCATTTAAATATATATATATTAACATTTTATACCTATGCATTCTATAAAAATTTGCAAAAAAACATTTATTTCTTTAGAGGGTGTAATTTCTATAGAAGGTGTAATTACATAACATTAACAGATTGCATATTTTTATGATATTTAATTAACTAATATTTACATATTTAAAGTATTTATTTGAAAGTAAGATCATTTCAAAATGAGTTGGATTATATGCTCTGTCTTATCAATGCACATTAAGCTGATATAAATATGGCTCTAGTTACATTACCATTAAAATTTACATTTACACTTTAATATCAAATTTAGTGTTATGAGACCATTTTAACAGAAAATGGATTGCTATGCTTGATGTGATTTCAATTTATCTCTGATACAATTGATTGATCTCTGATACAACTGATTGATTGGCAGAAGCACATCCTCTGCAAGATGTTTAATTGATTTTTTTTATGCTTTATCGTATATATGATCATAAGTTTTTATAAATTTCTATAGAGGATATAATTGTATAACATTAATAGATTACATATTTATGTGTGTGTGTGTGTATCCCATATTATTTAACACAAACATGTTATATGTGCAATATACAATATATACTGCATTAACTTTATTAATTTTGAATAAAAAATCACACAGATTGATATTACTCGGAAAAAACAAAAGCATTGAGCATAATTTTCAGATTAAAAATTTAAGTATATATTGCTGAAAAGCATATGTTTACACAATTTAAGAGTAATATTATTATAGCAAAGAACCAGTAAATGAAAGCTCTTATTGTAATGTTGAATCTTTTTTTTTCTTTAATTAAACCGTTGATGAAATATTTCCTAGCCCTGTCACACACACAAAAAAAATGCTACAGGAATTTTATGATGATTATAAAATCTTATGCCAGAGCATTATCATTTATACATCCAATTGAGTCAATATTGGAAAATAACATATTTTTATAAGTACAGAAAAAAATAATACATTTGCTATTTATTCATATGGCAAATTGATAGAACATGACATAAATTTTAATAAATTGCAAATTCTGGCAAAAACTCTACTAGAGATTATTAAAAGAGATTATGGAGAATTTTAAAATGTTTAATAAGCATGAATGAAAGATATAAATTGAATGAAAAAATATTAGAAGAGTAAAAAATATTTTCAGATTCTCAAAATATTGTTTGAAAACAAAATTTAAACAAAAAAGGATTTAAAAGATTTTATATATTCATACAAGTTAAGAAAGCATAAACTTTGATGACAGTATGTTATATTCATTTTAAAATAATGATTATATAGTTATTCTCATGTTCTTGCCAGCTTTAAAATGTATATAAGACAGATCAACATATTCTTCACAAGGATTTAAGTGCAGATGATATTACCAGTCTGTATAGTTTCAGTCATATACATAAAGTTTTTCATTAAAAAATTACTATTTTGGTGGTCTCGCAAAGACATTTACACACAAACATCCATATATATAAAATTGGTGGCATAAATCATTCTCTCTTAGTCTATGGATAAATAGCATACTGTTGATAAAATATCATGTGACATATGACTTGATTTTTTTGTAATATCAAAAGTAGAATGGATTCAATTATTCTTTAAGCTTTTGATATCTATAGTCTTACCCTTGTCAACATTAATATAAATTGAAAGTAAACCCAATAAAACGTATTAATAATTATTAAACTAATAATCAATTATACAAGAATGGAGATTAAATTTACTTTTAATAACTGTTTTAATAATCAACAGAAGTTAATAAATGTAAACATTAAATTAACGTAGCTCAATCTATATGTAAATGGTGGAGGGAACTGAATAAATAACACGGTTAACAAACAATTAAGAATAGTAATGAGTCCTCCAAGCCTAACCTTATCAACACTAATGGAAATTCAAAGGGAATTCAATACTATAAATATCAGTTGTAGTTTCAAAATCTGTCAGTTCAAATGAAATGATTAATTGTAATTGAAGGTTTTAATTAAGCATTAAATACAGCAATTACACCAGAGAACTCTTACAATTGACTTCTGTGGTCAATTTCTAATTGTCTGCTCAAACAAAATAGATTGTCCTACACCCATTCTGTAGGTATCTTATGATAGCATGCTATCCGAGCTATTTGCTTCAATATTTTTTTCTTTGGATCCAAGCCAATTTGTTTTTTTATCTATATACAAATGAACTAGGGACATCTTTAGCTGAGGTGTCTCAATAGATAAAAGTACCTGGGATGCACCTAAGGCATCAGAAAAAAAAAGGGGGAAGGACAAAATAAAAGTGAAACATTTAATAAAATTTTGTTTGGTATAAGACTAATTCCATTTTATAAACTTGATATGAATTGTTCACATTGAATACTTAATTAGATGTAAACACAAATCAGACATTTTGTTCATATACAGTGAAGAGTCCTTATTCATAGTGATGACATTATGCATAATAAAATTTATCATTTTGGGGGTCCAAAAAATTTACAATCATTTGATCCCTTTATACAAAAAATTGGACCTAGTTTGAGTCATCCATTTCAATAACTATATATTGTAATGACTTTAGTTACACTCATGGGGAAAAAATAAATATTTTTAAGCATTCTGTGAGAAATCTTCATTCGACTAATTTACCTTAATCTTACTAAATATCACATGATTCTATTGACTGACATATTTCTGCATCAAAAAAAAAAGATCACTCGCTATTGGCTAAATAAAAATAAACATTTTTCAATCTTTGTTAAAATGTGACGTATGTATTTCAAGTTTATTTTCAATATGTTATTAATGCAAAAACTATTGCTTCTATTTTTGTTTTGATAAATATAGTAATTGTAAAATACTCCAACTTAATTTATCCTGCAGGAAAAAGATATAATTAAATTTTAATACATGCTTTTTTTTAAAAATTTAAATATTTAAGAAACATTTTAAAATATTTTTTTAAAATTAAAACTATTTCAATTTCTTTAATATAATTTACTTGGGGCACAAAAATAATAATTAAATTTAAAAAAAAATGTTTAATTTTTTTCTAAGGTATTTATACATTTTTTGTGAATACAAATTGTTTTTATAAATAAATGATTTATATAATCTTTCTTATTTTACAATTGTTATTTCTATTTTCGTAAAAATATTTTATTAATATTGTATAAGGGAATACCAACTCCCTGTATGATTTAGTGTACTGATAGAAGGTCAACATTGGATGTCAAAACCCTCATACCATGGCTCTGCTCTGTCACATTAAGTAATCAAATTTTTCATGAACTCATAAGCAATTAGCTATTTGATTATTTATTTATATAACACCAATGATATAACTGTTATGAAACAAACCAAGGCAATGAATATGAATCTCTCGATCACAGGGATTGCCTTGACAACAGTTTGAGATTGTTGATTTTTATCTATATTGGGATTGTCTAAGTGTTGACTGGTTTCTAATGGTTACTTATAAACCCATTTAGCCTTGAGCATTATTACATTTATTATTTAATATATAAAATTAAAAGCATATGAAGCGCTTGAAAGAAAAGGTATACAGAGAGCAAAAAATATTAAACGCTAAGCACTTTTGAGCCGTTTGCCTCATATTCATAGCGATAATGTGAAATGCAGAACAGAGAAATAAAGGTGATATGCAAAGTATATGCAAATGATTTAGATAAACCAATGTTTAGAAATGTCAAAGCAGGCATCATGTCTATTGATAGAGTTATTGTTGCCATTAATTAAGTATGCTTCTCTAATTTTCTGTTTGATGTCATTATTCTCTATGTAAACTATTTGGGGCTTGGAGGGTTCAAATATATGGCCTGTATTCTTGAAATGTTCTAAGATTGTTGAAAAATTGTCATTATTTTTCTTTGCTCTATTGTAGGTGTATCTATGTTTAGTGGTCCTGTTGATTATGCCAGCTTTGGTTTCACCATAATAAAATGGCAACATCTGGGTTGGGGGCATGAGATGCTATAAATGACATGGGGGGTCTGAGAAGGGTCGATTTTGTCTTTAGAATTATTGATTAGACAATTGGTGCAGGGGTGTGTGTGAAAACTGATTTTAAATTTGTTGGCCAAGACTTTAATTAGTTGATTGGAGATTTTAGGTATATGTGGGAGGGTAATATATAGAAGCTTAATATTATTATTTGCGATTTTCTTATAAAATTGTTTAATTTTGTGATTAATGGTGTTGAGTTTGTAGCCTGCATGTAGTAGGTCTTTGATGTATAGATGTATATTATCTTTTTTATCAGATTCAAATTTGCATAATTTAATATTTCTGTATAAGAATGCATAAAGGCATGCACATTTATGAGAGCTTGGGGAATTGGAGTGTAGGTGTATAAAGCCTCTGATTTCAGGGGGCTTTATCATCATTGTGTAATTTATTATCTCATCATGCATTAGATGGAAGTCAAGGTATTTTAGACTCTGGGAGGTATCTTCTGCTGTGGAGTTGATGGTTAGATTGGTGTTTTTGTAATAAGTCTTGTGTAATACAATTTGTATTGTGTTTATTGACTATGATGAATACATCATCTACATATCACGTATATATAATGTATGGGGAGTCAGCTTGATACTTAGATATAATTAGTTTTTCAAAATGATTAAGGAAGATGCTGGTGATGATTCCACTGAGTGGGAGACCCATAGACCAACTATTTTTCATGTTGTACCAATTGTTCTCAAATGTGGTATAGATATGTTTGTCCATTCATGTCAAGAATGAAACAATGAAATTGATGCATTCAAATGAGAGAATGTTGGTCAGTTCGTTGGATGATCTGAATGGATTGTTTTTGATCAACTGATCCATATAATTCTTTAATGTCGAGCATAGTCATGCAGAAGTTGTCCTCGACCATGGCATTTTTGATTTTGTCCACAAATTGAAATTAATTAATGGAATAATTTCCAAATCCCAAGCTATCTATTAGTAGTTGATTAATTAGTTTAACAGTTTGGAAATAATGGACTCCCCCCAAAATCCATCATTAAATGCAGCAGTTATCCAGGCTTATGAAGTTTAACATTCGCAAATATTCTCGGGGCTTTATGAAATTATGCAAATTTGAATCTGATAGAAAAGATAATATACATTTCTACACCAAAGACCTATTACAAGCAGGCTACAAACTCAACATCATTAATCACAAAATTAAACAATTTTATAAAAAAATCGCAAATAATAATAATGATATTAAGCTTCCATATATTACCCTCTCTCCCACATATACCTAAAATCTCCAACCAACTAATTAAAGTCTTGGCCAACAAATTTAAAATTAGTTTTCACTCACACCCTTGCACCAATCATCTAATCAATAATTCTAAAGACAAAATCGACCCTTCTCAGACCCCCCATGTCATTTATAGCATAACATACCTCCAACCTGGATGTCGTGTCATTTATTATGGTGAAATCAAAGCCAGCATAACCACCAGGACTGCTCAGCATAGATACACCTACAATAGAGCAAAGAAAAATAATGACAATTCTTCAACATTCTTAGAACATTTCCAGAAGACAGACCATATATTTGAACACTCCAACCTCCAAATAGTTTAAATAAAGAATAACGACATCAAACAGAAAATTAGAGAAGCATACTTCATTAATGGCAACAATAACTCTATCAATAGATATGATGCCTGATTTGACATTTCTAAATTTTGGGCTATCTAAATCATTTGCATATACTTTGCATATTGCCTTTATTTCTCTGTTCTGCATTTTGCATTATCGCTATCAACATGAGGCAAACGGCCTCGAGAGTGCTTAGTGTTTAATATTTTTTGTTCTCTATGTAGCTTTTCTTTCAAGCGATTCATACACTTTTGATTTTATATATTTATTATTTAAGTAATACTTTGAATGCAATTTGAAAATTATAATTGCAATTTATAATGTTATAATTGACTATTTATTAGTCGGCATTTGGAACAGGTTATATTTACCTATTTAGGAGATTTGTTTAAACTTCTTTGTATCAATAATTTCAATATGTATGGTCAAGTTGTAATCTCTAGTGTCTATATAAATTTATGGGACCATAAGTAAAGGTGGGATTCCACTTTTATTGTTAAAAAGATGTTGCCTTGACAACGGTTTGAGATTATTGATTTTTATCTATACTGGGATTATCTAAATGACTGATTTCTAATGGTTATATATATATTCAAAAAGTATTAAAGTGCCTAGGAGCCCCAAGATTCTAGTTATGACACCGATTAATACTCAACTTTTTAAAATTATTTTAGATTATTATCTAAGTTATTTGTTGCTTAGGTCACTATATGAAATTATTTCCAAATGTTATTTAAATGTATTCTATTCATGAACTATATCTATTAAAATACTATAATTATAATAATCATTACAAGCATAAAGCTAAACTAGTCAATATATAATTGGTCTAGTTGAATTTTGGATTTGGGGTAATTTTAATTATAATAATATATGTGTAATATTTTATAATAAAGGTTTTTCATTACTATGCACTAAAATGCCAAAAAAAAATTGTCTTCCATAATCACAATTGAGATTTATATATTTATCTTGAAATAAAAGCATAGGATGTCAAGAAATTAATTAATTCAATGCATATTATCAAAAGTCATGAGTGAATTAATTAATTTCTGGATATTCCATGCTTTTATTTCCAGTTAAATATAAAATATCCAATTGTGACTTAAGAAGACAATTATTTTTTGGCTTTTTAATATTTACACAATAAATGAAAGCATTTATTATATAATATTATATATATATTACTTTTAATTTTTTAGTATTTGGATATTTTTTAAAGTTATTCTTATTTAAAACAAAGAACATAAATGATGCTGGTCAATATATGTAAATTTTAAAGGAAATTTGTGGGGCATTAAAAATCAGTTTAAACATTATTTTGTTTACAAAGAAGCATTAAAAAAATTTACTATCAATAGAAAATAAAATTTCATCCATTTTAAAAGCTGTGACTTTTATAATCAAATAAAAGTAAGATTTTTTATCTATTTTTAATTTAATTGACCATTAATATTTTTTTGTATAATCTTTTTTTTAAAGTAATGTGATGTGATGTGATGTATTATGGCTTCTCCTTAAACGAAGTCAAGAATATCTCAGCAATTAAGCCCAGATAAACCTGTTAGCCACTTTCTTTTACATTCCCCACTCTAAATTTACCCATAATCTGCTCTATCCCATTTCCACAACATAATTTTTGTCAACTCTATAACCTTTATATCTAAATCCCCCTTATCTTTTCCCAAACCTAACATAAAAACCAATAATTCACTTTCTGTATAATCACTCTTTTCATATTTATTTTTCCACAACTTCATTATATGTACCCTTTCTGTTTTCAAACATTTACATTCAATTAACAAATGCCTAATATTTTCAATTCCTTCCTTACATAATTTACAAAATAAATCACCCATATTTTTCCATTTACATGTATATTCTTTTGTAGCTAAAGATCCCGTTCGAGCTTTAAACAATAAACTACTTTCCTTACTATTATCATATATTAACTCACACCTAATATTCTGTTTATTTCTATATATATTTAAACTCTTTTTACTCTCCATACTATTTCTCCATCTCTCTAACTCCCTAGTCTTTATTAATAAATCTATTCTTTTATCCCATTCCTTACTACTATAACACTCAATAATCCTCTTAACACAATCATCCCATCTTTTGTACAAATATACTGATATAAATTCTTTATCCAAATCTTTTGCATAGCGCATTACCTTTCTCACCCATCTTGTTACCTGCCCTTTACTCATAACCCAATTAAATACTATTTTAGCTATTCTTTTATTATCCATAAACTGCAATCTACCAAACATTTTCATTTTACTTTTTGCATCTCTCATATGAAAACTTGACCATCCCATTTCTCCTTGAATTGCCTCCCTTGCTGTCCATACTTCTGCATCCAATGCATGTCTTCCTACTTCCCTTTGAGTTTTTTCTAAATAATCTAATATCTTTTTACTAACATATAATGCATCATTACCATATGTTAACCCTGCTACTGCAACTCCTTTCCATATAATTCTAGCTACATCATATTTATTATATGAAAATACTGTTAATTTCTTTATCAATCCCTTTCTTTTCTTTGCTTCATTTATCAATTTTTTCTCCCATTCATCCAAATAATTTTTCTGATTACTTAAAATAATTCCCAAATAACTATATCTATTCACCACACTTAACTTAATATCTCCCAATAAAAATTCTACATCTTCTCTTTCCTCAGTATTAACCATCATTATATTTGATTTTTCTTCACTAAATTTAATCCCCATCTCTTTACCCACCCTTGCACATGTCCTCAACATAACTTCCATATCTTCTCTTTTTTCTGCACACAAAAATATATCATCCACAAAAAAAAGACCTGACAAAATATATACTCCCTTACTACCTATTAACGGTATCTCTATCCCTCTTCCTAATCTTTCTATTGCTCTTTCCATTTCACTCAAATACAACACAAACAAAATAGGTGACATAGGGCATCCTTGCCTTAGTCCCACACCATTTTTAACTTTAATTGATTCTATATTCTCTAATTGATATATATAATAATTATTTTCATATAATTTCTTAATAATATCTATTAAAGCTTCATCCATTCCCAAATTTGCTAAACTTATCCATAATCTATTTCTATTTACTCTATCATATGCCTTCTCTATATCTATAAAACTCATATATAACTGTTTATCTGCATTCCTACTCATATCCATAAGTTGTGTAACTACAAATAAACTATCTCCTATACGCCTATCTAATCTAAAACCTCCTTGCATTTCACCCACTACATTATTCCCTTCCATCCATTTTACAACTTTACTAGCCACCATATACGAGAAAACTTTATATAAAACTGATGTTACCGCTATCGGTCTATAATTATTCAACTTTCTATGATCCTTACCCTTTCCTTTAAATAATAACCTTACTCTTGTATTACTCCAACTACTTGGGAAAACTCTATTCTGTGCCATTTTATTAAAACAGGATAATAACTTTACTTTTGCCCTATATCCTAAATTCATTACCATCTCTGCTGCCCATCCATCTAAACCTCTTGCCTTCCCACTTTTCAATTTCTTCTCTACCTCATTTAGTTCATTTTCTGAAAAACTAATATTCCCATTACTATATTCTTTCATATTTTCTAATATTCTATCATTCACATTTAACATCTTTTCTATATTCATTACATAACTATTTAAGATTCTCTCTAAATCTTCTCTAGAACTACACTCAGTTCCCTCATCATCTAGTAATACTAACTCTCTCTCCCTACATTTCTCCTTTTAATATAATTCCAAAATTTTTTACTTCCATCTCTTCCACTTTTATTAATATCCTCCAACAATTTACTATTCAATTTCATTCTCTCTCTATAAATATCTATTTTAGCCAACTTCTTCTTTTCTAAGTACTTTTCCCATTTAGCATTAATATCTTTTTCACTTTCCTTATTCTTAATAGCACACTTATATTCTCTACATGCTTCTTTCCTTTCTTTTACACTTTTACTAATTTTAATTTTTTTATTACTTTTATTCTTTTCAATATTCTCACCTAAAACCCTATTTGCAACTTTTTCTACTTCCTTACACCAATCCTTATACTCATCCCCAACCCACTCTTCCATTATTTCTTCAACTTGTATTTTATACTCTTCCAACTTATTCTTATCATTTACTCTCCATCCACATCTTTCACTATTATTTCTACTTTTATTTCTATTCTCCATCACATTACTAACCATTTCAATTACAATGAAATTATGATCACTAGTGCATACTTTTTCTTCATTATCAAATACCTTAATTTTCCGTATTTTATTTATTCCCTCTTTCTCTACCAATACATAATCTATTGTGTGAAATATATTATTTCTGGACCATGTGTATTGTCCCTCATAAATATTTAATAAATTTCCAATACTCAAATTCACTTTCTGACAAAAATTCTTCAAAAGCTGTCCATTTTTATTATCTACATCATCAATTTCTTCAATATGTCCATTCATATCCCCTATAACCATTATTCTCTTCCCCTTTTCTTTAAAACTTTGTATATCCTTAACTAAACATTCGTATATGTTACTATTCCACTCCAATATAATTTGACTATCTCCAGTAGCTATATAAACTATAGCCACCATCCATTCTTGTCTACCCAACCTTATTTCAAACCACAAGTGTTCTTGACATTTAACAATATTTAAATATTTTTTTGATATAACACCTATACCACCACCCCTTTTTTCTTTTTCTTTTCTATTTATACCCTGCCATACCAACTGTTCCAAAATAGGTTCTTCTTCTTCTCTTAAATGTGTTTCCACTACTGCTAATACCTCAAGCTCTTCATTTTCAATTGTTTTATTTAATTCCATCCACTTTTCTGGTTTCCTACCACCTTGCATATTCAAAAACCCAATTTTAACAATTTCTTCTTTCCTAACTACTCTTTTATAAATTCTTTTAATTCTTTCTTCTCCATTACATTTATAAATTACTTTCTTACCATTAATTTTACAAACCCATTCCTTCTCCATATCTATATTTATATCAAAATCAAATTCCTTTTGCTTACTTCTTATATTCCATCCATTCTTTTTAATAATATTACAATTTAAAAACCCACCCCCTTTATAAGTTTCCGAAAAAAATTCTTTATAAATCAAACTCCCTAAAACTTCACTTCCTTGTTTTCCTAAATGCAACCCATCTTTACTATATAACTCTCTCTTTCCAATAAAACAATCCCACACATCCACAAACATAACATTATTTCTCTCACACAATTTTTTCAATCTCTCATTTATAGAACATGCCCTATCTAACAAATAACTCTTGTCAAACCTTGGTAATAATCCAACTATTCCTACTCTTCCTTTAATCATAATCAAATTCCTAATCAAATCTACATAATCATCCATTATTCTCTCTGATGATTCTAATAAATTATTAGTCCCCACCATAACATATACATCTCTACTACCTTGTTTTTTAACTTTATCTGCTACATCCCTAATTCTAGCTCCAGGCAAACATACTCTTACATACCTACTTCTATTTTCCCTTGCAATTATATCCCCACATTCTCTAATTAGTGAATCTCCTATCAATACTGTTTCATAATCTACTTTTTCTGCTCTATCTATAACATTTTCTAATACCTTCTGGTCCTCCTTATCTATTTCTTCCTTATCATTCCTACTCAATAATTCCTTTATCTCCTCACATTTTATCTCTAATGATTTTAATTTTACTTCTACATCCTTCAATTCTTCCTCTATCTTATTTATTCTTTGACTAATCATCTCCATTACACTATTACTTTCTCCACCCACTATTCTTCGACTATCTACACTTTGAAAACACTTTCTCACCTCTTTTATCATATTAATACACTGACTGCATAACCATAAACCATTTACATCCTTCCTAGTCTTATTTAAACATTTCAAGTGATATACCCCATCACATATAGTACATTCTACAACAGCACGCTTAATTTACTTTTCCCGATTATATAAACATTTTGAAATACAAATATAATCCATTTTTTTTATTTTACGTTTTTCGAACGTTATATTTTTCTTAAAAGTAAATCTTTTAATAACAAATTTACAAAAAAACTAATCAACAAAATAACTTTTAAAAATAAAAAAATAATAATAATTCTATATATAAAATAACAATATATAAATAAAACAAAACAAAAAATAAATAATAACTTTTTTAAAAAATTTCTATATATAAATAACGTTTTTCGAACGTTATATTTTTCTTAAAAGTAAATCTTTTAATAACAAATTTACAAAAAACTAATCAACAAAATAACTTTTTAAAAATAAAAAAATAATAATAATTCTATATATAAAATAACAATATATAAATAATAAAACAAAACAAAAAATAAATAATAACTTTTAAAAAAAATTTCTATATATATAAATAACAAACTGAAAAAACTTTAAAACAAATAAAAAACACAATTTTCAATCTTTCAAATACTCTTAACCACTAATTATACTTTCACACACAATAATAATTAATAAATATTAATGCTCTCAGACTAAACAAATTAAAAGAAAAATTTTTGTTTGCTTATCTGATAGCTAGAAACGTGTTTAAAATATATAACGCCCTCTCATGTGCATGATTGAAAACTTACAGAACCAATATCAACACATTCAAAATTCGATCTACCAATCCTATTATCAAACAAACCCGGATACCAACCAGAAATATTTTATTATCATATAATGCATTATCATCAATTTCTAACATATGTACAGAATTTGTATTGAATCTCGACTACAAAAGTTATTTTAAACAGTTTCTAAGTTAAATAAAAGCATTTAAAAATATTACACAAACTATAATTGGGATTTTGCTTAAAGAAGTTGCAAACATCATTCAAATGATTCAGTTCATTTTTTTTAAATAAAAACTTTTGATAAAGTATTTTGAAAAAATTATTTAGCTCTGGTATTGTTTTTACACATTCTCTTTTTCCAATGAGCACAAAATTAATCAAATAGCTAAAAAAAATAATCACATAGTTAGCTGCTCAATTAGTTATATAATATTTGAGCATCAGAAATGACAGTTTGTATTTTAATCCAGAAATCTTTAGGTCTTCATTCTATCACTCTTACTACTATGCTACATTATATGAGGCAATCATATAACATGCTTTGTGCTATAATTCAAATGTTTTTTTTTTGTTCTAGGCATTCATCTTCTGTTTAAAAAAAAATGCAGAAGTGTTAGGTATAAATTTGTGTAAGAATCAACTCGCAATTAAAATATATAATAGTAAAAACACAAATCAGTATAAAAATTAATACTAATAAAGAAAATTGATCAAAAATACATAAGATATATTATAAAAAGAATGAAGAATACAAATTATTAACTATTACCAAATAACATGCAATATCTATCTATCTACCTATCTATCTATCTATCCATCCATCCAGCTATCTATCTATCCATCCATCCAGCTATCTATCTATCCATCCCTCCAGCTATCTATCTATCCATCCATCCATCTATCTATCTTTTATCTATCCATTCATCTATCTATCTACTTACCTACCTAAATACCTACCTACCTATCTATTTATAGGTAAAATATATTGTCTTTATGAAAAAGATAAATTTCATAAAAAGCAGAGTCAGCAGATAATTAATTCAGTGTTATACATTCATGAACATAATTTTGGCCATAAAATATTGTTTAAAAATACAAAAATTGTTATTATGAATATAATGAAATGAAATGAGACTTGAAAAGACTCTTATCTAATTATTTTAGGTCTGCAGCCATCAATATTATGAGAACTTCTTTTAATGTTAGTTATGATTCAGAGTTTCTTTGGTTTGTGGATAGTTTGGAAATATTTGTGTTTGGGGGGGGGGGTGTAGTTTTCATTTGGTAAGGTTTATTTGTTTAATGGGTGAAACCATAGTCATGAAAAAAAAATTGCTATTTTAATATATATATATTAAAACAAGCAAAACTCTCTATACGTATTACCACTATATATGTGTGTGTTAATATATATATGTAACAAAATTTAATATAAAATTAGACAAAATCTTGAGTTTAATAGATGAAGGTTCTAATTTTTTTTATTATATTTTGTTACATACTTATGCAAGACAAAATAAAATTTTATTATGAACTATATTTTAAAGTACAAATTATCAAGTAATGTATATTTAAACAAAATAATTGTAATAGAAAAAATCTGTAAATAATATCATGAAAAGAAAGACATTCTAAAAAGAAAAAACAAGATGTTTCAAAATTATATTGTGTATTTAAAAATTCCTTAGAAAAAAATTGTTAATTAAAAAGTTAAGTTAAAAAGTTATTCAAACTTATTAAGTCATTAAAGTAACAATAAGATGCCAGTCATATAAAATCTTTTATAAAATTAACAGTTTATATTAAATATTATTCAAATAAAAAACTATTTTGTATTTAAATATTTTATTAGCATAAATTATTATTTTATCATGATTAGTTGTTTCCAAAAAACGTCTTTAGATCAAATAAAATTTTGTTGTTCAAATTTTAGTAATTTAAAAACACAATCTGTTAAAAGCTGTAGCCTACTCAAATGTGGTAATACAGTGATGAAACATGGTCTTTGTTAAATAGAGATAAGTTGAATGCTAGGTTTTTTGGATTATATGAAATTCTGATGTTGAATTGGATAGGATGATTTGTGATTTGAGTTGATCATCAGATATGGCTCATGTGATGGAATTCTAAGTCTGGTAGATGGACAGTTCTAACATAATATTATTTGGTGTGTTGGTAAGTCTGGATAGGAGGCCTTATGTCCATCTGAGGGTAATAATTCAGGTGGAAGATTGTTCATGTGATCCTTGTTGTGCTGTGATGTTTGTGGTTGTTGAATATATCTATTTTGGGGTGGTAGGCATGAGTTAATCCAATTGTATGCGTTCTGATGAGAGGATGGTTATTATGTCTGGACTGGCAACCCTTGTGTTTTAACTATCTTTAGGTATCAATTCTTTTTTTAGGTGGCCAGGTAGTCTTTTAGCCTCTACTGCAGTTGATTCAATGAATGGAAGGCATGGTGTGAGTGTCTCTACAATGGAAGTTGAGGTATTATTTTTACTCATAAGTGGGACATCTGTCTCAATGGTGCCACTATTCTGATTGGAGTTGTTTTAGTGTGAATTAGATATGGTTCTGGTTATGGACATGTCATGTACAACTTGCATGGATATTTTTTTGAGTCATTTGGGTGGCATTTGAATTGGTGACACGCATGTTGCTTGGTTTATTTGTAGGACAGTTAGCTCTGTTTGAAGTTTGAACTATGGGACAAGAGGTGAGTGATTTATTAGATTGATTAAGTTTGAATTAGGTTTTCAACATTTGTGACCACGATGGCACTGATGTAGTTATTGTTTTTAGGGTATCTGTTGGTGAGCTGACTATATAGTGATTGTTCTCATGGACTTTGACTAATATTGCAGTGTGTGGCAATGTTTCCACATTGTCTGCATGAATAACATTACAGTTTGAGTCCTCTTTTAAAAAAAGCATAGCATGACTTTCTGATCTGTGATTTGGGTGAGAATGTTGTTTGGATCTATATCTGCATGCAACTTAAGTTTGAAGTCAAAGTTGTTGTTGTAGACATTTGCTGGTGTGCCATTACAGTATATCGGTTGAAATGCAATGACTTGTACAAATAATTCCATCATTTTTTTGAAGTCTTTGTTCTCATATCCAAGGAATATATTTTTAAGTAACAGTAATATTGTTCTTATAATCTGGATTCACAGTAATAAGAATCTAGTTGCCTAATATTTTTATATTGGTCTGGAAATGGGTCTTCTGATTATGTTGAAACAATTCTAGAATAAGATATTGGGATTGGGTGTTATGCAGTTCTTAGCATTGTAGCCCAGATTCCATTTAGAGTAATAAGCTTTATATAGTAAGACTCAGGAAAAGCAGTCCAGTGATATATTTTTATCTGTGCTGATATGATTGATAGTGGGGAAAAAATCTTTTCCAAGTCACATATAGACCCCTTTGTATAATTTTATTAAATCTATCAGTAATTGACTCAAATTTATCAGGATTTAAGTGTGTGGAAAGGTGGTGTGTGCGTGTGTGTGATTTTCTTGAGTTTACAAATCTAGCTAAATGATGAGAAAAAATTACTGTTGACTGAATTTGAGATCTTTTCAGCATTGATTATTTTCAACTTGTTGCTTATAGCATTGGTATAATTTTTGAAAGTCTTTGAGATCTATGATGGCATGGAATTTGTATTGGTGACACTTACCTGATTACATGGCTTGGTGATCAACATTTTAATGGACTTATTCTACTGAAAAAAAGTTTGTTTTGTTGAGAGATTACAGAAGTTAATGTTTTTGTCAAAAAATAGTTTTATTCAGTTCAATTAAATTTATTATTAATGTATATTTTATTCTGTTTTACTAACTGCACTTTGATGATTTTATTTGGGTTCAAACCTAGACACATGTAGGATGATAAACTAGTAATAACAAGGTTTACTATTATTATTATTATTATTATTATTATTATTATTATTATTATTATTATTATTATTATTATTATTATTATTATTATTATTATTATTATTATTATTATTATTATTATTATTATTATTATTATTATTATTATTATTATTGTTGTTGTTGTTGTTGTTGTTATGTTTCAAAAAGGAACTTTATTTCAGACTAAGAGTTGCATTGCTTATTAGCATAGATATATGTTTACATTGTTTAACTTGAGAATATATGTACATTTTTAATTTAGATGGTTACATATTTCAATGGGAGGGATTATATTTGTCCATGAGTTGATGGGATAAGTGGGTTAAGAGTTTTATGATGCATATTTACAAAAACTTGAGTGAAGCTTTTATAGTTTATTGTTAGTGGTATATTCTGGATAGCTAGATGCTGTTATTTGTTGGATTGTGTATACTGGTGTGTGGCATTCTTGTTTATCATATGTGTTGTCATTTTTGAGCAGGACCATTGTCAGTTAGCTTAGCTGTTATATACTTGGTGCCTTATTAGGTATGTCTGAATCTCATATTTTCATCATCAGTTTGGTGTTAATCTGATAGATAATGTATGAATGGGTCCTACTTCTGCAATGGCTTGGAATATTTCTGTGTAGTGTATGTCTTATGGTGTTGTATAGCTACCGAAGAACATGATGTGAGTTTTGATATGTTTGGGGTGGACTATAGATGTTAAAGTGTTTCACTTAATGCAAGTAACTTCCAATTAGATAGGTTAGATTAATGTAAATTGTGTGACTGTTGGCTTGTGTTGACGTATTTTTGAATGCTAGTGGCTGTAGGTGCAAATGGAACTGTGGTAGAATGTTAATTAATCAAAGGCTTGAATTTGTCTAAGGAGCAACCAAGAGATGATGAAAATATCAGGATGTGCTATTTTGTTGTTTCTGGCTTTAATCTGTGTCAGTTTGTTGTCGAATGTAGAAAGATGGGTGTCTTACATATTACCAAAAGAAAAAAGTATAGTGAATGCCTCAAAATGCATATAGCATGAGTGTGGCTGTATGGGCCATGGGATTAAGATCCTACAGAATGTGGTGATGATGCACTGGTGTAAGATGTTGGAATCTCTGTAGCCTTTAAGCATGTTATGTTGGATATTGTTCACTGCCAAGCAGTCATGAGACAGGTGTTACTCACTTTCTTTTGCCACATGGCATAAGATGCAGGAAGGAACTATGTTGATATAGAAACATCTGTAACACAGAAAATATAATGTGGGTAGGGTGTCGAGATTTATTTTGAGTAACTGTTTTAAAATGCTGAAAAAGTAATAAATTTATTCAAGACTTTGTAATGTTTTGTCTCTAGCAATATCACTTTGAAATATATATTAATTTCAATATTATTATATTTTAACTATGAATTCCTCTGGGATAATTCATTTTAATGAATGAACTATTTTAATTCTGGATTGTAAAACCTCTGTATTAATTTCGAAATGCCATTTTAATTATTTATTGCAATTATTTATTTATTATCTTTGCTGCAGAATGAAAGATGTTCACTTATGAATGTTTTAACTTGTGTTTAATACAGGCTAGATGTAGAAAAAATATTCCCCAAGTCTGTCAAATGAAAATTATTAACTTACTTTTTTGTTGAAAAATTATTGTGTGAATACTTATATTTGAAAAGGGATATTATACCATTGTAATGTACTAATTATTTAAAATTCATGGCTATCATTATTTAACTGCATCTGAACAAAATAATTGAAACAGTTATACATGTGTTACAAAAGAAATACAAAATGCTTTAATGAATTATTATTTAAATTATTATAAATTAATTTTTGATTACAAACCTGCTTTATATATCTGTATTTTTATGTTGGACTATTTCTATCATCTAATATGTATGTTGAATGTCTTTAGAAAAATTTTATTTTATTTAAATATTCCAAATACATTCAACTGTTAGTAATATCACAGCAAACAGGTTAGTATATGTACCAACTGGCTGTAATATCATAGCAAATGGGTTAGTATATACACAACATTTCACAAGGTACTTTTTCTCCTCTCTTCTTCAGATGTTACTGGCTTGACCAGTGACAGTACTAGCATGGGATTCAAATCTGGGTTCTTAGATTCTTGAATCCCACGCTTGTACTGTCACTGGTCAGGCCAACAACACCTGAAGAAGAGGGGAGAAAAAATACCTCTCAAAACGTTGTGCATATACTAACTTGCTTTGCTATAACAGTTGATGCATATACTAACCTGTTTGCTGTGATATTGAATGTATTGGGAATATTTAAATAAAATTAAACTTTTATAAAGACATTCAACACACATATTAGATGATGGAAATAGGCCAATATAAAAATATAGCTAGAATCCCCATCATCACAAACCTTCAGAAAAACACTGCTTTACATATGCTTCATTAATATTAGTGCTATAGTTATTAATTTTGAACTCTGCTCTCTAATGAAATATGCTTTATCTTTAAATAATATTTGATTCTAGACCTCATTATTAAATTATATTTTCCTATGGATGAATATAATGTTAACATAATGTTATTCCAGAAATTACCAGCACTGTATTTAAAAATATTTTCATGAAAACTAAATGGTCATTAATATATTTGTGTGCTTAAGTTGTCAGAAAATCTCTTACTGATAGAAATATTTTTGAATGCTGTACATTTAGTTTTAAATTTGCTGGATTTTCAACAAATGGAGAAAGTTTTTTTTTAAGTTTGCAGAATGGTATCCCATTGAATGGTGAAACCACCAGGATAAAGTCATTTAATGATTAAATTTTTTGTAAACTGGATATAATTTTAAATTATATTTTTTTGCTTTTGTAATTTACCATGTATTTTATTCATTTATATTATGCATTTCATCTGATATATTGTTGTGCATTATTTATCAATTGTAATATTCAAAAGTTCATAGAATATTTGCGATTTAAAATTTTGGTTATCCATGTGTATCTAAAAGATAAATTATCTTTTTTAAATCTGTAAATGGGATGCCAACAAAAGATTTGACATTAATATAATAGATTAACATGGTTGAAAGTATGCTCTGTAAAAAAAGATTGCCTGACATATGGAAGTGAAATAAGTGATGGGATTAGAAGCAGAGGTATGATATTGAGGGCTGAGTATTTGGCTCTAATATAGGTTGCAAAAGATTTTGAATATATCAAATTGATAAAAGATGTGAGACTGAAACCCAAATATAGGCTCTTATTAAAGACATATAGACTCTTATTAAAGACATGAGATTGTGAAAAGAGACATTAAAAAGCCAGATTTATGTGGCATAATAAGTAAATTTTTCACCAAGAAAAGCATTCACTAAATGAACTTTCATAATGGAATAAAGCATTTTTGGACAGAATATTTTTATTTTCATGCTAAAATGTATTTACATTGAGATAGTTCAAGTGATGATTTAATTTTGCTTTAGACAGAGTCATTAAAATCTTAAGAAAGACTAAGAGTGAAGAATGATGGTAACTTATGACCTGTAAACAGCTGTGATGATTTAATTTTGCTTTAGACAGAGTCATTAAAATCTTAAGAAAGACTTAAGAGTGAAGAATGATGGTAACTTATGACCTGTAAACAGCTGCAACCACATAGATGATTCTTGCAAAGTTGTATTGTGGATTCAGTCAACATTTAGATTCATTTAGAATATGCAGAACAAAGAAAAGGTTCTGGAGGTCTCTGAAGATTATCAAGACCTCATCAACAAAAGATATAACTTGGACAATAGTTTTATTATGAGATAGGAAGGACTTTCTGTGCACTGTTCAATATCTTTAATTAGGGGATCTATATAAATTGCAAATAACAATTGTGGAATGTTGTGACTAGATCTGAAAGATGTGAATAGAATCACCCCAATATTTAGTTTAACTAATCTATTGGTAAGGTAATTATTAATGGTAGTTATCAGATATCTATATTCCAGGCAGAAGTTTATGTAGTGTCTGCAATAGATATTTCCAACTGATACATCAAAATCAGCTTTAAATTTAGTTATGCAACATAATTCATAAGTTTGTTCTCTTTTGCAAACAAGATTGAGTTTTGTATTAAATGAATAATCTGAAAGCACAGCAATATTTTATTCTTAATCATTCCATTAACAAAAAAAATTTACATGTAGAAACAATGTTGAATTATATGTGGGTATATAATAATTTTTCATACTATGATGGGTGTTATTCTTCTTTTATTTAAAATTTGTTTAGCTAACTGCCGAGCACAGTCATATATGTATGATCAGCAAAATTATTACTTATATACAAGAAAGTGTAAATGAAATTATATATATATAAAATATAAAATGCTACTCAGAAAGGCATATATGCAGTATTATAGCTAGTGTTTATTTTTATATACTGTATTGGAATTTTGAATATTGGAGATAGTTTATTCTAGAGATTTTGTTTATTATAGTATACTTATTTTATCTTATTATATATATGTAGTATACTTATTTTATCTGATTATATATATATGTCATTAAAACCCAGTCAACAATTAGACAATTCCAATATCAATAACAATCAACAATTTCAAACTGTTGTGAAGGCAACCATCTTTCTCATGTGTCATAGCATCAGCTGGAAAGTAAACCTACTATCCCAGGACAACTGCTTGTAAAGCAGCTGTCGCTGACCTCTCGACCACCAATGCTTGACTAAGGCAACCTTCTTTTAACAAGGAATTCCATCTTTATGGTTAAAAGGAAGTTGCCGTGACAACAGTGGGAAATAGTTCATTGTTACTGATATTGGGATTGTCTAAGTGTTGACTGGATTTTAATGATTACTTTTAAACCCATTTAGCCTTGAACATTATTACACTTATTAGATATATATTGTAACATTATAGTATTACTGAAAATAGGCTATTCTAAATTTAAAACTGTAAACATTTTATTGGCTTTAATTTTTATGGTTAAAAAATATATTCATCATTATCATTGTTTGCAGAGCATAGAATATAGTTATTATCATATTTAAATAATCCCTCGTACCAATGTTTATAAGAAATATAATGTTATAAAGTATTTTAAATGGCTTTCAAAGCAAATTTTTTAAAAAATAGTTTCCTATATTTGTATAAGGAAATATGTATGCTTTCATTGCTATTCTTATTAAGGAATAAAATTACCAATTGTATAAATTAAAAGCAATGCTCCGAACATAAAACAAACAATTCAAAAATAGCATTATAAATTCAACAGTATATTTTTAATTAGATGTAAAATAAACAGTTCTTACATTTTATATGTTGTGTGTGTGAATGCTTATGTATTTAAATGTAAAAATTAATCGATACCCAGCTGTCTACTGGTCTCTCTGCAGCTGGCAGTGTGGGTGTAATCATAAGTAACACCAGAGCCCCCACTTCATTCAAAATCATTAATAATCACAATCTTATTGCAGTCAATCTGAATTACAATAACTGCATATTCATTGCAATCTTTGTATATAGCCCCAATAATCTTGCCATCCTATACCACATCATGCAAGCAGTCAATCTCATATTACCCAATAACAATGCTCCAGTGCTACTCCTCGGAGATTTCAACACCTATGAAAAGTATATCAACAGATACCTATGTCAACTAAATAGGATCCTCCTTAATGGGAGAGGCTTCTTTCCCCCACAAGCCTCTCATTCTACACAAAAACTAGCCAGACCTTAATAGACCTTCTATTCTACTCTCCCCAGCTCCACCACAAAGTAAGGGCTTACCTTATTTCAATGGCTTTTTCAGACTATTATGCCATTTTCACCTTGATTGGGCTGGAGGAGAGCATCTGCTCTACTACCTACAAAAGCCTCAGGCTATACACACAAGTAAACATAACAGAGGCCTTCTACTCTGAAACCTACATGAGCTTCATCCTGTAGAGTCTTGGTCTTGCTTTGTTGGGATCTTGGAATCCCTAATCCATCACCACACCAGCAGGCAAAGGGGCCCTACCTCTCTGATGACATACCTGGACCTGTTCCACAATCAAATCAAAAACTTTAATCTTGAGGACAATAATATAGACAAATTGATCAAACCCAAGGGTAGTTACAAAGTTAAACAGGCACAAATTGCAGAAGTAATTGCTACTAAAAATGTGAAATTTCTTCTGCCTGCCCAACATTGCTGGACCTGCGGTTACCTACAATGGGCACTGGAGGAAAAGTCAAAACAGCATCTTTCTTTCTCCTTGCTTGTTGATGGTAAGCAAATCATGGGTATTCAGATGCTGCAGCACATTGATAGTTACTACAAAAATCACCTATGAGGTGACATGGTCTATTTATGTCTTAGCTGGGATTGCTCCCCTGCTTTTTCCAGACACATGATCACATTTGATGACATTAAGAATCATCTCCTCAGCCTACCCAAGAACATCCATCCTGGTATGCATGGAATACCCAAGTTCGTATTTAATCATTTGAGCTACTTCACATGCCACAAAATCCTCAGAGTGCTGGATCAACTGGCCACAGGAAAGAAAATTCTACCTCAATTCTACTCCATTGTCATGGTCCCATTTGTTAAAAAGAACTGAGTCCCTACATTAATCAAAAGCATTAGGCCCATCTTGATGATGCCTATTCTCTTCAAAATAATTGAGGGGGTTATCAAAGAGAGATATCAGAATACCATCTTTCATGATATCTCAACTTCTCAGTATGGTAGAAAAGGCTATTCCTCCCTAACAGCTATGGGTGAAGTAAAAATATTATTTGATCATTTAAGAGCAAACAGGCAATCAAAACTGATTGCCATCCAGCTAGACATTGCGGAGGTGTTCGACTTAGTGGATGTTGGTATCATCCTTAACATACTCGTGGATGCTGATGGCCCCATTCAGGTCATTCAAATACTGGAAACCTCAACAATTGGTACATCCATATTCTGCAAATGGATCATACATAGATGGCTTTCTCTTGCAAGATCCATCCCTCAGGGATCTCCATTGAGTGGCCTGTTATTCATCAAGTATATAAATCCTTTGCTCCTGGAGCTAGAACAGCTCCCAGGAGTATTTGTCTCCCACCTCAGTAACAGCATCAAGGTCTTTGCTTACATGGATGATGTTCTAGTCATCCTACCATCTTGTAAGCACCTTCTAGCCTTGTACCACATCATCACCAACTACTCCAACAAATTCAAATTTCATCATAAATCCTCAAAAATCATGGACTTGGTGCATTAACACTGGCAAATGCATCAAGTCAGTCTTCTTCACACAGCCTCAGCCTTTTCTGGGGTTTCCAATCCACAAGTCCTTTAGTTCCATGTGCACTATCCTCTGCAAGTCCTTCCTGGAAAAGGCCTCTAAATTTGCTCATTCGCTGTCCAGAAACATATTTGTCCCTTCATGGCAAGATATGCCTGATAAATGCAAAAATAATGGGCATGATCAATTACTATCTGCCCATAATTTCTCTAACTAAGACCTTTAACACCCAAATTCAAAGGATATATAACCAGATCATCTGGAGAGGACGTACACCTGTGATCAGCTTGGCTCATCTACATCATCACAGGAAGCTCAATGGTTTGTTCCTCCACTCGCTAAGTTCAATCATGTGCCAAAAACAGCACTCTCTGGTCCATAGCCTCATCAAAAAGTATTCTACAGTCATTATCAATCCTGTGATTCCCACAGACAGACCCCCCCACCTTCCCATTCTGCCTGGATAGACTGCATTGTCAGTAATCTTTTCAGGCACAATGGCAATTTCACCCTGGCTCTAGATAATAAAAACAATATTTGGGAAGCACATGTACTTCTAAATATGGAGTCTCCAGCCATCTGACTGCATCTAGGCGTAAATAACTACAAGATAATGTCAATTTTTAAATGCCTCATTATGGAACCTAACCTTCTGGATCACCTCATTAAAGTTAATCTAAGTGCAATCCTAACAAGCTGGTTCCTTCATTTCAAAAAAGTCAAAAATAGACCCAATGTGCTATATCTGTCACAGAAGTGATGAAACATTTGATCATATTGTTTTCCTTTGTCCTGGCTATCATGATATTAGGCAGTCTATCAATGATGTGTGCAATATCCCTCTTCAAAAAATTCTCGATCTCCAAGAGCTGTCTACACTCCGGCAACTTCCCAGTCATCCATCTAGCCATCTTTATTTCATATGCTCTATGGATGGCCAGTTGCAGAACTAAATTTATGCTTTCTAGACCTGAACCATCTGTAATATTTAATTCCCAGCTTAAGGCCCTGCAAGCAAAAGACTTATTCCTATTAACAAATCTCCTTTTCAATAACACATGGAGCCTTTATACATGTCTCACCCCAGAACAATGAGATTGCTACCAGTCAAGACCTCCATCTCTGCTGAAAAGAACACAAGAGTCTTCTCCCTTGTTGAGTTGTCATATATCAAATGTTAGCCTTGCACAGCAAGAATCATATGTATTAGTAACAATAAAATTCTTTTAAAATAAAAAAATTAATCGGTTTAAATTTTTATTTAGCAGAGATTGATTTAGTTGTTAACAATAAAATTATTTTAAAATAAAAAAAATTTAATCAATTTAGATTTTCTTTAGCAGAGATTGATTTAGTTGTTAGAATCAATTTAAATTCATTTAGAATAAATATTTGGGAATTTTAGAGCTTATGATTTATTTATTTTGAATAAATATTTGTTAAAAAATTATGTTTCTAAACCTGGAAATAGAAGTTTTTTACCACCTTGATTTAAACATCATAATGCTAACATTTACCCCATTAATTACCATTACTTCTTCCAATATTTCATGGACATCAGAAGAAACCTCTCATGCATGATGGATAATATTATGTCATCCAGACATCATATGATCACTGGTATGAAAGGTGAAGTTTGGGAAATCCAGACAGTCACCACAAATTTTCAGTGCATGTAGGACCTAAACAGGTTCAAAAATTTAAATAGCCATTTTGTTTTCATTTAGATGATGGCAGGCTGAACTTACCAATAGGCAGATGCCTTTGCTAGACATCTACTTCTCATCATCTAGAAGAAAGATGACAACAGCAAATAATTAGAAACCATCATAGATTAATTAATTAATTCTTTATTTCATAAAATCTCAGTTATTATAATCAATTAATAGAAAATAGACAAATTGATTTGGAAAATGCTGTCTCGTTATTTCAATGAATTGCTAGATTTTCTTCAATTGAAAGTAATGATAAACAAGTTGCTGACATTTATGTTGTGTTCTAAAATTATTTATAAAAATAGTTATGTTCTTCAAGGAAAAGTCAATATGTCTCATGAAAGAAAACATTTTTTTTTTTTTAGAATAATTTTTAAATTCTAATATGCTTCCATATAAAATTGTTGCCAAAGAAATGAATTTTGGTTCAAAAGTAATAATAATCACTTTATTATAGATAACAAACTATGTGCTTTATCAGAGATTATTGACCTCATGGATTAAAGATTGATAAATGAATAGATTCATTTTATATCTCAAATTAATAGAGTTTGGGATGAAAATTTTTGAACAAAAGTATAGCATCTGTTCAAAGGAATTAATCTGTTTCACATAAGAAGCTACAAGCATGTATCAAGTGATTAAAGAAGTGCAATAAGAATTATCCATGATAAATATTTGAATAACATTCCAAAAATAATGGATTATGAAGATTTATTTAAATGTCACTCCTGAATTGTTGGGTCTCCAAACAAATATTAAATATAATGAAAGTCCAAGTTATAGAACATCTTAAAACGAATTAATGTGTTAAATCTAAATTATCTTGGATTAACAAGCATATTAAATGGAATTTAATACTCCTTATGCTTTTTTTCAGAAATGATAATCTTACAAAAGTGAACTGAATTGTGTAATAAAATCGAAAGGATTATTTAATATACTTTCTCATGATCACATCTTTAAGCCTATTAGGCCAATCCTGCCTAATAGGTTATTGGTGACTATAGTTATTAAAGAACCAAAGACACCAAAATGAATGGGTGCTAAACTGAGTTCAGACCTATATGACTACACAGCTGATGGGCTTGGATTGAAAATATTAAAGTGTTCTCAATTTAAGACTCATAGTTTTGTAGTTGAGATAAAAGGTGGCTGCTGGAGAGTTGCATTAGATCCTAAGATCTAGACGCGGTGCTCTCAGATCCAAGGCTCCTCACTGATGAAGGCCACAAGCCAGAAACTAGTCTGGGGATACTGGATGAGTAGGCACTAAATGGGGATTTTATACACAAGCCTTCTGGCATCCATTGATTACTCTAGCTTGCTGTATGTGGCAATACGTATAGTGAGTTTTGCCTGTTTTTATCACATATTTCTTGGTTAATTAATATTATAGTTGTTTGTTAATGTAATAAAGCATCCTCAGATATGATTAGATACAGGTTATTTATTTAATATTATTATTGTTGTTGAGATTGAAAGAGATTAAATGTGATTTGTTTTAGTTTTAGGTTGTATTAATGTAAGTAATTATCAAATTTATATAAAACTGTTATATAATAAACATTAATAATGTTTTATGGATTCTACTTGAAAGTTAAGTGGAGTTAATAATCCTTATGTAGATGAGTACATCTGTAAGAACTATTTTTATGCATCATTTTTATCTTTAAGTGTTAATTTTTCATTGGTATCTAGTGTATAACTAAGCAGCCTGATGATGTAGTTATATTTGTGTTAGCAGAATAGCACTCCTAACATTTAAGCATGCAATTGAATCCAGTAAAGGATCTTGAGATAAAGTAAATAAGCCCAAAATGGTAAATATCATCTAGGTCTTCTAAGCAATGATTTATATTTGCTTTCCTTAAAAAAGTGAAAAGTTCTCCAATTTTAGTAAACGAGATTGATTAATAGTTGATTGGTTAGAAAACAAACTATTTAAGAATGACCATAAAACAGTTATCTTTTATGATGATGATAATTATTATCCTCCAGTATTTAAATTGAGGATTAATTTGAAATAAGTAAACAACGCATTCCTATTCAATGCAAATGTCTTCACAACACTGTTTGACAACACACTTGATATGTCTCAAATCTAATTAGATTTAGGAATTAAACAGTAATATTTATTAGATAGATTAAATAATTTTTTTTGCTATTATTTATTCAAGCACGAGTATGTGTGCGGCACAACTGTTCCCAAAAGCTATTAATATGAAATAGATAACTAATAATAATAATAAACTAGCTGAGCGCTTTCAAAGGATCTAACATACCAATAGAACATAAATTATCCAGCCTAGCATCTTTTTTTGCACAGAAACAGGTTGTTATGTAAAATTGATGCAGATGCAAAAGCAAATGTAATAGAATACAGAGTTGACCTATTGAATTTAGGATTCAGACAATCCATTGTTGACAAATTTTTTTTTATATATACAGAATAAACAGCTTAACACTCACATCTCACAGGATAAACCCAGATTTTTGCTTCCATATATATCCAATTTACACAAGAAATTGCATTCCATCCTCAACAACAGATATCAGCTTTGTTTTCGAACCCTCCAAATTTTAACAATTTAATTAATAACACTAAAGACCAAACTCCATTTTTACAGACTCCCCACACAGTATTTAATATTGCATGTTCCAACAATAATTGTAAAGGCACATATTATGGGGAAAGCAGAGCATCTTTGTCCACACAATTAGCACAACATAATATTCATAAATCCTTCTACCTATTCAGTTTTCTATCAGCACCAGAGCACAAGTCACCACGAATGCATTCCAGACAATCCAACAATCGTGTGTAGAGAGAGACATGACATTAAAAGAAAAATCAAAGAGGCCTTTTTATCTCATGAGACAATAATGCCATGAATAGGAAGGACACGTGCTATGTTTTATCGAAAAAATGGAATTAGCATATTTGCATATCATTAAATGTATTAGCAAGCTATGATTATGAAGGCAAGATCCTTTCAAAGTGCTTAGCTAGTTTATTATTATTATTATTTTTAATTATCTATTTTATATTAATAGCTTTTGGGAACAGATGTGCCACACACATACACTCGTGCTTGAATACATATATTTCCCAAAGGTAAAAAATTATTTGACTTAATCATGCTATTATTTATATTATGTAATAAAGTAATTGTTAATTTTTTAAAATTTATCTTTTGTTGTTAATTAAAGACACATCATCACTGCATATGCATGATATTAAAGGTCATATTTAAGATATAACTTACAGGTAAAACTTATCTGGATTGAATACATCAGCATTATATTTATGCTATCTGAAACATAAAAGTATTGGGTAGGATAGTGTACATAAAATTACTTTTACAATGTTGTATCCTAGAATGAATAAACATTCTTGATATTTACTCCAAAAATTTGAACTGAGTCAAGCCACTATGAAAAGGTATTTTTAAACCAAATATATATATTCTAACTTAATAGTGCTGAGTTAATGACTTCTCATCAGAATCATAGTCCAAAATTAATTAACTAACAATGCCAGGAGCATGCTGACTATATAAATATTCAAATTATTGCAATAAGAAATATAAAATTATAAAAGTCAGATGTTCCGTTGTTTTGACAAAGGGACACGAGACTTCTTCTTGTTGATAGAATACAGATCTCTTGCAATAACCCATGCCTCCTTGAACTTTTTCTTATGATCATCCCTCTCTGTGCAGATAGTCTTAATAATAAAAGGGAAAAACATGTGTCCTGTAGCAAGCTCATGCTCCAGGAAATTTAACTTATATTGCCAATCTTGTTTTGTCTTTTTATAAAGATAGGAGTGCTGGGAAATTCTTGTAGATCTATTAGCTTGAGACTCCTCATAGTGTGCCACTCTACATACTGGAGATGGGTATGAAATTTTTAAAAATATTTGGGAAGTATATTCCAATGGAGTTCTTTCTTTAGTATTGTTCAGAAGATTGTTGAGAGAGGGTGGAGTTTCAAATGCTATTCATATGTTTTTTTATTTTATATAACCCTGAGATACATTATTAGTTAAAATTTAATTTGCTAGCCTTATTTTTAAATCATAAATTAAGTTACTCTTATTTAGAGCTTAGTTATAAACCATATATTTGTCAAGATTTTATTGTTAAAATAGAATAAGATTAAGAATATATGTATTATTATTATACAACTTTGAGAAATTTATTATTTTAAGACTCTTCAAAAAGTATTCAGAGTAATCAATGGATGCAGGAAGATTTGTAAATAAAATCCTTATTTAGTGCCTACTCATCCAGTATCCCCAGATTGGTTTCTAGCTTGTGGCTTTCATCAGGGAGGAGCACTCAGATCCAAAGCTCCTCACTGATGAAAGCCACAAGCTAGAAACTAGTCTAGGGATATTGGATGAGTAGGCATTAGATAGGGATTTTATGCATAAACCTTCTTGCATCCAATGATTATTCTGGCTCGCACTGAGTGGCACTACTGTATGGAGAGTTTTGCCTCTGTGAAAAACAACTTGTGTAAGCATAAAGGCTAGTGATTATGTGACATTGGTTGGTTTAAAGTATAGAAGAGTTTAGTCTTTGAGAAAAGAAATAAAACTCATATGCACAATAATTTCAAGTGAAATAAAATATAGTAGGCATACTGCTTTTCCCATCTCAACCGCATATCCACATTATTGATTTTGATGCATTGTCTCAACTGAGATTGTGAATTTCAAATTTTGGCATACCTCAACTGAAGAAATATGCATCATCCTTATCACTTTCAATATATATATATACCTGAACATTTGATTATTTCTATCATCTAGTTGAATTTTAAATGTTTTTATATAAATTCAGACTTTTTTATACTTTTCCAAATATATTCTATTAGCAGTAATAAAACGAGGTTAATATAGGAACCAGTATTTCAAATGGTATTTTTATTCTCTTATCATCAGTGGTTGCTGGCTTAGATACTGATAATATAGTGTTTTTTAAAAATCAGAAATAATGAATCTAACTTAATGTTTTATCAAACTAGATAGAATAGTTTAATTAGTTAGAGCATTATCTTAAATTTTTTATTTATGAGTCTAAAGATCAATGATTCAATCTCCATGTTAGTACTGTCACTGGTCAGGCCAACAACATCTGAAAACAAGAAGTGAATGTATTTTACACTAATCTTACATTATTCTTACAGTTGAATGTAATAGAAAAATTGTAGTTTGAATTTTACAAAAATTTCCAATATTTCAACTAGATAATGGAATACTCAACATAGAGTTCCAAGTTGAATGTTATTATCAAAATTTTTCAGACAAATACTATATATATGTGTGAGAATGTGTGAAGCACTTTAATTGATTCTTCTTAACACAGTTAAGATTCTTTTAGCTTGGTTAGTAGATGGATGTAAGTTATTATTATTTACATATTATGAACCAATGCTATTTATAAAATTATTTTTTATTGTATGCGGATTTTTTTTTTTTTTTTTGCCATTTAATTATATGTTCATAAATGAGTACTAATTATCTTTATTAAGAGAACAAAAAACTTTTCGTATGGAAATTGTTAAGCATAGTGAGTAATGTCTTCCCCTTCACTATTTTTGGAAAAATGGTCATAGAGGTATTTGCCCTGTATATTATTTTAAATATGCATCTATATTAAAAAGCACCAACATCTTACAGAATAACAATGTCTCTATAAGATTAAACATCAATATTTTAATTTATAACTGCATATATGTTCTGAATAATTGGCTCAGTAAAAAGGAACTAGCTAGAGTCTGATTCCGAATCTATTTTTGTCTAAGTAAAGTGGGTGGGGGTGGGGGGAAATCTGTTTGGATAATTGCCGTATTCTTTCTCCACAACTATAGAAACAAATATGTCAGGCATTGGTGGTCGAAAGGTCAGCGACGGCTGCTTTACAAGCAGTTGTCCTGGGTTGGCGGGTTCGCCTCCCGGCTGATGCTATGACACATGAGAAACTATAGAAACAAATATATATATAAGAGTAAAATAGAGTTAAAAAAAACTAAATTTAATATATTTTATGTAATGTAAATAATATGAGTTTTAAAAATAGTAACTGAATATTTTATAAAAAAAAAAAAAGAATATTTTTTTGTAGAAAGTGTCAACCTCAATTAATATTATTGTCGAGCTGAGACGACAATCCCGATCAACTAATTACGGTTAATGACAATCTTTAGTATTAGGTTTCCTATTTCCTAGTTTAAATTTCATAGATCCGCCAATTTTATTTTTAACAAACTCTTAATATTAATGTAAAAATATAATTATTATGACTTCATTTATGATTTATATATTGTAATTGCAGATATGTCTACAAAATTGCAGTCTTGATTTTAAAACTGCCTCATTATATTTTAGGACATCGTTAACTTATTTATATAAGAGCAATCGAATAATTTACTCGCTTGGAAGCACGTGACGTTAGGGCATCGTAAGTGATAGGTTGGCTTTCAGTTTAGGAACTTTGCCATGTTAACCCCTTATTCCTCCACTGCATCTAATCGCGCAGCATATTAAGTATTGATTCTAAAGTTGAGATGCATTCATTTTACATTCTTAATAAATCTCAATACTTAGAAACTTTATACAGTATATAAATTTTTATTAGACATAAATCCTGATGGGAAAAAATATATATGAGAAACTGCCTACAATAATAATTTCTCCTTGTTCTCTCCTTCAATAAAAATGAAATTTGTATATTTTAACATTCAATGCATTTCAATTTTTTTTATTTATAATTATTTAGAGCAAGTTATTGTAATTGTGAGGCACAGATATATCTACAGGTAGATAAATTATAATAAATTGTACAAACTTCTAAAATTTCGGGGACTATACTATGATGTTAAAATTTAGTCGCAGCAGGCATATAGAGTCTATTATCCTTTATTATAATCTTGTATAGATAAAGAGGAAAATGACAATTTACTATTTATTTATAGAGTTGTAATTATTTATTTATGTAACTTTTTTAAAAATATATATTCCTGATTAAGATCTGCCTCTAATCACAAGTTCGTTTTTTTTAGGAATAATAAACCTTGAGTCCAGAGTTATTTAAAGATAACTTATAATGATCTTGGTGAACATCTTACATAATTAATTTTCACTTGTCTCTTATACAACTATCACTATTTCCAGTCAATTAATCATCAGCTACTTCTAAACACCCATGGCCATTTTAACTCTGAATAAAAATAGGAAAAAGACTAAAAAATAAAAAAGTTATAAAACGCAAGAATAAGAAATAAAGTAATAATTGTACAAACGTACAATCTCATAATTGTAATTAAACGAGAAAGTGGACTTATGATATGCAAGGCTCATGGCCATTAAGCTCTATGCTAACTTAAATGGTTGAAGATAAAGCTATATGCATATATGTATTATTCATGTGTGTTTTAATAAACACATATAAAGATATATCTAAGGGATGTATAGAATTATGAGTTGCTAATAATATTAATAATAATAAACAAAGGCAAAACTCTCCATACAGTAGTGCCACCCTGTGCCAAACAGAGTAATCAAGGGATGCCAGAAGGCTTGTGCATAAAATCCCTATCTAGTGCCTACTCATCCAATATCCCCAGACTAGTTTCTGGCTTGTGGCCATCATCAGTGAGGAGCCTTGGATCTGAGAGCACTGCACCTAGATCTTAGGATCTAATGCAACCCTCCAGCAGCCACCTTTTAACTCTACTTTACTACAAAACTATGAGAATGAAATTGAAAACAGTGTTAATAACTTCAATCTAAGCTCAATAGCTTATATAATCATATGGGTCTGAACTCAATTCAGTTCCCATACATTTTAGTGTCTTTGGCTCTTAAACAACTATAGCCATCACTATCCTATTAGGCAGGATTAGTGTTAAACCACTAAACATCACATGATCACCTTCTCTATACTAGCACATAATTGTTGTAAACAAAGGCAAAACTCTCCATACAGTAGTTTGGCACAGGGTGGCACTACTGTATGGAGAGTTTTGCCTTTGTTTACAACAATTATGTGCTAGTATAGAGAAGGTGATCATGTGATGTTTAGTGGTAATAATAATAATAGTAATAATTAAGAAACTAGAAACTAATGTATTAATTAACCTTATAAATAAAAATTATTGGAAAAGAAATATCTATGCAAGAGATTAAAAATAAAAAGTATAAATATATATACTATGTATATTTTAAAATATAATATTTTAACATTAATATTTAAAATATAATTAATATTTCATCTATATATGCAGATAAAAGCTTTATCTACTATTAAATTAATTAAGATAGCAGCAATATATAAATAATGAAAATATGTGAACTTTTCTAGTTTAGAGTAAACATTCCAGAGAGTAATAAGATAAGTTTTAAATATAATCTGGCAAAGTAATTGATTGAACCTACTTGATCAAGTATTAGAACTGTTGTATGGAAAACCACACATAGAAAAGCAAAGATAGTACCAATTGCCAGTATAATATAGAAAAATATTCCTTCCCAGATCCATTCTCTCTTACAAAAGAAAATATAGTGACTGCTAATCTTCATTATTGTCATTTAAGCTTTAGAGCTACCTGATTGAATATCAATATAAGTTAGATTATTTGTTATATATATATATCATGTAAATTGTTTGTAATATATGTTTATGTATTACAAAGAAATCAAGTCATATGTCACATGACCTAATTTAACAAGCTTGTATTACAAATGTTATATATAGAGCTCACAAATAAGCTCTTAACAAGCTTTGCAGAATATCCCAACTCCAGACTGTTTTCTGCTACTGGCTTCCTCAGAAAGCATTAGTACCTCACTGATGAAGCCAGTAGCATAAACAAGTCTGAGGTTGGGGATATTCTCCAAGCTTGTTAAGAGCTTATTTGCAAGCTCTATATATAATATTTATGTATATGTGATTTACTCATATTTTAGGTAAAATAATTTATTTAATTAAATTATCATGTAGAATATTCTGAAGGTTTTCCTTTTGAGACTTTTTTGGTCATATTAATGCATGTTTGATCTGCAGAGGTTTATTGACAACTGAGGAATTAGTAAATGATGGATGTAGCAGTATAAGGTAAAATAAAAAAGAAAGAGAGAGAGAAATGATAATGATTGTTAATTTACATAGAAATATTAATAATAATTATTAGTGAATTAAGTTTAAAAGATTATAATTTTATTCACCTTTCATTCAGCCATGTATAATTTCAGGATTAAACATTATATTTTAATAAAATAATAACAATATCAAGAATATAACATTCAATGACATTCACTCTAAGTCATACATGTAAACATAAGTAATCAATGAACATTGTCAGATATATTCATCTGAGTTAGATATATTGTGCATAATTTTTTTTTAACAAATTCACTACTTCTGAACTTATTTCTTTTAATGTCTACAATTATTTCACATTTTTCTGGACCTGTTTCACCTCTGCATTTAGAGTCTATGGTATTTGAATTGATATTATTATGATATAAATTGCTTTTTGTTTTTTTTATTATTTGTCTCACTCTTTGTACCATCACATTGTTTCTTTTACAGCTTTTTTTTGTTATTTCACAGTTATGTTTTTTATGTCACCATTATTTTTTTTTTTTTATCGGCCAGGAGCCTGGGACAACTCCTAGTAAGGCAGCTGTGCTGGCCACTCAACTACCTATGCTTGACACCATTATTTTTTTTCCACACAATTTTATAAAAGTCCATATAATCAATTCTTTTAAATAAGTTGATTACCTGTATGTATTTTATTGTCTTAATAAAAAAATTCCTGGTAAATTGCTGCCTTTTTGTTTATGTTACATATAAAGATGTTTTTAATAAAATGTATTATTTTATTATTACTAATAACATGATTAAAAACCTGATTTGTTATTATATATTTCTTAGCAACTACAAACTCTTTAGTCTTGCATTAACACTTGTTACAACTTATTAATTAATATCAATCACTTTCAGAATTGAATCCATTATTAATCAAATAGTTTGTTGTTTGGGAGTTCATAAAAATTTGAAAATAGGAAGTTGCAAAGCTTCTATGATCCAAGGACCTTGAGATAAAAGTCTGCTACTCCATGAGGGTCTGTTGATTCCACTAAACACAAACAACAATACAGTCAATAAACATCACATGACCACCTCCTCTTATGCTTGTGTGCCTATTTTGACAATACATTCATGAAATATGTTCTGTAGTGAAAAGATGTATTTCTATGACTAGTGTTTTTCTTTATAAAATCCACAAGCCTAAGTCATTTCATATATATTCATATCCAAATTTATTTATTTTTTAAGAAAAGATAATTGCTGATTGAACTGCTAAACAATAATGATATAAGTTACAATTCTCAAACTGAAAAATAATGGATTTTTCCACTCAGTGAATCAAAAGCTATTGGACCTAATTCACTCTCTCAAAAACAGAGATACCAAACTAGCCCCACCTCCTCTCCTCACAGACACTTGGGCAATCCTCCAACTCCCATCCTCTCAGCCTCTGTCATAGGACTCAATCATTCAAATGTTTGTGACCCATGCAGTGCTTGCGCAATGAAGACATGCATCTTGGACTGGCCTGGACTACAGATCGTTTCCCCCTTTCACTTCCCATTCCCTTTTCACATGTATCATTCACCTCTTACCATGTTGCTTCTGAAATTTCAATTTATCATATAATTACTCCCTTGTGACCCATGCAATGCTTGCCCAATGAAGACATGCATCTTGGTCTGGCCTGGACTACAGACTGTTTCCTCTTTTCACTTCGCATTCCTTTTCACATGTATCCTTCCCCTCTTACCATATTGCTTCTGAAATTTCAATTTATCATATAATCACTGCCTTGTTAACCTTTTTCTAACTATATTTGTATGTGTTTTTTTGATGAATAAACTTTCATCACTGAGAGAAAAAAAGAATTTTGACCAAGATATGTTAATTTCTTTATCTCAAATAAAGAAAAGATACATCATTATTTTTAATATTAATCTATTATAGAATGAAAGCTTCTTTAAAT
The DNA here is from genome assembly GCA_028023455.1 of Epiperipatus broadwayi. Taxonomy (NCBI): domain Eukaryota; kingdom Metazoa; phylum Onychophora; class Udeonychophora; order Euonychophora; family Peripatidae; genus Epiperipatus; species Epiperipatus broadwayi. The sequence goes on along the minus strand of JAQFVV010000073.1, from coordinate 4,742,396 downwards.
TTAATTTAGATTTTTCCAATCTATAGTCTAGCCTCTTCACATAACATCTGCAAATTTTTTTATTTCATTTATTCAGTTCATATGTGTTTTTTTCTCCATTTTTTAAATCTAGTAGAATTCAGTTTAAGACACCTGTAAATGCTAATTAAAAAAGTTAAAAAATGAAAGCCTACTAAGCATCAGGAAACTATTTTCTAAATGATAATTTACCTGGGTAAGAATAATCCAATAGAGTATTATTTTATAATATTGTTCTAAATTTAAGATAAAATAAATTACATTGAGGAAGTGCCCAGCAATGGCAAACTACCATGGTTGAAAATATTTGATTGCAGTACCTTGTTGGCCAACTAACACCAACCTCTTTTCCATGGTAAAATTCATAGACTGCTTGAAATTTCTGTTGATCTTTCAAAATAGTCAAAACAACCAATGGTCATTTCCCAAAATAATGTTTTTCTATCAGAAGGTATTTCTTACTTTAAAACATATTAGATATTTAGACTCTGGTCCAGATATTAGAGTAAGACTATCTAAGAATTAAAATAATCCACATTATTTTTATTAAAGAATCAATAGTGAAGTAAAACTACTTATCAGCAAGAAAGTGAAAGACCAGTAGCATTCAAGCATTGATTAATATTGAGAAATATACCAAAAATGAATTAAACTTTTGTGAGTTATTTAAGTCTTGAAATGATTTCTCTATCAGAATCTGATGATTTTCCTCAGACATCTGACTAAATTTCTGTACCAATAGTTTATGAATAAGTAATTAGATCTGATAATATGTTGGACTATTTCCATCATCTATCATTAAATGTTAAATGTTTGAAAAATTTTAAACTCTATTTAAACTTTTCCACACAAGTTAGTACAGAACACAGATTAGTAGACAATATGATAATCTGTAATTACAAAGATAAAATTATATATATATATTTATGAATAAATTGGTGATTATTTATCTTTTCAACATGTGTGTGATCAGGTGGGTCAGCAATATGAGATGGCACTGAGAGTGATGGGTCGTGTGAAATTCTGAGTTCGAATCCTGCATATATTACATATATAAATGCAGGTTTAAGCCTGTACAATGTATTAATATATATTTATGAATAAATAAAATAAATTAAATTTACTTTTTACTTTTGATTATAAATTTATTATTAACACTCAAAAGCGCATGCACAATAGCTTGAAAAGGCTGATCTTGAATGTATTATAAATTTTACTTAAAAGTGAGAGTGATGGGTAAAAATATAGAAAAATAGATATGTAAAAAAAGATAGTTTTTTTTCATAGTCATTTTTATAATGTGTATTAGATTATTAAATTAAAAGAGCATTATTTCATAAACAGAAATAAATATCTTTCTCCAATCAAAAAATATTCTGAATTATCTGCTGAAATATGTTATATCAGAACTTTGCTTAAAATATGTAAATGATACTACTAATAAAAAATCAATGCGATAACAAAAAAATAGTTGAATGGTTTGTTGGGAATTCATAAGAAATTTGAGCATAAAAAGTAACTGACTATTTGTCAAGCATTGTTAGCCGAGGGGTCATCGCAGCTGCCTTGCAAACAACTAGTTGATTGGGAACGGTTGTGGGTTTGCGTCTCGGTGCTATGACATATGAAAAAAAAAAGTGACTGACTAGGCTGTGATTTGTTTACTTGGAACTCCAGGGTGCTACTCTATCCCTGCACTGAAGCAAGCAAAGCAATATTATAATTAAAGAATTTCAAAAAATAAAGGAAAAAACAAGTATAGTATAAAACTGAAAAACAAAAATATTGTAAAGTACTATAAGTACAGGGAAATATAAGATTTTAACTTTCAATATGCATTTTTAGCAGTCTCTGCAAGTATAATACAATAGCCATATCCACAATTTTTATATCTGCCTTTCAAAAAAAAAAAATAAATTGATATATAAATAAATTTCAACCTTTTGTGTTTATTATATATATGCTATACCTACTGAAGTTGAGATGAGTTTCAGCATGTGGTAAATTATCAGTCATTAAATTTTTTCCCCTTCTTGTGTAATTTTAATGGTGGATATTTTAACCTATGAAGCATTGAACTGGTTTGCTATGACAATGATAATATTGATATAAAAATTGTTTATTATTAATTGTATTGTATAGGTTATGAATTGATTTTATTCATTTTAATATGGATATATGAATAATAAAGTATAATTTTTTTTTAATTACTTATTCATATTATTCTAATGATGTCAAGATCTAGAACAGTGTTTTCCAAAGTGGGCAATACCCCCCCCCCCAATGGGCATTGAAGACTTCTAGGGGATGATAGTGGGTTCAGAAGCATTTAGGGATTGTTCAGGTAGTCTAGCCTTTTCTCTGGATGCACCAATCATCGGCTTTAACTTGCTGTCAAACTGCAATTTTTACATTATTTTGCCGTTTTTATGGTTATTTTATAAATTGCTTATATGCAAGAATATATAAAAAAAGAGGGATAGTCAGAGTAATTGTAAATGTTTTGCATAATTTTTGATGTTTTTTTTATTATTATTAACAAGTTAAAAGGAATGCAGATTATTATTGTATGGCTAATTTTAAATTTTACTAATAGATAGAAGTGGTCATTCTGTGCGTTATATTTTTTATTAAAAAAATAAAGTAATTTAAAATTAATATCAACTGAAAGAATCTAAAAATTTGTCATATCTCAGATTTATTTATTTTTTGTTTGTTTGATCTTTTGTAAAGATGGAAAAAGCTATTTCCATTGTATTAAAATTAGAAACTATATGTGAAACGGAATTAAAAGTCTGAGTGGAAAATGAAAGAAGTGAAAGATAAAAACGTGTAAAAAGCTATATCAATTGTGTTATGATCAATTATCCAAGAAATTGGAGATAACGGCTGTAATAGTGAAAGAGGAAAACTCAATTTGTATTGTTATAGGTGTGCTATAAAAGGGGTCACTTTTGAGTTTATTGTTTTCATTGCTATGTTTTGTCTGCCGGGTGGTTAAGTGTTTGCTGAACTAAGAGAAATATTCTAGTTGTAAAGCAGTGGAGAATTTTATGAAAGAAGGCAGAGCTGCGCCTAGTTTCAAATTATAGTCTGTGCAGAATTGCGTGATCGACACTGGTTGACTGCTGTTATTATAAAGATTTCTAGAGAAAGCTGAGAAATATAAAAATGTTTAAATTTTATCATTAAAATGCTAATGAAGCAAACTCTCAATGTTAGTGCACCAACCAGACTCCTAACTGCTGTCATGTAGCCACAGATGCTAGCTGATGATGATGAACAGATTAATGGCTATGTTTTGCTGTGAAGAAGGGAATCCTTTACTACCTTGTTGTCATGTTTTATAGTGCACTTAAAAGTTACTAAGTCTACCTTGTTGTAATGTTTTATAGAGCACTTAAAAGTTACTAAGTCCGAAGATGCTTAATAGAAAGAAACCAGAAGGAAGCCGGGTGGTATATATATATTATCGTTATGTCTTGTTGCTATAAATTTTATTGTATTTTTTTTTGTTTCTATAAATTATTATTTGATTTTCCTACTTTAAAACAGTTCTACCAAATTAATTTCTGGAATGCTTGTGTGTATGCTGAGGCATATATACATATATATTTGTTTGTTGTTGATTGCTTTTAACACACTGTTCTATTTGAGAAAAAAGAAACTTATTTTGCATGAAATTATTATTGTAATCTCTGTATGTGATTATTGGAAATTTATTAACATGCTGATTTGTTTTTTTTTTTGTTTTGTTTTGTTGGAAGTGGTATTTCTGTTTTGGAAGTGTTGTTTTCTTCTCAAAAGTGGCACATAAAGATGAGGTTTAAGTTCAGCCTTTCAAAGATATACCGCCTAAAACTTTGTGGTACCAATTAGCAGGGTATTAGAGTTTTGGTTAGGGAGAAATCAGGAAATATAATCGATTTAGTTTGATTTCACTCATTTAAATTTAAATTTAATAGCTTTAAATTTTGTTTTTTCTTGTTATTGATATTGAGTTTATGTTGATGCCTTATTCCGATACGTGACATGGTCATCATGTTATATCTTGTGTGCATCGTATGAATTGCGGGGTAGGCATCATCCGGTACAGTATCATTAGTAGCTATTTATTTCGAAAATATCAAACAGAATGAAGGCGGAAAACTGTTATACTTAGAGGGGGGGGGGGCAGTACAAAATTTATGTCTTGCAAAGTGGGCGGTGGCCTGAAAAAGTTTGGGAACCTATGATCTAGAAGCTTATATATAATGTACTTGTGAATTTTTGACAAATCTGCTAATGATTAATAAAGGTATATATTTTCAAAATACATATTACAAATAATGTTTTTATTCCAATTCTTATATTAAAGTTATTTTAATAACATGATGTAAGTTTGTTTTTGACAATAATCATGTATAAAATAATCCCCTATATGATGAATAATACCGATAAATTTTGAGTACATTAAACGTTTAAATTATGAGTAACAGTAGTAATGTATCAAATATTACAAGCTACAGATCATGGTTAATATGCACGAATAATTATAAGTTACTATAATTATGATACACCATTATTAAAAATGTTCTGGTTAGGCTTAAAGAGTTGTGTGCTTTTCTTACATAAAAAAAATAATGACATGTAAAATAGTAGTATATAATGGTGAAGGAGATTCCAATGCCAGCGTAAAAATTAACGAATGTTCCTTTTTGGTTATTGCATGATTGGCACAATAGTTTTATACAAAAGCACTAATATTTATCAATAGTATATACAAGCGGTGTTACACGCTGGGTAACGTCTTGCTAAACATCCACGTTATAAATAAATGATTTAAATTTGGATAATCTAAGTGATGGGTAAATTAAACTATAATTTGCAAATACCTCCTTATACTTTTATTTTTACTAGTAATTTTACTTTTAAATTTAAAAAGTTTAAATATTTATTATTAATTTATCATTTAGTAAAGTATTTAACAACTAAAGATTAAGTTAAACAGCTTCATTTATCAACCAGGAATGATAGCGATCGCTGCGCTGGCAAACATTCCATTTTTCTATATATACATTAAAACATAATATTACAAAATTACAAACATTGGCTTAAGATACTGAGTTTTATTTAAATATCTTAATGCAATAATTGTAATTAATTTAAAATCATGCTTATAAAAAAATGCATTTATCAAAGTCTATTTAATTGAAAGATAAATGCTATAAATATTTGCAATGAAAAAACAACTTTATGTAGCAAAATATATTATTTAATTCAATTTTAATTTACATATTATTTACATAAAATATTTTTTTTAAACAAGCAGTAAAAATAACTTGACTATATCATCAATACCAATAATTTTTATAAGTCACTCATTAGACTAGAGATTATCCAATAATGAATAGAAAATAATGGAGAGAAACATTCCCTACCTTGTGTGAAAGCGGTATAATGAAAATACACTACAGCAATATTATTCATCATTGGATAATCTCTAGTCTAATGAGAGACCAATAAAAATTATTAATATACTTTCAATAAGTGATTTTGTTAAAGGTGTGATGATTGTGAATTTGATACTTATCAAGAAAAATGCAGTAATTGTCTACTTATATATATATATACTAAACAATGACAAATATATGTGAAAGAGATTGTGGTTTGGATGAACAGATGAGTGCTGATTCAGCATGAAATATGCATCTTGGAAATTATAGATCTTTTTTTACATGTCTTTGATCATATGTTTATGATTACATCCCTCCACAAGGTATTAAAAGTGAAGAGAAAACACTTCCTACCTATACAGAAATATTATCATCAATACCATTTATAAACATTCCGTTTCTAAAATGGACTATAAAATAATGAAAATAAATCATATACATATAAAAGAAAACATGGAAAATGATAACATTAGTTTTTAAATAGAATAAAATAAAGAAAATAAAAGCATTGAAGAGAATACACACACTTATATAACTATAATATAGATTAAACAATGAGGATTGCCAATTCCTCAACAAGCTTTTGTGATAAATGCTTAGCCAGAGAAAGCATTTAAAATATCTGTCAGGACCCCCCCCCAACCCCTGACCATGGTTTCATGGTTTGGCACTCCTCAGAGAGGTGCTAGGGTAAGTTCAGACACTAGATCTAAAAATACCAACCCAAAGCCAGCATTTATCTAAAAGTTATTTATTGAGTTGAAAATCTGAAATTTTCAGACACCTACATGTCTTCAAACCCAGCTATCCAACTCAAATAGCTATATGGGGCTGATAGATCTTCAGCCATACCATATATTAGTAGTCTTAGCAATATAACATCGCATAAGACTTAAGGCAGAGACTATAAATAGTCAAAATAAGAGTCATAGATCACATGACCCTATTTTCATTGTTTATAACTTACAAGCTTAAGAGAATAGTGTCATGTGATCTATGACTTATTTTGACTATAATATAGACTCTCTCACAAAATTAACAAATTGGATATAAATATGTATATTTATTTATAATATACTAATTGACTTATGGATTTTCTGTATTAGTAGAATAATGTTACAAAGAAAAGTATAAACGATGATAATCAAAGTACACTTATGTAAATAATAATATATGAGTTATTAACAGGAGTTTCAAATATATATACCCATGGCGTTGCTTGCATTAATAGAATATAAGAATATAAAGCAATATGTAACTGTTTCTCTGGCTTATATGTTTACACATTATTTACACAAAATAATATTACATGAGTTATTAATACCAATATTACAAAAAAAATATAACTTTTTAAGATCTGTTATATTAAACAAGGCAAAACTCTCCTATATGTAATGCTACCCTGTGCCAAAGCTCCTCACTGACAAAGACCATAAGCCAGAAACTAGTCTGGGGATATTGGATGAGTAGGCACTAGATAGCAATTTTATGCATGCCTTCTGGCATCCATTGATTACTCTGTTTGGCACAGGGTGGCACTACTATATGGAAAGTTTTGCCTTGTTTAATAACAATTATGTGCTAGTATGAGATAGTGATCATGTGATGTTTAGTGGTTTATCTGTTATACTACTGAATTTGATCAACTTTTAGGATTTTAGTTTAAATATATTTATGTGATACACTAATTTTTAAAAATGACTTATGAAATTTTAATATCACGGTATTTTGTTTTTTCTCCATTTGAAAGAAAAAAATTAAATATGTGATATATAACAAAATTTAATTAATTTAAAATATATTTACAAAGTCAAATTTTACCTTGCTTTACCAATACTATAATTCTCTCCATTTATATAGTATGGATTCCAATAATCAGGTCATAACATACTTTATAACCGGTTTAAAATTTTTTCCAACATCTGTAATCTTTTGATCAGTTCTCTTTTCTTTTTGCATTTTTATGAAGTCATTTGAAAATGGTTTTACAGTTTTGATGCATATTGCAAATTACCAAAAATTTTCGAATCCATAACCTATGTAATTCTCCAAAAAAGAAAGAAAATTATTCAAGTGTCATCAAGATTGGTGCAATATTTATCGAGTTAAAAAGTAAGGTAGTTTTTGGTTATGCGTATTGTGGCTGCTAGATGATGCTGCAGAACCACCAAGAATTACATTGTATTTTATGATTAAGTTTTTAGATTTCATATGTGAAAAATGGACAAGTTTAACATTTATAAATAAGGCTCAATTAGAAATAAATACTTCTTGTTTTATATGATACAAAACTGACTTCCACATCATTAAATATTTATCAGCATTTTTCTTATCTATGGGTTGTACAGATAATTATACTTATATATTCATTAACATAAATATTTAGCATTGCAAGACTTCTATCATCCAAATAACATTTCAAAGTCCATATTTAACATTTTGTAATAAATAAATTAGATTGTATATATATTTGCAAAAAAAAAAAAATTGTAAGAAAAAGAGTTTAATAAATACCTATAAATTAATAAGCCTAATTTCAATTAGCTATTTTTTTTATCTTAATCCAATAACTATATTATTTAGGGTTGATGCTATAATTAATCTTTAAAAACTATTGTATTGAATTACTAAATAAAAAGTCAATCGACAAAATTAAAAAACAAAAGAGTTAATCAGTAAAAGTAGATTATTGCTTTGATCTATTTGTTTTAATTAATGCCATAAAAAGTTTTGTTCCCACATAAAAATAAGCATATATTGCATTTTAAAGGTTTAAATCATTATTAATAAAATAAATTTATTCGGCATACAAAAAAATATTTGACACAATCACAACTATAGATAATAAAATTAATGAGAGAATAAAATATATATTTTTGAAATTCAAAAATAATATACAAATCCAAAAAGACTGGATCCAAAGATTTTTAATTAATGGTGTATTATCTATATTAAGATTATAGTGGTAGATAAATAACAAATTAATAAATGTAAGACCAAGAATTTTATCATTTGGGTAATAAAATAATAATAATAATAGATAACTAATTACGATTAAAAAGTGAATAATGCTGGAAAATAGACATTCCAAAATAAAAAGATCTTACTACTTGATATACATACTGACATTAAAAACAGAGTAAAATTTGTTTGATTATACTGACATATGGATGTGGTACTTTATTTTTGAAGATGGGAAAAATAAGATTGGCAGGTATTAAAATTTAACTTTGGAGAAGGTTAATTAGATAAAGTTTAATGACGAATAAGACTAATAATCATATTTTAAGCTAAATCAATATAGAAAAGAGACTACTGAAAATTCCTGAAAAACATTTTGAGACAATTTTTTTTCAAAAAAATCTTTGGATGATAAAATTTTAGAAAAAAATTATAGTGTGGACCAAAGGAAATCTTACAGTATGATCAATGAAATTAGGTAGTTCATATACAAGTATGAAAAGAATAGCCGAGGTAACAATAATATGGTTGTCATAATAAGGCAATGCCTTTAGAAACCAAAAATGATGAATCATACACTGAAAATGAATGCTACTATCTCCAAATTAATTGATGGAAATTTTTTGTATAAAATTTATGTATAATTGTGAATGGTATTGCTTTATGGATGAATGATTACGTTTTTTAGATAATATTCCTAACAACCAATTTTCTTTCTTTTATTTGATGTCTTAACTAAATGATAATAGAATATTGCTATTTTTTTTTCATTGTTTGTTAGACTAAATTAGATAAAATCTTTATTGATCCAAAAAGAAATTGATCTCTTATTTTTGCTAGGGTATGTATTTTTTATTGCCAATATTTTTTTACATATTTTTTCACAAATCAGATTGGAATCGTGTCATCTCCAAATTTGATTAATTAGCTATTAATGACAATTAGTTTCCAAAAAAAAAAAAAACTAGGCCTAAATATATATACAGGGATTTCTTAATTATTATTGGTTAATGGAAATTCTGATTGGGAGTGAAACTAATAATAAGAATACCAAATGAAAAGAAATAATTAGTTCTTTAGGGATCATAAGCATTTGCACTAAAAACAGCAATTCAGTTTGCCAGACTTAAATTTATTTATCAAATCAAAAAATAAAAACATTCATTTTTCTGATAAAGATATTGTTGTGTTTAGTTGTAAATAAATAATCAATCAAACAAGATTATTTATTATTATTATTTATTTATTATTATTATTGGATATTTGACCATCATAGTGATTTAGTTGTAAATATACATCTGTATAGTGCTTTTTTAAAATAAATATTTGTTGATTATAAAATGTCTCATAAAGTAACCACACATGTGTTAAAAGGTTAAGCTCGATCTTGTGCAATTAGTAATTGATAAAATTGTTTTAGCAAGCATTTCTTCATTCAGTTACAATGTTAAAGTACACAGCTTCTTTTAAATAACTCACCACAACAGTCTTTCTTAAAAAATTGTGAAGGAAAAGATTTTACTAACCAGTCTTGGCAATTAATCAAATGGTGAGAGTTTGAACAGTTTTCTATTATTGGTTTATCTCTGTGCTAGCTATTTAAAAGAAAAATCCTAAGCTTGATGGAAATCTGAAAAAAAAAAAATCATATTTTATTTAGCCAGAAATTGAACTCATGTTATAAGAATTTACATTGTCTATGCACCATGAGATCTTTCTGTATATATACATATTTATGAGACATAGAAAATAATCTTTTTGAGAGATGGATGAATATAATAAATAAGTTTACTGAAATGATATGAAAAGAGAAGCTATGGTTAAAAAAAATGATTTAAATTTGGAAGAGACCATCTTGCAAATGAATAGTGAACATCATTTTGAAGATATGTTTAGATATAGTTTAATATCCAGTTAAAGTCAACTCACGTATTTAGAAATCGAAATAGTGATAGTAAAGAATCTTACTTATAAGTGCCAACTTGTAAACATTATATAAAAGTATGGTGATATCATCTTAGTCTAGATTAACGTTTTCTACTTTCAATATAAGTTGAAAAAATTAATCTTTATCATAAAATTTATTTAAATATAATTGATAAAAATATAATATTTCCTTTATTGTCTGATCATTAAAATTATAAATAATTATATATTCTTCTGGACAAACCATTGAGAATAATTTTATTTTTCTTTGTTTCATTATTTAAAAAAAATTTTTTTTTAATATTTTACACCAAATCATCGGGCATTAATGACTTATTGTAAAATATATTTTAAAGAACAGTTAAATATTTTTATTAATTTTATAATGTATACTTTATTTAACTCACTTTTTCCAATTTTTTAAATTTTATTTCAAATATTACTTCTCATTTTGATTTTATCCTTTTTGTTTGTTTTTTTTAAAAATATACTTAAAAGAACTCTGCAAATTGTTATTAAAATATATTGTATTTTGAGACAGTTAAAAGAATATTGGATGCTCAAATTACTCATATTTAATTTTTTAATTAATTTAAATAGTTGTTGTTTGCGATATCTGTCGGTTTGTTTTTGTATTCTTTTATGTACTATTTTAAAGTGAAAATAATTTTTTACTAATAGACATAGTGTGGAGTTTCTCTCTTATTTGCAGACATTGTGGACTTGTAAGTTTTCATTCATGATAGGAATACAAAACCTTATTTACAGAAATCGTTCTGAAAAAAGATAAAGGAGTTATTAGTCACTGATCTTCAGTTCAACTGGTATTACTATCTAGTATTCTTTGATAATTTAATCTGGCAATTGATGGTTCTGGGGTCAAATCAATAGTGTGAATCATTGCTCTTAATACAGATGCTGAAAGTCATGTGATATCTTATTTGATAGATACCATCTTTTTCTAAAGCAGCAAATATACCTATTGCAAGCATAAAACTAAGGTTATTTACCTAACCTTATTCTTCTCTTTTACTTTCTTATATCTTTTTTTCATATACACTTTAATGCAAATTTTTTAAAATAAAACTTCTTTATTTTCCTGACAGAAAAAAAGCAGAGGAAGTTTGAGAAAGCTCTGATGAAGACTGCTGGACAGTCGAAACTGTCAAGAAAATAAAGAAGTTTTATTAATTTTTTTTTGCATTAAAGTACATGAAAGAAGATATAAGCAATATATATATTATTTACATACAGAGTTGCTATTTACGATCAGATCTATGTGATTGTTAGTGTTCAAATTTAGGATACTTAAATGTCAGCTCTAAATGAGCTATTGAATATGCATGTATTTTTTTTAATGAAGACTAACATCACAAAACTAGAACAAAAATATGAATGTGTTGACCATTTGGTATTCATTGATTTCTTAAGGAGGCAACAAATGGCTCTGAAGTAAATAAATTAATACGGATAGCACTGATATATCAGCCATGTAAAAAGTAGGTAGAACAGAGGTCAGAAAATATTTAAGCAATGCTTTTGGGAGGGGTGAATCTTCTTATTCCAAAACTAATCACCTTACCATATATTCTCATAGCTTACATTTAATATTGCATTGATAGCAACAATCTAATCTATATGTCTTCATTCTAGAAGGAGAGGGTTAATTATATGAGCATTGCTAATTAATGGACACCAGATGGTATTGATTACTAGATCCACAAATTAATTTTTGGCTCTTGAATTTCATTACGTAGAAGCAATGGATTCATCTATCTATCCAGAAGCTATATTTATTGTTGTTATATATTTTTCTGTGTTTATATTAATGATAATCATTCATAATTCCACAGGATGTTAAAATAGGTTAAAACCAGTCCCTATTTTGTGTGGAGTATAATGGAGGGCTGTTGAGATGGCAATACAAGTATGGAGATTTAAATGCTCAATGCCTTTAACACAAGTAATGAGTAAAAATTATTTGCAAAAAATATATGAATAATGAAAAAGTAATCTGAGTTTCTGCACTGGCTTATGATTGTAATACAATGGAATTAAGATGAGGGATACATTGATAAAAATCAAAGAACTTGAAAATATTTTAGCAGTGCAATCATTATTCACTGTTCCACACATGTTAAAAAATGGATATAAACTAGATTCTATCTTGTATAAGACTAACAGAATGGAAGAATATTGAGCAGTCAAAATGAGTATAGGAATTCAAGTGTTTGATAACTCTAAATCACATGGCAAGTGAAGATTGTTTGTAAAATTCATGCATAGGAAGAAAAGGTGACTGAATTTCTAAGATGGCCAATGGTTGTGATATGGTAAGATAAGCAATGCACTAACATATATATATAATATTCAAATACAAGTATATTGCCTATACAAAACTTAATATAATTAGGATTTGAACTCAGACTTTCAAACTGCCTACAGTTATGAAGTCCATTCCATACAACTGATACACATGACCACACACATGTGAAAAAGATAAATGATCTCCAATATATGTACTTTGTGTTAAACCAGTGTTCATCAGTTGATCTAGCTCACAATCTCCCATACATACATACAATCAGTGCTCAGTTTATATTAAGATAGCAAATCTTCAAACTTTAATGGATGAGCTTCTAACCTCAATCTTCTCCACTTTTTAATTCTTTAGCCATCCATAGCATTGAAAATCCAATGATGGAACACTCAAAGTCCTTGATGCCAATATTATTATGATACACATGTTGACTTTAATTCACTCTGACCAATCATACATAGTACCCTAATACACAGAATAGGGATCGGAAGAATACAGGCTATCTTCATATAAACTGAGCACTGTTTGTATATATGTGTGAGAGATGGTCATCTGAACCAACTGATGAGTAATGATTCAACATGAAATACACATATTAGAGATCATTTATCTTTTACATGAGTGTGGTCATGTGTATCAATTGTATGATATGGAGTGCATAACTGTAGGGAGTTTAAAAGTCTGAGTCCAAGTCCTTTCTGATAAATAACTTGAAAATAATGACATAAAAATTTTTCAAGAATTCTTAAGTTTTGACTCAAGACAATTAACAATGTCTATCTATGTAGAACTGACATTAACTCATTCAATTATATATTTTAGTGATCTCAGTTTTTTTGTGGTCACTGATTATAGTGAAATAATTTTTTGATATTTATGTGCAATAATACAATATCAATTAATTATGGACTGAATTGTTATTTTTTCTATCCAAGCTCTTCTATCAGATAAGCTGTTTTACAATTCCCCTCTCCTAATGAAGCAAAAAAAATTTTTTTTATAATCACTATTAATAGAAACTATTAACTGAATCAATTTAACAATCTTAAATTGAAAAAAAAAGTTCAGACTTTGAATATCAATAAACAAGAGTACTATAGCAGTAAAAAAGTGTAACCATTCATATGGTCACTTGCCTCAGAAAATCATGTAGCAGATTGAACACAACTTGACTTCTGAGGGATTTTTGTTTTTGCTTTCCTTGGCTAGGTATATCCAGAAACAATTTGTCATGCTATGGTAACTCTATCATTGTGATAAACTCATACATGATAACAAAAACAGTTAAAATATTTCATTGATTATTTTAACCAGATATCTTTAAAAGCAATTTAAAATTAATTTCTGGATATTCTCAGCACTATGAGAGAAACTAGTCTGAGATCTGCTTCATTAAAAGTTAAAGATAACCATAAGTTCAGTACCATTATATCACTTACATTAGCAGTAATTACTGCATTATATTTATTTTTTCATAGGCATTGCATCAAAACCCATGTGGCCAAGCCATATTAACTTAGGATATTTATCTTAAAACTCAGAACCATTAGGTACCCATTCAAAAATTGAATGATTAGCAGAATTAATATGCCATCTACCTGGAAGAAAAGTCCAAGCCACTTTAGGTCTAAAAAAATTTTAAACTTCACCTGGTCCATATTTGAACCCCAGCACATCAAGTAGGTCAACTAGTGGCAAAACCTTGCACTATGAACAGGTTTGCTTATACAGATGAATAATATGAGAATAATAGGATGTCAGATGCAGATTAAACCATAAGCTAGGGGAGTATGTATGTTACTATGTCTTGACATAAAAAGAAATAATATGTAAATTTTATTTTTTAAAAGGCACAGCAAATAGTTTTTTTTTTTTTTAATCGTAGTCATTGCACTGCAAGTGGTAAACTTTTATTAACTAACAACTAGTTTTATTAAATTATGCATGTTTTTGTTATTCAAGACCCAAGCCATTTAAAAATTCGAATGACTATAATGAAGACAGTCATTATGATAATTGAATACATGCAATTAAAAAAAATTAGTGTATACAAACCTTACAAAAACATGGATATAAAGATAAATCTTGATATGTATACACTGTTTCTTAATTGGGTGGTGATGATGAGAGAAGGGAACTTATAAGAACATATTTGGATGTATGAATCATAAGTTCTTTACACAAAATGAGCTAGGATATTAGTCGTATTTGTAAAACATTATAATATCCAAAATTTACGTATATAAAATGGTATTGAAAAAAGACCAAGGAACGTATATGTCGATCTTAAATAGTTTAATCCCCCCTCCCCATTTTACAATATCTTGGAAGTCGCAGCATCAATTATAAAAAAGAATTTTTGGAGTTAATATTACTTTTTTTATAATTATGGGTTTTTTAATTCTTATTCATAACAGACAAATATAAAAGTCATTTAACAATTGTTAATGTAACGACAAGTTACATAATTTTAAAGCAAGCAGGTGAAAACTGTTTCCAAAGAGAGAGAGAAAAGTTAAGTACACCGTTGTTATTCATGATAAAATAGTTTTTTAGATTAGAATTCTTAAATTTATAAAAATCTGAAAATGTTAATAGTATTAATAAACAACATTAAAAGAAATGATGGTAATTTCCAAAAAGTATAAATCTTTCTATAAATACAATAAATAATAAAGTGTAAAAATGAATGGTATTTATAATTTTTTTTAAGAAAATTGCTAAGGATAGTAAGTACTCTCTGATACTATAAGTACAAAGTTGTTATCATGTATGTCTATGAAACAGTTGTTAAATATTACATCAGAGATTTTATAAAAGAACTATCGAACTGAAAAACAAACAAACAAGATTTAATGTAAATTGAAATTTATTCATAGGAATAATTTACCCATCTGAAAAAATCCTTGAATGATTAACTAAGTTAGCAACAGACATCTTTTGCCATTATAAAAACTACAGAGTAATTTGGATGCTACTGCAGAGTAGGATTTTTCTAGATAAGCCCCAAAGTACATACAACTCTCCTCACCCCTTCAAAAAAAAACTATTCGATAAAAGAAATTAAGTGTACTTATTTATTGAATTTAAAGCAAGACGTGCATTAAATAAATCCACGAAATCCCAAAAGTAATTCATTTATGGTCAAAATGAAAATAATGCATATTTTAGTTAAATATACTACTTTGATGTTTTTATATATTATGTAAAATGTGAAACGATAACTATTTATTTGGTATTGGTTTGCAAGGAAAACAATCATTTTATTTTAAAATAAAAATAACAATCATATCTACTTTTTTTTTACTTTAGAAAGACCAACTTTATTCCCCAATCTTTTATTCATCATCATTATCAACCATTATCAATCCACTGCAGGATGAAGGTCTCTCCAAGTTTAATCCATCTTCTCCGATCTTTAGCTTCTCTTCTCCACATCACCCCTACACATTTTCTTATTTCATCCATCCATCTTACATGTGGTCTCCTTCTGGGTCTTTTACAATCTCTTGGAATCCAGTTTAAAATTTCAATTGTCCATCTATTATCATCTCTTCTAGCAATATGTCCAGCCCAACTCCACTTCAATCTTTTAATTTTTTCAATGAGGTCAGTAACACCTGTTTGTTCCCTTACCCATACATTGCGTTTTCGATCTCTTCTTGTTACTCCCAACATACATCTCTCCATACTTCTTTGAGTGGTCTGAAGTCTCTGTATTGATCTTCTATTAAGTGTCCAAGTCTCAGATCCATAAATAAGAACTGGTAAAACACATTTGTTAAAAACCTTTCTTTTCAAACACATAGGCATATTTCCTTTTAATATCAAGTTATTTCTACCAAAAGCACTCCAACCAAGTTTAATTCTATGATTAATTTTCTCCATTATGTTTCCATCTGTATTAATAATATGACCAAGGTATTTGTAACTCTTAACTTCTTCTAATTCATCATAATCAATCTTTATTTTCATATTTTGAGCAAATCGATTAAACATTACTTTAGTCTTTTTAACATTTATCTTTAGTTTTATTTTTAGTTTTTTGATTTGTTTATAACTTTGTATTAAAGGGGTAGATGAAGCACTAAAATTTATCACAAGCAAAATAAATATCAAATTATTAATTTTTTTTACCTTTTATAAGAATAATTGAGTAATTAGTTAAGATTATCTTTGGTATTATTCCTGCTATGACATATTGCTCTGATGACATTATTCTAACTTTGTGATATGTTTAAAATAACACTTTCAAAGAATGTGCAGACAAACTCAATAAAATTTATTCGCAGATCTCATGGAAGTGTTATTTTAAACATATTGCAAACTTATAATAATACGTCACTAGGAGTAATATGTCATAGAACATTTATGAAACTTCAAATGTAAAACAAACAAACAATGGAGACCTATATTCATTATGGAAAAAAAAACAAAGACATTATAATACTAAATAAAACGGATACTTGTGAGTTATGCCTTTTTATTATGGCACTCAATGTTATTAAAGCTATCCTTCCACCTTCTGCCATAGTATGGAGCTGTGTGCCATCATAATCTACTTGTAATACCAAACTTCAAATCTAAAAAAAAAACATGTAATGTCCAATGATGGAGACATTTATTCATTATGGAAAAGGGAGAAAATATGAAAAAGAACCTGAACATTTTTTAAATGGTGAACTGTAACAAAGTTTTAAATTTCCATTAATTTTTTAACCTAACAAAAAAACACAAAATGGCAAACTGTAAGATAAAGTTGTACCTTTATCTAAAAATGGTGAACTGTAAGTTTAACCATATATTTTAAATATCTTTTACCCTCACCCCCCACAAATATAACAACTTTTACCGCTAAATGTATTTTTACATTAAAAAACATTATTTACAAATGATGCAATACATTTATATTGCATAGGAAAAAAGTCACTGCGATAGCACAAAATCTCATAAGTCATCACATCTTACAACTTGGTGATGTATATATATATATATGTGTGTGTAAAAAGTTGACATGGATTAGTCATACCAGAATTTGGTTGCCATGATGTCATGAACCAAAAATGTTGAATAAATATTACTAGACAAAAACATCACCAGAGTAATTCAGCATAGCACGAATAACACCAAAGTACTGATTATTTATTAAAAGAAATATTATGACCATGCACAATGAATTATAACCCTGTTTTATTCATACATTTATTTAAAATAAATTCAATAATAAATGCATATATTTTATTTCTTTACAATTAATTTTTTCCTTTCTTATTAGTACATAGTTCCATTTGCTGGGTAGTTCACATGCTTTAATAGCACTATAATTTGAATATATCTGGATTTGTATCATTATTGTTACCATTTGGAAATTGAGATATAGAAATAGTTTAAAACAATTTCTTATATCATTTATAAAATTTCTTGTAATGTTTCATAATTATCGTTCTTGAATTATTATCATGCATTATGATTTTTTTTCATTTTATCTAATTTATTTTTAAATTATTTTTACACAAATAAACAATTTTTCTTTTTTTTCATGTGTCAAAGCATCGGCCTGGAAGCGAACCCAGGACAACTGCTTGTAAGGCAGCTGTGCTGGTCACTCGACCACCAACACTTAACAACAATTTTTCTTTTTATATATTAAAATAACAATTTTCATGAATAAAAAGTATAATATACCTTAGATTTATCCATGCATGTGGTTTTTTTTTGTTAAACCTATCATTCAAAAAAATAATTAATTTTAAAAAAAAAAATGAGATGTACTTTAAAATAATTAATTTAAAAAAAATATTTTGTTGCCCCAAAAAAAAAAAAAAAAATAAATAATTAACATTTTTTTTAAAATTTTACCTTAACAATCAACCAAAAATCAATTTATAAATGCTTCATTTTTGGAAAATATTAATAAACATATTTTAATTAAAAAAAAATATATTTAAAATAATTATTAATTATTTATTTTAAAAAAATCTTCAAATTACATTAAAAATTACTGTATCAATTATCAATTATAAAATATGCAAATTATTATTCATTTAACACCATTCTTTTTTTTTAATTCTATATATATATCATGTTGCAAAAAATCTTTCCCATACAGATCCAGTATATATTAAGGAAAGAAATTTTGGGAATGAAAGTGCACACATACATTCATTTGTGTATGAAATTGATTACTGCTAATATCTCACATTTTAAACAAATGAATAAAAGCATCCGAAAATATATAAATAAACTCAAAATACTTTCCAAATAACTAGCTTTTTTCAGGTGACCCTCTCAGATATTTTCATCACTGCTCAGTATTTATTTATAGCATACTCCCGCAATTCAATTTACAATTGCTACACTTACTGCATGCCTTCAATAGCAATTACTGTTTTTCTAGGTAAATAAATTAATAATTATTAATAATCCATTATTTGGCTAGAAATTATTGTATTTTAGCCAAGGTACAGATAAAAAATCCCATTAAAAAGCAATATATTTGTTTAAATTTTAAATTCATAGTATTGTTTATTCAATGCCGCTTCTTCTAATCTAATATCTTATATATCAAAACATTATTCTACTATTATGCTCTAACCTTTTGCCTTTTCTTTCCAGTTTCTTTTGCTTTGTTTGTTCTTCTGCACCTGTAACATATTTAACAATTTATTATAGCTTATACATAACTAACTACACATATATATAATTTCTTGCAGAAAAAAAACTCTATATAACTCATTTGTTAAATTTTGAATCATTGTTTCATGTATTTCTTTTTGTTCAATCTACCACCTGTTGGCAAATTTATAATGGTATTACTACCAGGCACCAGCCAATGGTGTAAGATTGTTACACCATTGCACTTTTGTATTTTTACATCATTTATATTATTATATTTGACTAGATGATCCACTTTTACATTATTATACACCCTTACATATACATCTTTTATTTATTGAGGCTATACCACAATTCAGATTTACAATACAATAAAAAAAATTGCCATTATTATTTGGAGCACACATTTTTATATTTTCTTATGGGTGGGAAAGTATTTAAAACTGCCACAACTTTTCTTTCATAAATCCAGGAAAATTATACATATATATTTAAAAATTATTCATGAAAAAACATTACACATATATGCTCGATCTTATTAATGGGGAAAATAATACATTTATCATACTAATAATGACTTGTTCAGAGTATGTACAATCTGAGTTGGGTGTCCAAACCAAGGAAAAAAATTCTACATATATTGAGTATTATTAGAGAAAAACATTGTATATATCTTAAATATTATATCATCTCATGTATGAAGGTTCATGTTATCGAAGCCCTATATTGGTGTGCCAAACTCAGAGGGAAAAAAACTGTACCGGTTGGTTTTATCTGTTCATATAACAAGATCTAACATCTAGGCAAAAGTACTTCAATTCCAATCATGCGCAAGATTCATAAGTCAGGAACACTCATGAACTCTGCCTTATTTGTGTATTTTCCAGATCTACCAACTATGAGCAACAATCCCGTTGATACCTGATCTAATTTTATCTCTCTCCACTGGCATTGCAAAGCTGAAACACAAAGAGACTCTATTTGGGAATGGCAATATAGTGAAATCCTTTTAGTTTAATAATCCACAAGCTTTTGGCCATATCTAAAGGTTGTGACCTTTCACATTATTTATACATAGCATTAGCGAGATATCATCTAGTCAAGTGAGCATAATTAATGATTTATTAATTTAAAACTGTTTTGACAACTCATTGATTGTACACTCAAGTGGAGGGGTAGATTATTATGGATAGATTAACTATCAATCATACCTACGATCAGACAGACTGCATGAACATACAAGTCTCAACCATTTCCTGATCACAGTATCCCTCCGTAACTTCTGGGACTATGACAATCCTCCAAAGGCAACTTTTTTAGATAAATTTCAAGTGCCATTCAGCATATAAAATTTATGTAAATGGGTGTGTCCCCGATGAATGGCATAGCAAAACTCTGAATTTGGAAAATAACCCAGACTAGCTCCAATACTACAAGACAAGGGATCCAGTGCATAAATCAAGAACACATATTAAACTTTCCCAATTGTTAATCATAGAGATGCAGTAAAGAGAACAGATCAACTAATCTTTAGCAAATACTTTTTATTCCTATACACATGTACACAAATATATTAATATTTTCATTACACATACACTTAAATCTTCAAAAATAATAAACATATAATAATTAATAAACAAATAAATATGGTTAAGCTCTAATTTATCAGATACTTCTTTAATTATGTCATTCTAACGTTGGTAATCTCAATAGTCCTTTCTTCATATTAGTTCATTTATATCTAATTATGTCTAGACATTCAAGACATTTATCTAAGTTTTAACTTGGGCATGATGTTATATCTATTTGTTATTTTGGGTGATCATCCCTTCATGGTATGTGAGCTTCTACGTTTATAATGTTCCATTTGCTCTCTGTGACTAGCCATTGGGTCATCAATTTTGATTCATTTTTAATTTTCAGGAACATTGGGATGACAATAGGAGAAAATATAAGCAGTAGCATTACCAGTAAGGCCTTGGCAGCAGGAGAAAGATATTTATCATGATGGAGACTAGGGAATAAAGCTCAGACAGATACTCCTGTGGTTTTCTTAGCAGCATATGGTGTTATTTAGTCGATTATTAATTTTACATTCCATAGAATACTTTCTTAATAAGCTGCAGCTTTCTGCTTCTTGGTCTGGTCTCAAACTGTTTATGTTATAACACTCCCAAATTCCAATTCTAGACAAACTGGAAGATACACTCTGAGTAATTGTCCTAAGTGGATTAACAGATTTTACCCCCTCTTAACTTGGAACATAAAACAGATTTAATTAACCTCTAAACTATCAAGCCTGCCATTTTTATAGACCCCCTCCCTCCTACTTTTCTTTTTATTTATTTTTGCTTTTAGTTTTTTTTTTAATTAAATGATTAATCTTATCTTTTTTTTAAAGATTAATCTACTATCTTATTAGCCAGGAATTTTCCAAAGTTTAATTGCATTTCTGCTGATGAGATAGTTTACAAAGATTAGTTGTCATTAATTATTTTAATTTTCTATTTATTTGAATTATATTTTATTTTTTCAATCATTATTATTTCAATTTACATTATGTTTGGGGCATTATATCTTATTTCTTTTTTCTTCTACAAAATTAATTCTTTTTTAGAATTATATTATTAAAGATTAAAAAAAAAGAGAGCTGGTTCTGAATCAATTTAAAACTTGAATCATGTTTTTCTTTTCCCCACCCTTGCAAATTAATTAATAAAGCTTTACTAATTTTCTTCCCTTGTTTTACCTTATCGATCTACTTGCTACTTTAGTTTATATTACTGTATTTTAAGTATAAATATGACTTACACTTAATTCCCTAAATTCTTGTCTTTCATTTATCTATCTTTTTTTCTTCAACAAACTGTAAACAAGTACATATAATATATATAGGTAAGGGTGTTAAATTATATATATATAAGAGCATTACAATATACTTATTATTGGCCTATATAATTAAATTTAGGCACAGAGATAAGATAGCTGCTCTTTTCAAAGACCTTTATCTTGTGTCTTGGACTAAAAGTTTCCTTACATTCAATAAAAATGATGATTTAATAACAGTACAGACATATGTAAAAGGCTTGATTATCTTCTATTTAAAATTACAGTTTGAAACTGTGTTAGTAGATCTATTTGTCAATTACATAATTTGATAGTTATATAGGATATAATACAAAACTAGAAACTTCATATTTTAATGACATCCTTTTATTCTAATTACAATCCTTTACACATTTAGATAAAAATGTTAATATCATTTAAGCTTATATGACTTTCTCAGCTTATTCTTAACATGTTTTCAACAGTAAGTTTCTTCCTTCTATTTCAGACTTTATATTAGATGATTTTAGTAGATGAAGAGGATTCTATTGAAAGTATACATTTGGATAAACGGAGAAAGTTATGTGATGTCTTGATGGTGTTATATATAGATATAGTTATTAATTAAATAAATAACTATTGCATAGAGCAGGGGTCCTATGCCCGCAGGCACCATGGCGCCCGCAGACCATTTTATGTGTGCCCGCCGCTATCCGAACACAATAAAAAATTATTTATCTGATACAAATAAATTTAATTTTTAAAATTTCTTATAAATTAATGTATTATATTGTAATCAAATTGTAGGGCGTACTATAGTTTTACAGTGTAAAAATATAAACGTTAATTATGTTAAAATTTTATTTTTGAAATAAATATTTTTTTGTACATTATGTGTATTATTAACAATATCCAACTATAAATTTACATTGAAAAATAAACAGTGCTCGCCACCTGGTTGAAAAAATAAATGGTGCCTGCTACCTGGCCGGTATTATAGAATGTGCTCTTAAGTGCAAAAAGGTTGGGGACCCCTGGCATATCACACATTTATCTAAACTTATCTACTATTAAAAAAACCTGTAAAAAATTATAATTTTATTTGCCATATTCTACAAATATTTTCCTGCCCAATTTTAATTTTATGTTTTAATGGAGTATTTTTATAATTGTTTGCATTTTGCATTTAATCTTAAGCTTCTTAACAGAGATCAATTCTGAAGTAGGGAAAAAATTTTTTTCTCAATAACAGAATTTTCCAGACATCCAGAATATAGTTAGCTTAGTTATTTATCTAAAATAAATAAAAAGATATAATTTAGTTTTAGCTGAAGGGTAAATTAAGTTCAAGAATAATAAAACTTGGTGTCATATCTCACCTTGCCTTTAAATAATGAACTACCCTAAATTCTGTCTTATCTAGATCAAACTGTACATTCATTGCCTTGAACCAATGTGTATACAAATACATATTTCATAGCCAATGGTAAAGAATAAGCCAATAGGCAATGACGTTCACTGAATCTGAATGTTTCCATTAGATGTAGAGATCGTTCAATAAATAGTCAAGCCTTTTGATGGTAGGGTCAAAGGATTATTGTCACAGAGCTGAAAAACAGAATCTATGTTCACCAGACAATAACTGTTAAGCAAAATGGTTGTTGGAGTGAGATAAGTTCATATTCAGGACTGGAAACTGCTAGAACCAAATGCTGGCATGAAGTAAGCTATTAAGTACATCTGGAAGTGTCTCCAGATCTCCTCATGAAGCATGCTGACAGAGTACAGGTGAAAGTGAAAGGAAACCTACAAGAGCAGGTGCATTCCCTTTAAGCATAGTTCATCCTGCAACAAGAAGCTATACATCACCACTGAAAGAGCAGAATCATTGTAACTATTATAAATATACAAATGTATATGTATTTTCATGCATTATCAATAAATATAATATAAATATATTTACACATGTTTGGATTTATATATATATAATCCTGACTAAACCCATGGGCTGTTGGATTTGTCTTTAATCAAAAAATTGGCAATTATGCTAACAGTAGCTCATCAAATAAAGTATAAATTATCTTAAGTAGTTACTCACACCTCATTAAAAGTAGATTTTTTTTTCACTCATGACAAAAAAAGAGAATAAATGTAATGACTCAAATTGGATCAATTGAAGAATTCAATCTGGACTATCTGGAAAATTGGCCAAACTATAAGGATTGAGTTCTTTTCTATTTACATGCTAATCAAATTAAAAAATCTGACTTAAAATTAGCCAAGCCTGTCTCTGTTATTGAACCTCAGACTTATGGGGGTATTTAAGCACATGCCGGCTGTTCTCAATTTTAACAAAGTATTACTTCTACTAAATTACTTTTTACTTTGAACCCCTTAACAATAATACTGAAATGGCATTTCAATCTTTGTACACAAGTGGCAAGGAAAAAGCTAATATTTTGATATTAAAATAAGAAGACTACTTTTAAAATGCTCTGTGAGATCATTTTATTTGTGGCATGAGAGACCACAATTTTGGGAACAAGTTCCTATTGGACTCTGATATAACATTTGATTCTTCTATTTCTTAAATGGCTCTAGAATACTCAACAGCTACTCAAGCAAATCCATTGAGAAAAATGGACTAGCATTGAAACTGTTGAGTAGAAAACTGAGTCAGTCAAGCATCCAGCTGACAGTAAAAGTGACTGTTTATATAAATTGGCAACAATAAATAAAAAATGTGATCAACCAATACACATATATATCCAATGTTTACATTGATATACAGTGTGTATATATTGCAAGCATCTCAGACACACTAAAGCTGCTTGTTTTACAAGGAAACAAAAAGGTATTAATGACAAAATGGAAGAGACCATTTTGAAATGCCAGAAAGGCAATTTAAAATTGAATAAACTAAATGCCTATATAAACAATATGAGAGGCATTGATTCTGCATTCGTATTAATGATATGACTGTAACAACGGAACTGGATACTGGGTCTGCAGTATCCATTGTATCAAAAAAGACATGGGCTATCATTAGTAAGAAAAATAAATATCATCTGCATATGCAGCAAACACTTATTGGTTATCAAGGCAATCAAGTAGCATTCTTGAGTTACAATGCATGATAAAACTAATATCTGCCTTTTATTGCGTCTGCTGGTAAGCAGAGTAATTTATTAAGATGTGACTGGTTCACTTACTAAGAGTTTTCAGTGACTAATGTAAACCAGCTCACAACAATAAATTCAAATAGAGTCTACCCAGAAATAGTTATTAATAATCCAGGTTTGAACATTCAAATAAAGCTTGAAACTAGAAGTGCTGACGTCTTATGCCACATGTTTAAGAGAACCACCAAATGGATTCAAGTAGTTGTGGTTAAGGACTACAAATGGTTATGGTTAAAACAGTTGACAGAGCAACATCATAGACATCAAAACCAATTAAGAATAAATTACACATCAACAGCCATCAGCCAAGTCTCATCAAATGACAAAGAAAAACCACAATCTACCAGGGCTGAGTTACCAGCTAGCTATGTTAAACCTACAGTTAGTTTCAAGATAACAACATTGGACCTAATATTGAGGAGATCACCAAGCTGGATGAGGCCACAAAGCAAAGAAGATACCTACCAACATACCTCCAGGACCATGTTCTCCTGAGCTAATTTTAATCAGGAGGAGCCTTTAAATAATGAATTAGCCCACATAAAATTCAATATTCATCACTTTGAAACAATATGTATACAAGTAGATAACACATAGCCAATAGCAAGATGTTTCCATTAGAGATAGAGGTCTGACAATAAATAGTTAAACCTTTAGAAGATAGGATCAGACCACTATTGTCACAGAGATGAAAGACAGAATTTATGTTCTGCAGACAATAGCTGTTAAACAAAATGGTTGACACAGTAAGACAAATCTGCATTCAGAACTAAAAGCTGTTAGGACCAAATGGTGACATGAGTCAAGTTGTAAAGTACAACTAGAATTGTCACCAGCAAAGCAGGCTGTTAAAACAGCCAGAAGCATCACCATACATACTCATGAAGCAGGGTGACAGAATACAGCTGGAAGTGATAGGAAACCTGCAAGGGCATATGCAGTCTCTTCTTTCATAATTATAAATATCATAAATATGCAAATATACATATGTTTTCATGTATTATTAATAATATATAATAAACATATTTATGGACATTTATGTTTTTATATATAATCCTGAATAAACACACCACTCAGTGAAATAGATACAGTTATACTGATCATAGTAAAAAATACCATTGAAATGTAATCTACTTTCAACAATGAAAATTAGAGTTTCTTTTAGTCATTTTTAGCAAATTCAGAATTTGGAGATAGCCAAAATATTGGTTATTAAACATATAGCTAGATATTCATAACTATAGAATAAACTGAAAAAGATAAAGCATGTCTTACCATCTAATAATTTATACATTTATTTCATGTCTGTAATTTAAAATTTCAAAAAATTTATAAAAGTAAAGATTTTTCAACAATTTTAATGTATAAAAATTACATATATAAATATATGTACAGATAAATGTATGCAATATTATTAATTATAAATTTATTTTAAAGGTAAAATTACATATATAAGTATATGTACAGATAAATGTACGCAGTATTATTAATTATAAATTTATTTTAAAGGTAATTTAAATCAAGATTTCTTTTATTAACATTTGTAATGATATTTTATAATTAGGTGGTGGAAATGGCATTATCTTAGAAAATGTAATTAAATTTCTTATAAACAGATCGATTAATTAACTAGATAAATATCTGATGAAATTTAATCTGGTAATCCCTTTTAAATGTATAATTTTGTAAACATTGTGATTGGACAAATAAGCTATGAACCAAACTGGAATTCAAAAGTTATCTCCCAGCAATAGATCAATGGATTCAAATAACCATCAATGGATCCAATTTTGCTGATAAGCTAACTCCAGGAACTATAAATAGGGGTTATAAATCATTATAATTATTATTGATTATTGCTGAATTATTACTGCTGAAGTGCTTTGATTAAAGTTAGTGCTGCTGATTAGTCTTTGATTGTGAGTCCATTATATTTATTATGATTGGTGTTGAAATATCATGCAGGAATAGAGAAGCCACTATCTGCTTCACTTTGGCCACCTGGTGTAGGCTGAAAGCACACGGCAACATTCAGAAAGCCATCAGCTAATGTAGAAACATATTAACGAGTTGTGTCCACTATATGCCTAAACTTCAAGTGTCTATTGTTTTGAGAATAAACCAGTTATCAGACAAACAGGAAACTACCATTCAATGCTGCCTGAAACATTAATAACAGTATGATTAAAAACATACCATAGCTAATGTTGAACAAATGAAATCCACTAAAAGTATACCAATATTTCTGCAGTTCTGAGCTGGAAATCTTGATAATGAAAGGGAATGGATATGAGCTTTAAAATATGTTCTTATAGTACTAACATTAAGTATTTATCTTCATTATCCTGGAAGTATTCCATAAATTATCATTATTATTGATTTTGTAAATCTGTTTATAAACTAGTATGACAAGGAATTGCTCTATTATGTTATTTAATCATGCTACAATTCAGTCGGCAATAAATCATAAGAGAAGAGTACATTTTTATGTAAAGCAATTAGCTTTTTATGGAAATCCTTAATCATGCTTATAAAAACATAGTATTTTAAAACCAGCAATTTCTACCACATGTAAATATAAAAAATTGTCAAAATAATAATTTAATCATAATTTGAACTCTAGATCAGATATGAACAGGCTGCATAGGCAGAATAAATTAAGAATGTATTTTTATTATCATTTAATAGTTTATAGTTTTAAGCAAACTACCCTCTAGTTTTGGGGGAGAATAATTGGATATATTGACATAAAGGAATTGCTCTAACTTTATTTCAGACTGTTTTGTTTATATATAAGATTTGCTTGTATGAGTTTTATTTATTCATAAATGATTGTGATACCATTGTGATTGCTGGTCATTTGCAGTCATTATTTTATTTATAGCAGTAGTATGCAGTAGATGAATATTTCTACCATATATCATGTGCTTTGTTTTTTTATTAAACAGCTTTGTTTTTTATTAAGCAGGTAAAACTCTTCATACAATAGTGCTCTCAGATCCAAGGCTTTCACTGATGAAGGCCACAAGCCAGAAACTAGTCTGGGGATATTGGATGAGTAGGCACTAGATGGGGATTTTATGCACAAGTGCCTTCTGGCATCCATTGATTCCTCTGGTTGGCACAGGGTGTCACTCCTGTATGGAGGGTTTTGCCTGTTTAATAACAGTTATGTGCTAGCATAAGAGAAGGTGATCATGTGATGTCTAGTTGTTTTATACATGTCTTGGATGCTACCATTTGCACCTGCCAGTCCCTCTTATACTTAGTACTTTTACAATAGTATATGATAGACAGAAATTCCTATCGTATAGCATTTTCCTAGCTCACATGTATTTATTTGTCCATAAATAATTTAACGCAGACTTTGCCTCTTACATTTACTTACATAACATTTAGTTATTATCTGCATTACAGCCTGAAAGTATTTATAGTTGGCCGGTTTTTTAAATAGTTAATGAATTCAGCATATCCTCAAACTGTAAGTTTATTAAATCTTAAAACTGTAATAACTAGTAGTTGTGATGTTAGTCTATGCAGCAAATTTATAACTGTTCAGAAACAATTAAGAAAGTATTATAACATGCATTATCTGTGCATACAATTAATAATAGAATCCATAAATAGCTAATTGTATTAACTTGTTTGAAAAATTATCAGGGCAATGAAATAAATATAAGGTTAATCACAGGTAAACTAGACTGGTATTTCCTGCAGATTGCAGTCAGTTATGCTATTGTGGGTGTTATAAAATGTATATACAGTACTCGAATAAATTTTAGTGTCTCATTATCTTTAGCATTTGTCATTATTTGCAATCAGTGAGTTAATCAGAATATAATAGAATCCCATGTATTTAGCTGATCTTAACAGCTATAAAAACAAACTGATGTGGAGATCCTATGTAAACTGCTCTTAGGTGATTTGCTTGTGAGCTGTAGATTTTGACAGTTACAATATTAAACTTTTACTAAATTAAGTCTTTGCATCTATTAAATCTTTATTCTCTGCTTCTCATATAATTCTATACATTCTTTATATATACAAGTATGGCTGTGATATCATAATAACAGATAATAACAGAGTTATGCTCAGGGATTATTGGAAAGATAGCAAATAATAATGAAGACATCCATCTAATAAGTAATAATGGCATCTAATTATGGCAGTTAATGTTGGGCTTTAAAATGAAGACTTTATCATCTAACCCTTTCTGTACATATGCATAAATTTAAACTCCTGAAAGTAGGATATCTAAATTTTTGTCTTATGAAAATGAGGGACCTAACTCATCTCCACCATTTAACAGATATATATGTACTGATGTCAACGCATTTTATTTCACAGATATTGACAATCAACTGTGAAGTCATAGTGGCTACTTACTACAGCTTTATGTCATCAATTAGGATGATGAATATATGTATAAGGTAAGACGTGGGCCATATAAAGATGGCTCGTTTAGCTAGGAATGCATTTTGGGGTCTTTTTTTTTTAAGTATCTTTATCCATGTACTTTAGATGTGTATAAAAATTAAAAGTTTTGAAGTATATACATGATGATATAAAATAAGAGTAATGCAGACATCTTTACATATAATCACATACTGAGCAAATAATTTATATGGTAGAACATTTGTTGAAATCAATACATATCGTATGTGAAGATAAAAAATTAGAATAAAATAGCCACTTATATATGGCTATTTATTTTAGGTACTGCATGGAAATTAAGTTTTTGTAGTATATCTATCAAGCATGTATAGTAAAAGGGGAGAGGGCGTAGTTAAATTAATAATATCGAGCTTATATTTAATAATAAATATATTAATCTTTAATTAAATTTAAAATTTATATCTGGGCTTAAAATTATATTATAATGTCTAACCTAATAACTGATTAGAAATCATTTTTAACGTAATTGTCTAAAAATGAATGTGGCTCTTGAAAATTGAATTGTAATAATATATATACATATTGTACAAATTTATTTTGCAAGCATATATTTTAGCAAGTATATGTTTCAAATGTAAGAATGAGATTAATTACACACATATATATATATATGTGCGATTTAAATATAGATGGCGCTTGTGATAGACTATATACATATTTTATTTTATACAAAAATATCTCATTCATTTAAATAATGTATATAACTATTTCAGTCCTAAGAACAAATATCAAATGTTAAAAATTTACTTATAGGTCCAATTACATCATTAGATAAACCTTTTTTTGTATGTAACCATCTATCACTATTATTATGAGTTGTTTTTTAAGATGTTCGCCAAGTTATTCTCAATCATAATTCCTCTTTTTTTAAAATTATTTCATCAATAGTTTATATTTGACAACCATTTTTTCAAAACGCTTTGAGTTTTTATTTAAATAAGGAGAAAAATACAAGCAAATTTAATTAAATGTTTCTTTTTTTTTCTTTTAAAAATTAATTAAAATAGAAGAATGTTAATAAAAGTTTTGACAAGGTGACTAATTTCAATGTTCTTTGTCTGGTGCCAATATGATTGGCATATACCCAAAAACAAGTGATAAAAAAAAATCCAATATCATATTCCATAAAAGAAATTTTTGATATTTACATTAAAAAAACGTTTCACTCTAGAATAACTCTCACAACCTGGACACCTCTTTTATCATTATAATTAATTTAAGTACAAATTTAACAATTGTTGGTATCAAAATTATATTTTATTAGTTATAGCATTTTATAAATTTTTATCTTCCTATCTCTATTACCCCCTCTCTCTTACACTCTTTACATGTAAATATTTAGAGTCAGTTCAATAGTTTAAATAATCATCATATATGATATTGTAAATATAAATAACATTTTTTTAAACAAGCGTTTATTCACAACAATCATTTTCAATAAATACTTAAATGATTATTAATAATTATTTATTAGATTAGAGAAAACATATTATATTTCCTTTAACCATAGATAACTGCAAAAATATAACAAATAATCACAAATGATTATAAAACAAACTACTATATATATATATTTTTCATTAATGAGAAGGATAGAAGTATAATAGTTTATCATTAGTTCGAATATAGTTATAATATACTTTATGTAAGTTGTGGTAATCTCCATTTTTAATTGTTTAACTCTTTTGAATTATGTTCCATGATCTTAGATTTTTTAGAAGTTATAATTATCATTTTTATGTTTAAATATGAAAAACACATTTAAGCAACATTTTGACCAATCAGTTCTTTTCTGTGAAGTCTATCCCTTAAACATCACATAATCACCATTTCTTATGCTTGCTCATAACTGTTATTAAAACAGGCAAAACTCTCCATACAGTAGTGCCACTGAGTGCAAGCCAGAGTAATCAATGGATGCCAGAAGGCTTGTACGTAAAATCCTTATCTAGTGCCTACTCATCCAATATCCTCAGACTAGTTTTTAGCTTATGGCTTTCATCAAAGAGGAGCTTTGGAGAGTTGCATTAGATCCTAATATTTAGATGCAGTGCTCTCAAATCCAAAACTCCTTGCTGACGAAAGCCACAAGCTAGAAATTAGTCTGGGGATATTGGATGAGCAGGCACTAGATAGGGATTTTGTGCACGAGACTTCTGGCATCCATTGATTACTCTGGCTTGCACTGAGTGGCACTACTGTATGGAGAGTTTTTCCTGTTTTAAGTCTATCCCTTCACAACTCTCCAAATGCAGAACAGCAGTGCTTTGTAAAATATAACTATCAAATAGTTTGCTTCTCAGAAAGTAACAGCAACAACAACACATTGAATCTGTTCTTTACCATTGCATTAAATTGCAAAGAGCTATACATTTTGTTAAAAAAATAAAGATGGCAGGAACTTGCAAAGTGTTATTTTTAAATGCTTTTATATTAATTTGTTCTATCGGTTTATATTTCTGTCTGTGCATACACTTTTTTGAATTTTTAACAATGAAAAAAAATCTGTTCTCATTTATAACTCAAACTTATATCCTTATGCTTCCCCAAAAAAACTTTTTAACAACTAAACCAAAAGAAATGTTACGTTTATAGAATAAAATTGTATTACTATTGATTTAATTCATATTTAATTAAATTAATTAAAATAAAATATATATATCTGATGGAAACATTATATTTGTAGAATAAAATTTTATTAATATTAATTCAACTCATACTTAATTCATTAAATTAATTAAAAAGCCAATACATAAAAATTTTCTAGATTTTGGTTTCCATTAAAAAATAGTCTAGAGATTATTTTCTTTTCTGTTACAATATATAGAAATGATCAGATATTTAAATTTACAATTCATTTGTTAGAGGACATATTTTTACATTACAATTTTTTATCCCTTTTTTTTTTTTGCAATTTTAACCATTTTTTAAAATAATCTGTAAATATAACTAAAAACTAAAAAATACTATGTAAAAATAAATAAATAATGCTTTTATGTAAATAGCTGACTAAAAAGTAGAAAAATAATAAAGTAATCAATTTCTCAGTTAATTTGCCATTCTTGGAAAATATCAGAAATCTTAAGAATCTAGACTTGTTATAATACAATTGGAAATTGCAGATTATTGTTATTTTATAAAAGCATTTGAGGCTCAAATAAATCATAAAATCAAAATTCAAATGCTTTTATGAAATGACAATATTCCTGCAATTTCCAATTGTTTTATAACAAGTCTAAATTCTTAAGATTTCTGATGTTTTCCAAGAATGGCAAATTAACCAAAAAACTGATTACTTTGTTATTTTACTACTTTTTAGTTGGCTATTTATATAAAAGCATTATTTAAATTTTTATATATATATATATTACTTAGCAAGAAATTATTCAAAAATAATCAAATACTTAAACTATAAATTATTTTTTATTTAATTAGACAATAAGAGATATAATCCACTTTTTAGGACTTAATTCTATGTAATTCTTATTTTGCAATTAATTTAATAGTTTTGAGTGAATAATTTATTTACTCAATTAAAAACTAAGAATGCAAATAAACGAATAAAAAGTGGATTAATATATATTATAATATAATCAATGAATTTAAAAAAGTGAGAAAAAATGTGGACTTTTTTTTTAAAAAGGTAGATATTTTATTTCATTAAATTTAAATATAGACTTTAAATTAAATAATATACATATATAATATTTTTAATTAGCTGCATAATAATCTTCATTTTTAATCATTCATTTCTGCTATGATTTTATATTTTCTAGAAAATTGCAATCAATTCATTTTTATATTTCAAACATATAATTGAAAAGACTGAACGCTTATAACAATATGTATGAAATATTTTGCAGGCAAAATTCTCCATACAGTAGCACCACTCAGTGCAAACCAGAGTAATCAATGGATGCAGGAAGGATTGTGCATAAAATCCCTATTTAGTGCCTACTTATCCAAGATCCCCAGACAAGTTTCTAGCTTATGGCTTCACCTCTTTGAAAAACAGATTGTGTAAGCCTAAAGAATGGTGATCATGTGATATGCATAAAATATAAGAGGTTGATGGTAAGTTCTAAAATATATGTATATAAAATCGTAGTACATATGCTAAAAAAGATGAATGATTAAAATGAAGATTATCATGCATCTAAATTAAGAATATTGCAGATATATTCTAATTTTATTACATTTAAAAACTATATCTAAAATTAAATGAAACAGAATAATTTTTAACCTAATAAATAATAAATAATGAATTCACGATCATTTTGTATATTTATTGAGTAATGATTATTGCAAATAAATTCTTGTATAAAATAGCAATTGTGCACAGTAAATTTGTAAATGTAAAATAATGATATGTGGCATTTGGGAAGCTACATGGAATTTGATCTAAATGCGGAAACCTGATTGGCTGAAATATATAAGGTTAATTATTGTACCCTTTCACACTGTTTACAACCATATATTTGAAGCATAAGAGCAAATTTGATCATAATTTCTAAATGATATTGTATAAATTATATACTGAAAAAATGTATAAATAAATTATATACATAGATATTATTAATACAAAGGCCTTAAAATTATAATTTACCAAATTATTAAAACTTATTTAAAATCAGAGCAACGTCCATAAAAATAAAGAGACAATCTGGTTAGATATTATTAATTGTAAATTAATTATTCTCAATACATATATGAATTATATTCACCTTTATTCACATCCAATATATTTTTAATAAGATCTTATCTATAGAAACTCTTAGATTATCTCATAAATATTCACACAAACATTTCTTTTATTTTTTTTAACAGGTGGACACGTGATTGCTAAATTTTTGCCTAATAACAAGTTGAACAATTAGATATTATTACAATTAAGCAATAACCCTCATCACCACCCATAGGTTGCTATTGTTTATCACCCTCATAATATAATTTATTATAGCATTTTAATTTCAAAGTTACAGCACAAACTTCATTATATTGTTGAGATTATTTGCAAGAATGTGACTTTCACTATTGATTAAAAACAATGAACAAAACCACCAAGGTATGGTGACAGATATTAAAAAAATGAAGTACCAGTTGCAAATCTAGATAGAGAAGCATTGATAACAATCATGCTCACAATCTGGGGTTTGAACTCAAGCAAAATATTTTCAGATAACTAAAGATTGTATTGCCTTGACCAAAATCATAACAAAGGAGTCTTAGTCTATTAAACTTGTCAAGTAATTCTTGGATAATATTCAAGGTCTTGTATTAAAATAAAATAAAAAATGAAAATAAGAATTAGAATCAAAAATGCTGTAAATATTATTAAAAGATAAATGTTGTGTGAATACACAACCCCGTTGTTCAAGAAGTACAAGAAGATGACAAATAGCATTGAATTCTACAATAACTTAAAAAAAGTGAGGACAATAAGCAAAATAGTGAGATTCTATTACTGTTTGTATAGAAATATTACCAAAACTTTGATGAAGCAACATCTTATTGAACAGAACAGCAGGGCTATCTTAATCCGACATTGTGTATTTGTTATTCACAGTTGACACTCATATGTGAAGATCATTGTAGTATCTGTAACCTATGGATCCTATCTTTTAACTATATAGTTCTTTACTCCAATAATATATCAATATACATATTCAATATCCTTTAAATATTTCATTATAGGGTTAGAAACAATAAAAAAGAAATCAAACAACCACAGTGAAGGTTCACAGTTTTCTTAATTGTTTTTGTGTTTTAATAATAAAAACAACAACAATAATAATAATGATGATGATGATGATGATTATAATAATAATATATCATTAATAAAAGGTCAAAAAGCATCCAATAATATTTTTTTGGTATATGCAAAATTTGAATATTAATGAGACAGCCATAATAAACTATATAATACACTCTGATTAACTTACAACAATTAACAACCCTTGTGATGCACTGCATTGAAAATGCATTAGTTATAATAGTAACTATTATTTAATAATTAAATTTAACTTCATCAACACCCACATATATATAAATGCATGCACAATTTATTATATTTAAAAATAAAGGACCACTTTATTATTATATATAAAGAAATATTCCACTCAGACATATGTAATATAGAAATGGGATCATTATTTTTTTGAATTTCGGTTGATTATAAGTTCAAATTAATAATGTCATGTTTGCATCGGGTTGAAGTTTGAATTTTACCCTGAATTTCATTGTAAGTCAAAAACTCAAATCTTTATAATATTTGGGGAACAGTAAAAATACATCGTCAATTTATTTTTACAGGTATTCTGACAAAGTAGATGTCTCCATTTATATTGACTATCGAATATTTGGAACTTTATATGTCAGCATAAAAAAATAAAATTCTGTCAACTTGCCAAATGAATTTTTATAGCATGTATATAGGCATATAAACATTTCAGTGGAAAATCTGTTTCTATAGATTTAAGATTGGATATCAGACAGCCATTCTATTAAAGAGAGATGTTTAGAAGTTATCAAAGGCATCAGTATATGCAATTCTAAACTGAATTAGTATGTTTATGGATATTCAAAATAGTAAACCAAAAATGTTTTCTACATAACTAGAAGAGTCTTTAAAATTTCTCAGGTAAAATTTATTAAAATGTTGTTTTGATAATCTTTAACTTATTTCAGCATTAGTTCATTGTGTCTTCGATTTAATTCTTATGTCAGTTATCACTTTGCTGTTATAGCTATTTGTCAAATGGTTAGATTTATTTTACAACTTTCAGCATTAACTTTTAGGATTAAAAGTTGGATATATAATATGATGATGGATAAATATTTAACAAAACTTTAAGAGAGCATGGAGTATTAGAAAAAAGAAATCAAACATATTCTGATAATTGTTAAAAGCATCTAATATTTTCTGATTGTTGTTAAGAGCAAGAACTGATATATAGTTGAAAAAAATATATACCCCATATTTTTAAGATAGTAGTCATCTCTGATATAAATACAATCAACTGTTTTATTACTCAGCAGATCATAAGAAGTTTGGGTATTAGAAGTAATAGAGCGGAGCTACAATAATATGGTTCCTGAGTTCCAGAGTTGGACATTCTATCATTGCACCAATGTATGCAAACTTCAAATGATTGAATGGTTCATTGTATGGGAGTTCAAAACAACTTCAAGCACTGGAAGTGACAGATCTGAAATGTGAATTCATGAACTTTGAAGTCCACTATTTGCTGTTATACATTTATACTAAACCATGAAGGGTTCTAAATAATACAATAGTTTATTGCTTGGAGCTCATAAGAAGTTCAAACATTGAAAGCAATAGAGCTGAGCCATGATCCATAAACTGGAAATCCAGATTTGCCATTTTCCCACTGTCCTAAACCACCAAGTCTCTGAATAATTGAATGGTTTATTACTTAGGAGTTTTAAAAAGTTCAACACTGGAAATAACAGAGCTGGGCTATGATCCATATCCTTAAAGTCTGGAATTTATTATTCTACCATTGCACCATAACATGCAAGGCAAAACATTATTGATGGGAGACCATAAGAAGTACAAGCATCCAAACTGATAAAACTGAATGGTAAAAAGTCATTAACATATATATTTGTATCCTGTTTATTTAAATCAACGAAAAAAAGAAATGTTTTTGAATTATACTGGGGACAAAAAATTTGAATATTTTATTAAACCTGAAGAACCTATTAATAACTTTTTTTTTTCAGTCACTAATATTTATCCGAACGTATTGACACTAACCAACCAGATTTTTTTTTTTTAATTGCTAACTTCAGTGTGTTAATAAAGATTTAATTCTTTTTACTGACTTTTAAGTTTTCTATTTATGTTCCAACTAAGTAGGCAATGAAGTAAATAACAAAACATAAAATTATAATTAAAAGCCATAAAGAACTGTTTATGTAATAGTAATAAAAGAAAAGACTAGACATAGACTTTCATTAAATAGTTGGTGGCATGAACAGAATAAGCTTCAACAATTTTAAAAAATTGTTGACCATGTTTGTTCATCAAGCGGGCGCAACTCATAACAGCTTCGGTTACATAAAGTTGAGCGCTTTTATATATAAACATTCATTATTTAATTTCCAAATATTTCTGGCAATGTTTTTTAAATTAACTTTGCTATGAAAATAGATATTTATTAATATTATTCACTTTAAATAATAATATGAACATCATATACATAAATTATCGTGTATGTAAAATGTATAATGTAAAAACAAACTGTTATGTAATTTTACATTTATATAAAATTATAATTCTATACATCATCATCATCATGCAATAAAGAATTATTTCAATTATTTCATTTAAGTATCTTCTGGAAATAGAAGTATCTTACGGTACAATGGACGCTTTTCATCTACCATTTTTTCAATCTGTGTTTGAATCTGGGCCTAACCTTTTTAACAAGAGTGAGATTTTTCCTAGCTAACCTGGATAAACATCCATTATTATTCAATAAATATGTATTTGTGAAAGCTTAAATGGAGGGTGAAACAACGAAGAAAAATTGCAAACATTAAAAAAAAATAAAAACAGGCTGGTGGTTCCTCAAATGCATGCCAACCAATTTGATCTTCTCAGTCAGACGGTGTCCCACATAGCTCGCAATCCCACACTTCAATGTTTTATATTCATTAACATATATCCTAAAAACGATTTACTCGCTGAACAACAACATTATATGTTTAAAAGAAGACAAGGGCAACAGATTTGTGCTCTTAGTTATAAAGAAAAAATGACCACCGAAATCGTAAAGTTAAAATTCAATTTAGTTGAAAATTTTAACAACAAGCTGAATAGGGAGAAATTCATTTCCACAATTCTTAGAGCTCACAAAGATAAAGGCATATTGAGAGCAGAATATTATAGGATTTATCCTTCTGCTACCAGGCCACCTAGAATGTTTGCTAATTCTAAGCTACATAAACCCCAAGAACCTTTAAGACTTATGTTGGATTTTGGAGGTGTGCACTATTTCGAAACGGCCAAGCTGGTAAATCAGTGGTTAGTTGACTGTGTGGGTTTTGGTGACTTCACCATCAAATCTTCATTTGAATTTGTTAGAAGAATCAAGGATATATTAATAGATCAGAATTTTGTAACTGCAGCCATGGACGTGACCGAATTATATGGATCGATTAATAGGAAATGGTCAATTGAAATCATCCACAAAGAATTAATAAATAAGCATTGCCCAAATGAGCGCATGAACTTCATTTTATCCTTCCTCAACTGGTTGGACAATAACATCTTTACAACTTTTGAGGGTCGTTGGTATGATATGAAAGAAGGTTGGCCTATGGGTCTTCCCCAAGTGGAATAATATCCAGCATCTTCTTAAACTTTTTTGAAAAACATACCATTGTTAAACACACTGCTAACGTTGCTGGATTAATTTACGTGCGCTATGTAGACGATGTATTTATTGCAGCGCCAAAAAATGTAATTGTCAATATTCAAAATGAATTACAACTACAATCTAAATTGATCATAAACACCACTTGGGAGAGCGAAGGGCAGAAGCTTAAATATTTGGATTTGCTGGTCCATAGAGAAAACAGAGATCTGCATTATAGTATGATAGTTAAACCCCTTGAGATCCGAGGCTTTACTCACCCGAAATCCATGTCACCTACTGCACATAAATTCGCAGGGCTCAATGCGTTTTTATTTAGAAATCAAAATTTATGTAAATTTGAAGCCGATAGAAAGACCAACATCGCAATTTATATAAATGATTTGCTTAGCGTAGGTTTCAGCTACAGATCAATTGCAAAGAAAATTAAGCAATTTCACAGTAAACTAATAGCTAACCACAAAAATAAGGATAAGCCTCAAATTACACTCCCTTATATTCCCAAAGTATCACAACAGATAATAAAGACTCTAACTGGGGAATTTAAGGTTGGTTTTCATACTCCCCCTAATTCTAACAGACTCATTAATAATTCAAAGGATAGAACAGACCCATCTCAAACACCCCAGGTGATCTACAGCATGTCATGTCCACAGGCCGGATGCAAAGCCATATACTATGGGGAAACTAAGGCCACTGTTCACAACAGAGCAGCTCAACACTTGTATACCTATAGAAGAGCAAAAAAGAACAGCGATAACTTTTCAATATTTCTGGAACATGAAAAGCAGACTGGCCATGTGTTCGAACCAGGCAACCCCAGGATTGTATGCCCTGAAACCAACGACTGTAAGAGAAAGATCAAAGAGGCGTACTTTATTGTTTGCGACAACAATTCTATCAATAGATGCGACACGTGTTTTTCCATTTCAAAAAAATGGTCAAACTGATTTGCATTTACATTTGCATATTTGTTATTTAATAACACTACGTAAAGATTTATTACGTTCATCGGCCATGAATATGAGGGCAAACCTCGAAAGCACTTGGCCCATTTAATAGTTTTATGTGAAATTTGTTTTGTTTATTTGGAAGCTTCTTCGTCAGCGAGTAAATCGTTTTTAGGCTATTACGTTTTTAGGAGAAGTATATTAAATCATTTTACAGATATTAACATATATCATACCAATATCTTCTGTGAGTGTGCATTCTTTACAGTACTTCATAATTTGTAAATACAAGTGGTCTTAAGAAAAGATAAATGGATAAAAACGGAGATTACATTGTATGCTTGAAAAGAATAAGCTCTTTGCTTGTAACCAGATAAATACTGTGATCAGATAATGATTCTTGATCAGCATCAGTGGTAGACTGTCATGGCTTCTGATTCTTTCTATGTAACATTTTCTAGCAACTCAATTTTAGAGCTAATATAAGTTTTAATGAGTTCAATATCATTAAAATAAATATGCATGCATAAATATAAGGAGATACAACTTTATTAAATTTAAAGTCTATGTTTATTTTTTAATAAAATGTAATAAATAAAGAATGATTAGTTGATTGTTCAAGTGTTTATTTGAGGGTGATTGTCGTGCCCAAATAGTTGTTGAAAAAATACAGCATTTGCAGTGCAAATTTGCATAAAAATAATTGAACTGTTAGTTGCTTGAGAAGTCATATGATGTTCTAACATTAAAAGTGACTGAGTTGAGTTGCAATCCGTGAATTTTTAGCTTTTAAGTCATCTACTACTGCATTAGACTACACAGTGCATGTTCATCCATCCATCTATCTATCTATCTATCTATCTATCTATCTATCTATCTATCTATCTATCTATCTATCTATCTATCTATCTATCTATCTATCTATCTATCTATCTATCTATCTATCTATCTATCTATCTATCTATCTATCTATCTATCTATCTATCTATCTATCTATCTATCTATCTATCTATCTATCTATCTATCTATCTATCTATCTATCTATCTATCTATCTATCTATCTATCTATCTATCTATCTATCTATCTATCTATCTATCTATCTATCTATCTATCTATCTATCTATCTATCTATCTATCTATCTATCTATCTATCTATCTATCTATCTATCTATCTATCTATCTATCTATCTATCTATCTATCTATCTATCTATCTATCTATCTATCTATCTATCTATCTATCTACCTACCTACCTACCTACCTACCTACCTACCTACCTACCTACCTAAACCTACCTACCTATCCCCTCCTTCCCTATTTACCGACCTATATATATATATAGGGAGAGAGCCATCTATATATACAGCATATATTTTCTTCATTGAATGCTATTTTGTTGCTTAGCTATATTAAAAGGTCACAATTAATAAATCAATAAACTATTAGGATAAATAAAGGCCACTTAAACAAAATGGATTTGTAGTCTCCTAAATTACTAAAAAACATGCTCCACATCATTTCCTAAGCATCAGATCATAAAAAAACCATTAGACTTTGATTTTTTGATGTTGGTATTTTAAAACATGAACCGATATTAGATTGGAGATAAGTTTGTTTGTTTTTTTACGATAAAAAGTTCAATGCAAAAACTCAAAACTTTTACTTTAATAGACAGTTGAAAAGTATGGCAAGTATCCCAATTAAAAATAAAAAATGAATTCAAACCTTGCACAATACAAACTAAAAGTGTTCTATCATTAATCTAATTTGATAATAATAATAATCACCATCATCATCTTTGCTAAGAACATAACTAATTTTTCATAATAGTAGTAATTTAAAAAAAAAAATCAAAATTCAATTAAGAATTATTAATTCCCAAAGAATAGAAAAGATTTTATAAATCACTGTGTGATTATGGAAATATATACTTTAAGTCTATTTGTATGAGATAAAAATTAGTAAATT
The DNA here is from genome assembly GCA_028023455.1 of Epiperipatus broadwayi. NCBI lineage: Eukaryota > Metazoa > Onychophora > Udeonychophora > Euonychophora > Peripatidae > Epiperipatus > Epiperipatus broadwayi. The sequence goes on along the minus strand of JAQFVV010000073.1, from coordinate 4,700,336 downwards.
TCACAAAGATCGGGATATAGCAGGCTTATCTGAATATAGAAGAATAGATTAATATTTACACACTGGATTAAAATTGTAGAGATAAAACAATGTAGAAGCTGCTACTGTAAGTATATTTTCAAGTTGTTGATTATTTAATAATAGTAAATTTTTCATCTTCAGGTAAGATGAATTTTGAAAAGAGACATATAGGTATTAAACCATGTTTTAAAACAAAAATGGGGAATATGAAGATACAAAAGTGGAATTCTTGAATATTCAAATGGGATAGATTTTTAAAAATTTAAGTTTTCTTGACATATGGTGTATGAGCAGAAAGTATGGATTTTGTCTAAGAAGAAACCATTTTACATTACATATTCATCAATGATAGTCTAGGTAGAATTAGGTTACAGAGAAATCTTAAAAAATATAGAAACACATTTGACATGTTTAGTAAGAATAATTATAAATTTGCATGAATAATTTTTAGTGGAAGTGAAATTGACTTGAAGCAAAGAAATGTCTTTCATTACTATCATTGGATTTTATTTTTAAAAGAATTTGAGATTAAAATATAAAAAAAATAAGTATAGGAGATATAAGTAGGTCTCTTTTCTACAGATGATCAGCATTTTTTGCAAATAGTAGTATGAAAATAAAATTTAGTAAGGAGAAATGTATGATATTAGTTAATCAAAATAAGAGTCATATATCACATGACCCTGTCTCTTAAGCTTGTAAGTTATAAACAATGAGGATTGCCAATTCATCTAAAGCTTTATGATAAATGCTTAGCCAGAGCCAGCACTTAAAATATCTCTGTCAGGAACCCCTTCCCAAACCCCTGACCATGGTTTCGTGTTTTGGCACTCCTCAGAGAGGTGTCAGGGTAGATCTAGTGTATGATATTAGTTGTTTCAAAGAAATAGAGGAGTATAAGAATTTAGTTGCCCTATTAAAGAGAGAGAAAAACTACAAACAGTTAAGAATTAGAATTGAAAAAAAAAAATAGAATTGATTAAAAAGTTGGCATGTTTTTCTTAAAATATGAGATATTAGAATAATTTTCAAAATATCAATAGTACCTGCATAAACATTAAAAATGGAAAACTTTATAATGGATTGGCAACCTAGAAACTTTAAATAAAATTCCCCTCAAAATAAAGAAATAGATATGCATTGAGTAGTAAATTGTGAATAGGAAATGATGCTATTTAAGATAAAATGGAATGGAGTTATTTTTTAATAAAAAAAAAAAACTAAAAACAAATTAAATTGTTTGGAAGATTATTCTATTAAATGGTAATAGTTCAGTAAAAAATAGTGTTAGATTATATAAAGAATACCAAACCCTCCACACAATAGTGTTACCAAGTGCAAGCTTTCATAATCAATGAATTCAGGAAGGTTTGTGCATAAAATCCTTATGTGTGCCAACTCATCTGACATCCCCAGACTAGTTTTTATCTTGTGAATTTCATCCATGAGGAACCTTGGATTTGAGAGCACCACACCTAGATTTCATGATCTAATGTAACCCTCCATCAGCCACTTTTTACCCATTTGGTTAACTGTAAAGCTAGGAACCCAAATGAAAACACCATAAAAGTTTCCAACCCAAGCTCATTCACTTGTATAGTCATAGATCTGAACTCAGTTCAGGATCTGTACATTTTGGTATCTTTTTCTTCAAAAATATAGTCACCATTATCCTATGGGCAGGATAAATATAAAACTATCAAAACATCATATAATTACTATTTAATATGCTTACACATTCTATTAATAAGAGTATCAAACTCTCCATATAGTAGTGCCACCAAGTGCAAACCTTTGTAATCAATGGATGCAGGAAGTTTTGTGCATAAAATCTATATCTAGTGTCTACTCATCCAACATCCACAGACTACTTTCTAGCTTGTGGCTTTCACCAATGAGGAGCCTTGGATTTGAGAGCACTGCACCCTAGCCCTACTGTATGGAGAGTTTGGTACTCTTATTAACATAACGTGTAAGCATAAGAAATGGTGACCACATAATTATATAAAGAGGATAATAGATATTTCGTAAAAAGATTTTAGAACACACAAAATTAATAGGTAATTAATTAATTTTTATGTATTATAATAAATAAGACAAAGCTTTGCAGAGAAAATATTACTGGTTAAGTAATTGTGAAAGGTAAAAAAGAGAGATAGATAAGATGATTAAAAGCAAAAAAATAGTTATGGTAAATGCATAGAAATAAAAATAATTTGGAATTATGTAAAAATAAATACTTATATAAAATATGGAAGATGTATGATTATACTAAAGAGAGTTTATTATAATTTAGTAAAAGGATAAGCTCTAATTACTAGCAAAAGAACATAAAAATGGTATAAGAATTAGAAGTATATATGTAATTTATGTGAAGATGGGAAAGAAAATATTAAACATCCAATTTGAACAAAATCAGGATAATTTATATGAAGAGGGGAAACATTTTAAAGTAATAAAAAATAGACATTTTTTTTTTGAATGGACCTAATAAAAATGCTAATATTAAAATGGGATAGAAAAAATAAATGAATTAGGATTGGAAAAATGATTTGCTAATAAGAAGGAAATGTCTGACTTGGCTAACAAGATCTCTGCACCCATGGCTTAACATTAGAAATTTCTGAGTTCATCTAAAGAAAAGTACTAATATCTTGATATTCATTTTCAATACTGATGACAAGTTGTATTAATTATCTGAAAGATAAAAATATCCTAAACCTGTGTATGATCTGGAAAAAATTCCAAAATTTACCTTCACAGGATCTCATGTTATGAGAATAGCAAGTGGTTGTACTATACACCGTGCCATGGTGCTCTTAATAAGAATATTGATCATGATATGTCAGCAATTAATCTCTGAAGAAGATGGATAAATAATCATTACTAAATGTGTAAAAATGAAGCACTTTTTGGAAGAGTAATTTATATATTAATCAGTTATCAGGTACAGTATAATAAAATTGGAAAGACCTGGATAAAAATATATATATGTATATATTTTTCCTACACAAAGGCTGATGAAAATAATACTACTAGTATGCTATATTCAAATGATAGTCTGCTATTACTTATCATCCCTTCGACACTATTTTAATACTTCAATATTAAAGTTATGTCAAAATTTCAATGCTGTGAATGGTTTAGTGCTGAGATTAAGTTGCAGATTTGAGAGCTCCCTGGATGGAAGATCATCTCTGTCACATGATTTATTGAGTAATAAACTATTTGGTTGTTAAATTGACGAACTTCAATAAGTCTCTTACATTCCTATGATTCACTAAAAATAATAATAATAAGTATATTATGCTATTAATAACTTTTTAAAAAAATAACAAAATTAAATATGAATAAAACCAAAGCTATGTAAACAAATTAACATGTTATAGATAAAAAGCAATTTGTAGAAGAGATTAAACGTTTAAAAGCTAATTAAGTGCTAATTATAGAAGTGAGAAAAAAAATCAAATGAGAGTCGCGATGTTTTAATAGGCTTTTATGGAAGAAATATTAGTTTGCATACTATTGAATTAAAAAAAAAAAAAAATTCATGACATAACTTGTATGGAGTATAGCTTTAAATAGAACAAAAACTACTGCCTTAAAAAGAGAGATCGAGAGCGGTAGAAGACTTTGGAGATATAGGCCTAAAACAAAATGAAATAAAATAGCACAATAAAATTTAGAAATACTGAAACATTAAAAAAAAAAAAGCTTATTAAATAAAGTAAAAGATGAAAACGGAATTGAATTATATATGGTTTTAAAAATAAAAGAACAACGATAAATATTATAGAAGGAATTGTAAAAACATGAGAAATAAAGAAGATGAAAAAATAACGTAATAATTGATCTTAAATACAGAGAATAATTACAACAATTTTAAAAGATAAAGAGGTTTGGAGAAAATAATCTAAAATTATATCATAAACTAATAGTAATGTTAACAGGTTTGGATAATCTTAAAAAGCAAACAGTGATTCAAATGGAAGTCAAAAAGTACATCTGAATCATTTAAAGCCATAGCAAAACATCAAAATTTAAGTGATACAAGTGAAGTTAAGCCATCATATTTTGCAAAACTACAAATGATAATTTTATAAAAAGTTCAAAGATTGTCAGTATTGAAATGATGAGAACTAGAGGGGGGAGGGAGTAAGAGAGAAAGGGAGAGAGAGACAGGGAGAGAGAGAAGGAGGGGGAGAGAGAAGAGAGAACTAAAATATTGGTTTTTACTTTCAAAAATAAAGTACAAAAGTATTTTTTAAATGCAATCTTATAATGAAAAAATTAAAGTTTTAAAAACGTTAAACAAAAGTTACGACTTTTTTTAATTAAAAAAAAGTAAAAAATCCACGATCAGAAATAAAAAAAGAAATATACTCGTAAAGAACTACATGTTATTTTCGCATTTTTTTTTTTTTGTAACAGGTAAAGAACTTTCTTGAAAAAATATTTATAAAAAAATTGTTTATGATACAAATGTATATTAGAAACAATGGTCAGAAGTCATAGAAGAAAGCAAGTAGACATAATAACAGAGAGAAGACTTCTATGTTATTGGCTGTTAAGGAATTATAAAGTGATAGAATAATGTCAGTGCTTATTTGAAAAAATATATATATCTTTTTTTATTAAGTTGCTAATTTATTTTTTTAATGTTCATTTGTAACATATATAAATAAAATCTCATTGTAATGCAAAAGTCTTGCAACAACCCACCCCTCTTTCTCAGGAAGAGATAGTGCAAAAAAAAATTACTGACTAATCTAGTGAACTCTGCTAATTAGTGTGAGTTTTTCCTTTGCCATATTCTCTTTCTAAGAATATCAACCTATCCACTTATCAAATTGAGTTGATTGTAGGTCACAAAAATTATAATCTTCAGATAATTAAAACAAATTCTGAGTTGAAATGGATTTGAATCCTATATTATAAGCATGGCAAGGAAAGTTTTTTGAGAAGGGAGTCAAATCCTTGAAAATGACTATAGAGTAAAGATAGTCGAAACGTTGGAAATAAGTGGATATATATATATACATCAAATAAAGTTTTTGACAAGAAAAGAAGTGATTTTTAATTATAGAATTATATGGCTATATGTACTGTATATTTTTGAAAAGAAAAAAGGATTGAGTCGTGATTAGAAACAGAAGTAAATGGATTTGTCAAATTCTTTAGCCACTGCATATTAATTATTGTTATAGATGCAGCTTTAGAATAAACATATATGAATACAGGATTCTCCTCTATGCATTTGGATAAAAAATAATTTCAATCAAAAACTAATTTGTATATTGATTTAACTATACATTCATATAAACATGGATGGGCTTCTCATCAACATGCAATAGCCAGTGTTGTGAGTTTATTGTCTATTTCCCACTAAGTTTAAGATCAAAAAACAACATGATCTTTCCTCTCAGTTGCCTGATAGATCTTAACTGAAATATCAGTTGGAGTGTTTTTAAGGCAAAATGAGTGTGTGTGTGTGTGTGTGTGAATGAACTTTTTTTTCTAATAGATATTTACAATCATGACAAATAAAATTAAATCATGGCCTTTATTCCCAGAAGATTGTAAAATCAGTATCCAAGACAGTGGTTGGTAGCCAAAAGCCTCTAAGCATCTCCTGATTGTGAACCCAGGTTACAATTTGATGATGACCTTTTAATTAGATACTTACAACTGCAGCTCACTTTCAAATGAGGAAAGATTACAAGAATTGGAAGAAGAGCTGTTATTATAGGATATTATTGGATTTTGTGAAGTTAGAAGAAAGTGAAGGGACAATAGATTTAAAAAGTGGATAGGTACTATAATAGAGAGGCACAATATTGTAAGTACAAATGGAAGATTCATTATAAATAAAAAATGGATGAACAACATTGTGGAGATTGATGGCATATTAGACAGAATGGCAAAGATTAGTCATTCAACTTAATGGTTTTATGCCAAATGAAGATAATTCAGGTTTATGTCCCAACAAGTTCTCGTAGCGATAAAGAAGTAGAAGATTTTTATATGGATGTACAAAAGGCTAATGATCAGACTAAACAATATTTTGAAATTGTTATGGAAGATTTTAATGCTAGAATTGATAAATATGTGAAAGATGAAAATATTGTAGATAAATTTGGTTATGGTGATAGACTTGAGAGAGGACATGGACTTTGTGTAATTTTCAGAAACCCCCCCCCCCACTTTATATTATGAACTCTTTTTTTGAGAAAAATGCTAAATAGAAATGGACATGGAAGTATCCAAATTAAGGTACCAGCAGAATTGGATTATATTTTAACTAATAGAAAATATGTATTTCAAGATTGTAAGGTTCCAATTCAACAAAGGTAATGATCATTAATTAATAAGATGTAAGAAATGTGATAATGCAAAACTAAAGAGAGATAAATTATTAAGAAAAATAGTATTCACAATTGATATTTCTAATCTTCAGAAACATTCCAATGAATTTAAATTAGAACTTGCAAACCATTTTCAAATATTAACAGATTTTAAACATGATTCAACTTTGAATGAAATCAATACTGAGACTAGAGAATTTATGAAGAAGAGAAGGAATATGAAAATATATAAAAACAATGCATTAAGAAGGGCTGATTATATAAAATTTTATAAAACTTTGTGAAAAAGAATTGATAACAAATATAAGAAAATACTCTTAAGAGTGCAAACCAATATCTTAGTATTGGTAGGAAACATTTCTGAAAAAAAAAAAAAGATGAAATTATTACTAAAAAGACAGATATAAAATGTGTAGAAGAGTTTTATCAAGAATTATATATATATAAAAAAGTACCTTCTACAACTACAATCTTCTGAACTATCCAGAATTTTAAGTAAAGAAGTGAGAAATGCAATGAAATCTATAAAAGGGAAAGCTCTAGATAATGATGGAATTATAATAAATATTTAGGCAAAGTTATATACCAAATGTCTAAATGATAAATATGTACAAATGATTGGAAAAATGCAGTACTAATATTTTAAAAAGTCGATAAAAAAAAAAATTAGAAATTACAGACCTATCAGTTTTTTTTATCAATTCTGTATAAAATTTTTACCAATATAATTACTACTCATCTATAGTGAACTTTGGATTTTAACCAACAAAAGAAACAAATCTGGATTTAAAAGTGGTTTTAATACAGTGGTTCATGTCCAAGTGTTGAGAGAAGTTATAGAAACAATCAATGAACATGAGTTGCCATTATGCTTTGGATTTGTAGATTATCAAGAAACATTTGATTCTATAACTATTGCTCCAGTAATTAAAGCTTTGGATAATCAAGGTATAGATCCAGGATAGTCATATTCTAAAAAATATTTATAATGATGCAACAGCAACATTTAAATTACATAATGATAATATGAATATTAGCACTGAAAAAGATGTATGACAAGGTAACTCCACATCTCCAAAACTTTTTACAGTAGTTTTGCAAGAAGTATTTAGTGGATTAAAATGGGAAGCTAAGGGAATAAAAATAAATGAAGATTATTTAAGTCATCTGGATTTTGTAGATGATATAGTCATTTTGCAAATAATGCTTTAGAGCTTGAGATAATGCTGCAAAAGTAAGCAGATGAAAGTAAAAAAGTAGGATTAAAGGTAAATGTTAAAAATACTGAAGTAATCTTCAATGGATTTGCTCAAAATAAGAAAATAAAGAATGATAATGATGAATAAGAAGTTAACAATACAAATATTTTGATCAGATTATTATTACGTATGGAAACATAATGGATGAAATTAATCATAAAGTTAAACTTGATGAAGTGCTTTTTGTAGAAATAACTTAATATTAAAAGGAGGGTTTTAATAATGTTTTTACCAGTTCTTACTTATGGATTTGATACATGGACACTTAATAAAAAAGCAATACAAAGACTTCAGGACACTCAATAAAGCATGCAAAGATGCATGTTAGGAGTAACAAGAAGAGATTGAAAACAAAATACATGGATGAGAGACTAAACAGATGTTACTGATATCATTGAAAGATTTAAGATACTGAAGTGGAATTGGTTCTGGTTATATTGCTAGAAGAGAGGATAATAGATGGATAGTTGAAATCTTAAAATGGATTCTAAGAGATTGTAAAGGATCTAGAAAAAGACCATATGTGAGATGGATGGATGAAAAAAGGAAGTGTGCTGGGGTGATTTGCAGAAGGGAGGCTAGAGATCAGAGAAGTTAGATTGAACTTGGTGAGACCTTCACCCTGCAGTAGATCATTAATAATTAAAATGATGATATTGATGACATACTATTAAAATTATAAAAAATGCACATGATAATGTAAGTAATGTAGATTTAAGTCTAAAACAAAAAAACTGTTTTGATTTCAAAAGCATTTCATTGTACTCAATAAGATAAAACTGGTATAGCAAATGTTTTCCTTTCAAAATGCTATTATGTAAAATTGCATTGTTATAAGAATAAAGTTGCACCAAAGTTAAAATAAGACCTTATTATAAATATACGATACAGAAAAGACAATATTAATAAGTACATATCTGATCTGCATAACATAATGTTGGGTATAAAGATTATGTATTTCTAAAAACTTTTAGAAACTTTTATCAGAAAGTACAATGCCCCCCAGTGATCCCAAACTCTAGATGTCCCTCCCCTATATATCTAACATAGCCCATCACATTACTAAGATTATTACCCCTACCCATCAGATCACTCTATATACCACACCCTCTCTGCATCAGCTACTCAACAATGCAAAGGATACCCTACCAACTGATCTCCACTCTCAAGGCATTTATAGAATTATATGCCATGAACCCATCTGCCCATCAGTTTACTATGGGGAATCTCAGGCTAACTTATCTATGCATATAGCCTAACATACATACCTATATAAGAAGGCTAAAACTAATACAGACACACACACACAATATTTTTTGAACATTTTTCTGCAACTGATCATCCTTTCACACCATTATCTGTTAACGTAGTGTGCACTAAATGCAATGACTTTAAGCGAAAAATTAAAAAGACACGACACATATCATGTGACCAAAATTCCATCAATAGAAATGAATCATGCATGCCCTTTTCAAAAAGATGGAATGTTTCCTCTAATTAAAGTTCATATTTAAATTTTATGTAAATGGGAAATAACAACATATATACACCCACTCAATAATTTACAATTTATGCTACATCTATGACTTGTAGGATTCGAAAGTCGGCTACGCACAAAAAATAAAACAAACTTTAAGAAAGCTTTTCTCAATACAGTAATTTGAGTTAAAATGTATAATTTTATAATAAGACTTTGTGTAGGGATTCAGGAAATATCATTTGTGAATTAATAGGAACTCGGAAACAAAATTTTGCTTAGTTACCAACTGCTGATTTCTCTTTTAAACACAAAATATGTTTTGTATAGTTTTATGTACAAAATTTCAAATATTCTAAATAACAGATCAAATCAGTACATGTTTTTTTTCATTAGTTTAGGCTTTTATTTGCACATTACAAAATCAGAAGCAGATATTGTTGATAAATTGTTGTAAGACTAAATTTATCACAGAAATGGAATACTACAGGTGAATGGCAAACTTATAATTAAAAATTTCAGGATTGATTCCGAAATAAGTAATGAAAATAAACAATTTTCTGTTCAGTCACCTAGATAGAACTGCTATACTCAACTTGCTACTTGGCTGCTAAATCATCATGGCCTCTAAATCAACTGAATTTAGAATTATTATTAAAGTGATAGAATTGTTTAGAAAAACTACATCGAGATCAGAATGAACACTTATAGATCTAGGACTGTCATCTTTTTAGCTTTTAAATAAAATGTATTAAGACTGAAAAAAAATACAAAAGATAAAAGAATTGTTGGAGTGATAAAAAGTCTAACACATTGCTAAAGAAAATAGATCAAGATGGCATGGTCATGTTAAAAATATGAATGAGAACAGATTAGATGATGGTTGATTGTGAAGTGTAAGAAGAGAAAAGGAAATGATTGAAAGAAGTTCTGATGAATAGCATGGGAAGAAATGACTTGCCAAAGCAGATTGTAAGCTGGAGATAAGTAGAAAAATGCAGAAGACTTTTGGTAAGGACAAAGAATGAATAGAAACAGAATAGTATGGTTTATAATTGATTTGGAAACTGAAGAGAAAAGGAAATGATGGGGGAGTGTGACTTGGTGAGCATGAAAGGATCCTCTCAGCAATGTTATTTTTACATTTTATTATTTTTTACATGTATTTTTCTAAAAAAAGCAATGTATTGCTAATGCTGAAATAAGCCAAAAAAGGTACTTAATAGTGTGTCTTCTAGAAAGCTTGCCACCCATTTTATTTTAAATTATCCATTTTCAGGGGCTTCCAACACATAGAATAAACAATATGGCTGACTCTTGTATTTAATATTTAGGTTTTTTATTTATTAAAATGATAAAGAAACATAAAAATTAAAAGGGTTGTAATTAAAAACTTTTAAATGTAAATACAGTAAAGAAAATAAAAATAAAACATAATTAAGCAAATTGTAACAAAGGTGCAGACAGACATCACTTTTTGGGCAAGCACTATTCCACAATTTGAAAATATTATATTGAAACACACAAAAATCCAAAGGGTTGTAATTATATTCACTACACTAACTGTAAACTAATCTCAGTGCACTCACAAACAATGTTTTGGAGCCTTCTAATCATGTTCCTTTCCAAATAGATAGGCACCAGAAAATGTTTGCACATGATACTGCCATTGCATCTCTGTTCACAGATTACACATAATATCAGCCCCATATCATATAGTTTTCAGGCAGGCACTATCCTACAATTTTGAAAATATTCCACTACATATTGTTTTGTTGATGAAAGATTCCAAATTTTAATTATATTTTATCAAAAATGATAAGAAAAAAAAGGAATGTTAAAAAAAATCACATGTTAACAAATGTCATCAACGAAGAATAACATTAATTTTAACCACATATCTGTTTACCTTATGTTAACATTTGGACATTATGTTGCAAATAGAATTTATTAAAAAGTGTATTCATTCTTTTTAAAATTAACATTTAATTTAGAATACATTTTTAAATATTTTTTAAAGTTAACAAGCTATACAACAAAAGTCCAAATGTTAACATGAGGCAACAGACAACACATGTTAAAATTAGCATTATTATTTTTTTTGTTGACATTCATTAACATATGGTGAATTTTTTTAACATATCTTTTTTGCCTTATCATTTTTTGGAAATATGATTAAAATTTGGAATCTTTCATTGACAGAACAAGATGTAGTGGAATATTTCCAAAATTTCAGGATAATGCTCACCGGCAGTATCATGTGTGAACAAGTTCTAAACACCTATCTCTTTGGAAAAACACCTATCTCTTTGGACATGGTTAGAAGGCTCCAAAAACATCGTTTGTGAATGCACTGACATTAGATTAGTGAATTTACATTAAAAAAAAATAATTACAACTCTTTGGATTGTTGTATATACAGTGGCATATTTTCAAAATTATGGGATAGTATTCGCCTGAAAAGTGATGTCTATCTGCACCTTTGTTATATAGTTTGCTTAATCATGTTTTATTTTTATTTTCTTTATTGAATTTACATAAAAAAAAATTTTTAATTACCCCTTTGAACTTTTGTGTTTATCAAAAAAAAAAAACACGTAAATATTGACTACGATAACTTAAAGTCAGCCATATTGTTTATACCATGTGTTGGAAGCCCCTGAAAATGGATAATTTAAAATAAAATAGGTGACAAACTTTCAGGCAGGCAAACCAAGTAAATATCACGAAGAGTATCAGAAAATGAACCTTCTTTAACTGCTAACTAAAATCTCACAAGAAGAAATTATTTTTAAAATCAACATTAAATTCATTGGCTTATGTTATATTTAAAAAATAATACTTAATATTTGACTAAACTTTCTAAAAGTTAATTTGTTTTTTATAGTATTTTTTTTAAAAAAAATTAAGATTAACTTTTAGATAATTTAGTACTTATTAAAAATAAAAGTTAATAGGTGAACAAAAATTGGAAATTTCCCAACGATTTCAAATGTGTTCTTAATAATTAAAAAGAATAGTTTACAAAACAAGTTTTAAACAATCAGTAATATGGAGTTTATTATTTTAACTGCTTGCTGAAAAGCAAGTTTATTGATTTCAAAGTTATTCTTGGCAATGAGCTATAGTCAAATAATAAAAATGTCCACGCACACACAATCCATCAGATTATATATAAATAGCTTGAAGAATTAAAATTAAATAATTTTGTAAGTTAATTCTATTCAATACTGAACCAAATTTACTGTCTGAAATCCTTATGTTTTATAGAAATTTAGTATATAGCTCGATTATTCTTTTGGAGATAAATTGTTTACTTATCTAAAGCAGCTATGGGCAGCATGCACTCAGGAGGCCTTATATGCTGCCTTTTATGACTTTCTGCATCGCACACTTCATTTATGATTACACCAATTAAACTTGTTATTTATATTTTATTTAGTAATAACTTTATGTTAATTTAATTTAAATATAATATTTGTGAATTTTTTCTTTTAATAAAATGGCTCAAGTAATGAATAATGTCACGTGATCAACTCCCTAAAGAAGATTTGTCCACTTATGATCTAAATCTTCTAAATATTATCCAAAAGGTAATGAGACATTGTAAACATGCAGAAATGCTGTCAAACATTTTTTAATTTCCTAGTGGGTTACTGTTTGTGCCTATTAATGTATTTATGAACTGCAAATGATAACACAAATGGTCTTTTCATAAGATCTTTGTGAAGTAACATGCTAATCTTATGAAAGACTGATTTGTCTGTATATGGGCAACCTTTATAATAATTCAAATATGCAAAAGAATTAATACTTTAACATAAATAGTATATAAACTAAATTATGTTCATATGAATGTTTTCACAGGTTGCAGATATAAAAGATGCTTTGCAGGTTCATCTGTGTAAGAATTCCAACATTTCAACTTGATCACACAAGCCCTCGACTGGGAAATCAAAACTGTATAATTGTAGAGGCATTGTAAATAGTGTTAATAAAGATAGTCACAGAGGTGCTGTAAACAGTGTTCACAATAATTGTTAAAATCCCACAACTAAAAAAAAACAGGTGTATAAAATTGAAAAAAATGAACGAATAAATAAAAATTCAAGGAAATTTATTTCTTAAAATTTTTTTCCAAATAGGAGGAAGTTTACATGCGTCATCATGTTTGTTGACACAATTTGGTCTTTTTAGTATCTCAATAGCTTCTCTGATCTTACATTGGTGTAGGTTTTTCACATTCCAATAGGATCATGGTATTAGAAAAATCAATATTGTAATCTGAATCCATAACATGGATTGAGAGTACTGCAGATGATGAATGTTGTTTCACTGCATTAGCATGTTCATCCCTTCTAGTACTGATGTGATGATTGCTCATAACCACATAAGACTTACAAACCCTACATAAAATTTCATAAACTCCTTGAGCTTTAAGAAGAAGCGAATCTTTAGGCTTAATTAGAAAATTACTAATTTTTTGATAAGCGTATGCTGTCTTTATATCGTAGCATTTTAGAATATGTCCATTACTGTCTGTGGTTCTTTTTATATAAGGAATACAAATCCTAATAGTTATGTTTTCTTTTTTTTTTTCATTTGTGGTATTTTTAGCTTGAAATAAGGCTTGATGTATAATTTTTTTATTATAACTTTTTGCTAATAATACATTATTTATATGACACATTTCTTTTAGATACGATTTATTTGAAAGGTTAATTACTCTTTGAATAGTGTTTTGGCTACAGAAAAAAATTTGGGTTGGATGATGATGATGAGATGAAAATTGGAGATATCTGTCAGTATATGTAATTTTTCTGAAAACTGAGAATGATAAAAAATTATCTTGTTTCTTGGTGACAAAAACATCAAGAAAGGGAAGTTTCCCACCGGATTCTATTTCCATTGTAAATATAATATTAGGATAGATATTATTTAAATGTGATAAAAAATCTTCCAACTTATTTTTATCATGTTGCCAGATAAATCATATATGTATACTGAAGATAATATGTAATAAAATATATTCTACCAAAGTATGTAAAACAATGATAATAATAAATCTTTGGCACAAAACAACATTTGTAACTTTTCTGAGTCAGGCTTTCAATACAGTTTATCTTTGATTCAAACTACTTGTTTATTAAATAAATGAAATACTCTCAACTCAAAGCACAAGACAAAACTTTTATAAAAAAAAGAATGGATCATCTCTTTTTACATCATCTTCTTATTGACGTTTATCTGAAGCATGTAGATAAGAAGGCATAAATTTTTGAACCAATCATATTACTTTTTAAAGCTATTTTAAATTTGATTTATATTATTTTCATTGACATTTGTAAAATTTTTCAATTTATACATTGTCAATACCTATGTAAATATAACATATTTCCCTGTGATTAGTATTATGTAATATATTAAGATTAATACACACCCCAATATATTACATAATATTAATCATAGGGAATATCTTATATTTATATATTTCACTCCTTGAGTCAGTATTGTCAATATGTAAATTAAAAAATTTCACAAATGTCAATTAAAATAATATAAATCAATTTAAAAATACCTTTAAAAATATTGATTTAAAAGTTCATACCTTCTTTCCAAAGTGCTTCAGATAAACCTCTACATAAGATGAGGTAAAGAGAGATGAAAGTCCATTATTTTCTCTAAAAAGTTTTGTCATGTGTTTTGGATTGAAAGTATTTCATTTACTTAATAAACCAGTAGTTTGAGTTAATCTTGATATATAAACAACAGTGTGATAAAAAACAGCTTCCTAGATAAAATTGTAGTGTTTAGATCAGGGGTGTCCAACAAGTCGATCGTGATCCACCGGTCGATCACAAAGCCATTTTGGTCGATCGTGAGGCCAATCTGGCAAGAGCTGTCGGGTAACGAATAAAACAAATTAAGTCAAGATTTTCAAGTATTTTTGTTATGTTTGTTTTTGTTCTAAATTTTTTTTCACTTCTAAATAGATGAAGTCCACTAAGCCAATCATTATTGAAAATAATATTTTTAATCTTGATTTAATGTAGCTAATTTGAATTAATAAATATTGTTAATAATTACTCATGAGCTTTTTGGCCATTAAATAATTAATTTTTACTAGGTAGATATATAAAAATAGTATGTATTTCACACTTCCCTCCACTTAGACTACACCTATGACAACAAGTCGATCGCAACACATTTGTAAAATAAAAGTCGATCTTATGAACACAAAAGTTGGCCACCCCTGGTCTAGATCATATGTCCAGAAATTCCATCAGCCAAACTAAACATTCCACCTTCCAAAACTGTTATGCACCATAAAAGAATCTGCACCCACTCTTCTTTCAATCTACAACTACCAAATCATTTCCCCACAACTATCTTCTTTTCTCTCTATCCTATTTTTAATAAAAGCAATTTTATTAGCTCCAATACTCTGTCTAATATTTCCCACTCTTGTCAAAATCTGTAAATAAAATTATATATTTTATTTAATGTGCACTAAAAGCCAGAAATAATTGTTTTCTTCAATCATAATTAGTTTTTTTAAAATTTAACTTAAAATAAAAATGTGGAATGGCCATAAATTAATTCAATACTTATTATTGATTGAATTAATTTCTGGGCACCCTGCATTTTTATTTCAAGTTACTTATTATTGATTGAATTAATTTCTGGGCACCCTGCACTTTTATTTCAAGTTAAATATAAAAGCTCCAATTGTGGTTAAAAACAATTATTTTTGGTTTTTTATAGATAATAAATAAAAGTATTTATTCTAAAATATTTTTTATATATATTATTTTTAACTTTTCACTATTGGGATCTTCTTTTAATTCTTTCAATTTTTATGAAACTGAAGAATAAAAATGATGTTGCTATCAAGTAATATCTAAAAAGAAATTCCCATGCATTAAAAATCAATTCTAATATTATTTGATGGAAAAAGCATTTTTTAAAAAGAAACTTTTATAATCAAAACAAATTAAGATTTGTTTTTATTTCTATTTGAATTTATTATAAAAGCTTTTTAATGTAAGATTTTTTTATTTTAAAAAATACCATCTCTCATGTGCATCACTGAAACTTACTGAACTAATATCAACATATTTAAAATTTAGCCTATCAGCAGTCTTACATTATGTAAATCACTGAATAATCCTAAAATATTTCATTGCCATATTACATTGTTATCAATGTCTAACACATGTACAAAATTGGAAGGAAATCCGTTTGATAGAAGCATGTTAAAACTCAATTACAAAATTTATCCTAAAGAAACAATCAAAGTTTCTAAGTTAAATAAAAGCATTGTACCATCTTCAATTACAATGGAATCTTTTACCTCTCTCCCTCAATACTGAAATGGATAGATCATTGGCTATAAATTGGATAAGAAGCTTTATTGAAAAATCCTCAGCTAAGTAAAAAATATCCAAATTCAAATCTCGATTTGAACCCATCACGAATGCAGCAGGTTAATGCCTTTAACTATTACATTA
This sequence comes from Epiperipatus broadwayi, assembly GCA_028023455.1. Taxonomy (NCBI): domain Eukaryota; kingdom Metazoa; phylum Onychophora; class Udeonychophora; order Euonychophora; family Peripatidae; genus Epiperipatus; species Epiperipatus broadwayi. The sequence goes on along the minus strand of JAQFVV010000073.1, from coordinate 4,683,703 downwards.
AAAAGATTCATTATTACTTCTTTTAAACTTATTGAAGTATTTGTAAAGAAATTAAAAACCTGGCACTATGAACAAATGAAAAAATGTTCTTTCCAGATCCTAATTTTAAAGTACTTTAGAATTAAAGGTAATTTACTTCAATATCTGTTAAATGTCTTAATGGATGAAGCATCTCATGACTGTAACCATAAAAGATAAATAAACAGTACATAATCATGGTTTCCCAGATCACTGTACTTTATTTGTCAAACATTACAATGGATTAAAAAAATTTTTTAGTGGAGGAAGTTTTATTCAATGAATAAGTGTAAGAGAAAGTTGTTAGAATTGAAGTTAACATATGCAATAAAGAATAAAAATTCTTTATTTCATTCCATGCATTGAAAGCAGTTATTTTCAGTCTTTGATGGACTTCAGATTCAGAAATTTACAGATTTGAAACATGTAATTGTAATAATTATATTAGTAAATAAAAAAAAGTACTTAATAAGTATAAATGTACTTTTATTAGTGAATATTGATTTAATGATTAAAAATAATAATAATAACAAAATTATAGGCCATTTAAAATGAATGTTTTACATTTTTTGTATCACATGACCTTACTCTTATAATAATAGTAATAAAAAAAATCTTACCAAATTTTTCTTTAGTTTTAATTGTCTATTGACCTCAACGTATGTGATGCTTTTTTTATTCTGTATTTAAAATATTGACTGTCCACATGAGATCTCTGACTATTATTTACATAGTATCACGGTTTCATGTATAAATTATAAAACTTGAAGATTTTCTAACCACAATGTTTTCTTTAGTCATACTTTATAGGGATAAAAACTAAATTGATGTCTCATAAGTGTGTTGAACTCTTCAGTCACTGTTCATATATGGCTGTGGCTTTACATATTCATAATAGATACTAGCAGATTATTCTAACCCAATTTCCTTTGATTGTGCTTAATAATGTGTAATGTGTGCAGATTCTTCCTTGATACATTTCTCTTGTAATCCATTGTTTATTTCTTCTTTTCTTTATTTTATTTAATAATTATCAGTTTTTGATACAACAGCAGATAAATCCAACAATGGTAGGTATAATTAGGCATTTATTTTTAGTACTTGGGCATTATATTTCCACAAACAGACATTTTTTCAAAAATATGGAATAAGCACTCCAAACTGGATTTTTACTTCACCATGGTAAATTAATTCGAGTAGGAGTGAAATCATTTTTACCACTTCTAATTTGTGAGCAGTATATATAAAAAAACAACTATGGCTGACAGGAATGTTTTTTTTTTTGCTTGTTATCTAGAAACAGTCAAAATTATTATAACAACAATAATTCCCATCAAGCATTGGTGGCTGAGTGGTTAGCACAGCTTCCTTACAAGCCATTGTCCTGGGTTTGCGGGTTCACTTCCCGGCGATGCTTTGACATATGAAAAAAAAAAGAAAAAATTCCCATTGTCTGAAAAGTAACCCATGTTAGCACTTTTATTATTTTTCATTAACATTTAATATTTTTGCAAACAATTTTATTTCAAAATCAAATGTTAAAAGTAACAAAATTATTAATTTCTTACAAATTTATTTTCTTTTATAAATATATTAACATATTATAATTTGCCTTTTTTTTTTTTTTTTAAAAAAAAAAAAGGAAAATTAAACTTTTAAAAAGTTTTTAAACACATATTAACCTTTTTAATTTATTTTTTAGAGGTTGTGTATGTGATTTACAACAGAGAGGTTACAATATAGAAAATTCGCAAAAAGTAAATAAATTAGATCATTAAAATGCCTAAAAGCTCATTTTACTTTCAAAATTAAAACTTTATTTACACATTAGAGTGGATACAAAAGCATTCAATGATAGGATAAAATTATGTATACATATAAATGTGGTATGCAAGCCAGGTATATAGAAATATCAAAGTTGTATTAAATCAATAATTTAGTCTTAAGAGCAGCATAAGAAACTCATGATGGTTAATTAATGCAAGTATGAAAGAAACATAAATAAATAAAGATTATATTAATGCCTTAAGGCAGTGTGTCATGAGCTTAATTAGTTAGGAATATAACATAATTCAAACCCATGTATAAGATTTGTAAATTCCATTGATTAATGATTACCCTGGCCCAAAGAATAATGAGGACTATTACAATATTTACTAGTTGATATAGGTAAGTTAATTGTCTAGTATGTATGAAAGATCTTCATAGTTAAAGTTAGATTACTCTTAAGATGGATATTATTTGTTCAGTGGATGGAAGAAAGCTCAAGTTTTAGACCTAAGAAAAACATGAATTAGGACTCTAGCCTCATCTGGCTCCAGGTTTGGTCAATTAGCCAAGGCTGACAAGTTTGTTTATCCTCATCTTTTATCTTGTAGAGGGATTTGAAAAATCGATTAATCATTGAGTAATCACAGCCATGATCAAATATCATGCTACATCTGGCAGTCCAAATTGAAAAGTTAATGAAAGTGGCCAGTCTTATTGTTCCAAATTGACCCTTTTTAATTGCTGCCTTAAGAGAAATGTTAGCTGGGTCATTGCCATTTATCCGGTCTAATGCTATATTACGGAGATAAGTCCACGAATCACATTGATCCAGAATGTAGCCAATTGACTCCTGTTTGTTACATAGGGGACAAAGGGGGTTGATGTTGTAACCCCTTTGGTAGTGGAAAAAGGCCCCAGTGGGGAGTGCTCCAAGGATGATTTTTATTAAAAAATCAACAAATTTTGGACTCATTTTGATGAATTTTGTTAATTTGGAAAATCGAGCAATTCCTATTGGAAGTATATTAATGGATTTAGTTTTCCCAGGTGGATTTAGTTTTCCCGGGAAACATTAATCGATAAACTTCCCAATAAGATAATTTCCCCTGAAAAGGGGAACTCAATGACTGGAAGTTTTGAAAAATCACTGTAACTTGCTTTTGTAGCCAAATGCTTCTTAATCTTGGCAGAGGTCGATCCATAGGCTCTATATTTTCCTTGGGGAAGGGGCACTCCATATCGGGATTATCCTTAAAAATCTTGGAATAGTATATTATGAGTTCGTTGGAGGTAAAAAATCTTCAGCGAGGGAAGGCTAAGGCCATTAAGAAGTTTGGGTTTTTGTAATATGTTGAGGCTGATGATGGGAGTCCTGTCTCCCCAGCAAAGTTTTCTGCATAAGGTTTCAATTTTTTGGATAAACTTGCACGTGGGGGAAAATCCTGCTAGATAACATGTTATTTTAGGCAATACTATAGAATTAAGTAGTGCTACCTTCCCCAATAAGGACAGGTAGACCTTAGATAGTGAAGTTACTGTAGAATTGACCTTAGCTAATAAGGAAGCTTGGAGTTCTCTTCTCATAATGGATGAGGGGGAGGCTAGGGGGAAGCCGAGAAATTTCTGAAGGGGGAGCTTCAAATCCACCTGGTATTTGCTTGCCTGAAGAATTGACCATATGGCTGATTTTGATCTGTTTATTCTGAGACCAGATCTGTGAGAAAATTGGTCCAGGAATTCCTCAAGCCTAGTGAACTATTCCTGAGATGAGAGGAACATCACCACGTAATCCATATAGGAATATGGTGAATGTTCTCCCTCAGCATAGGGATGACTATCCCACAAAAGACAGCCTCAATGCTTAGCAGTAATGGGTTCAGATAGGCTGTGAAGAGAAGAGTACTCAGTGGTGAGCCCTGAGAAATGGAAATACAGGGCCGAAATCCTGGAGCCATTCTACCATCGAGAGAAATACCTCCTGATTGTGAAGCAGGTTCTCTATCATCTGGAGATATGTTGAAGGCACTTGGAGTTCCTCCTGCACACTAAGCAATACTTCGATCCCGATGCAGTCAAAGGCCCCAGCAAAGTCGAGTTGAACTGCAATCGGGTCGGGACATTCTTTTCCCACGAACATAATCTATGAGAAGGCAAAAGTGGCTGATGGCATCGGCAGTTGAGCTCCCCTTCTTGGAAAATTGGTATGAAGACAATTGATTTATGATATTGTCTTGGATATCCTCTTTAATTAGGCCTTCAATTGTCTTTACTAGTAAGGGCAACATTGAGATAGGTTGGAGGTTGTCCAATTGATGTGGGGCTTCCCATTTCTTAATAAGAGGAACCATGGCAATTAGACACATTCCATCGATTCTCTGGGTGCCTTCGGCCAGAAAATCAATCATTCCCTTGATTATCGGGATGGTAAAGGCACTAAGGTGTATGAGTACAAACTTGGGAATGCCATGTAGGCCAGGATGAGTTCTATCTGGGAACAATCTTAATTTTGATAGGATCCTAGTTTCAGTGATCTTATGCAGTGTTCATTCCCTGTTGACAAGAGTCCTATGTGAATTAGTTACTCCCAGAGGCTGGAATTTTCTGTGGTAAAATTCCTGAACTTTGACCAACATGGAAGAACCAGAGTATTTGTTGCCCTGTATCTCTATTGACCTAGGGGCCCTAGATCTTTTGCTAGAGCCCACCTCAGGTAGACTCTGGTCCAGCAATGTTGGTGATGAAGGTATTGGTGGGCCTTCTTAATTGAAATACTCACCAATGGCTTCTTGAGTGTGCTTATATTTTGACTTTTGAGCCAGAATATTTGAGACAGTTAGGGCTTCATAAGGAAGTGAGCTGAGTTCTCTGGCAATGGAGTCCATACAAACTGGATCCTTGGGATTTAGTTGGCATTTATTGATAAGGTGTTGGAGTGTGTCAATAAATGCCCTCCAAGCAGCCGGTGCAAAAAGAGAAATTAGCTGTAACCGATTAAAGGTGATATAAGCTTCTGATATCAGCTGGATAGTAATATTGCCCCTAGTAAGCATACTAATGGTTCGTGGTAGTTCATTAACTATCTGTGAGACATTTCTCAGGGTGACTCTAACTTCTAAGGCAAAGTGGTCAGAAAATACTGCAGGCCATAGATGAGCTTCGATAATTGGTGAAAAGGAGAGAGAGAAGAGGATGAGGTCAATGAGTGATCTGGACTTTTGAGTGTAAAATGAAAACACAGTTTGTGGGAAGAATCTCCTTCCATATTCCATTTGTTGATTTAGAAATTGCGTAAATTTGCTTTGACATTGTTCATAGGTAAGATTAAAATCTCCAATAATTAAAGTGGGAAGAGGACTGATTCTGAGGATGGAATTTATAGTATGAGTAGTCCTGAGAACTGTGTCTGAATCCTTGGAAAAGTACAAATTTATCAGATTAAAAGGAACACTATTGATTTGAATGGTAGCTTTTAAGCAGAATCAATGTGTAGAATTTTAAAGAAGGAAATAGGGGAATTTTTATTGATGATTATTGCAACTCCTCCTGAAGCAGAGTAGGAGTAGGAGTAATGGAAGTAGCCTAGGCAAGGAATGAGATCAAGAGTGTGGGGGTCAGATCCAATATGGAGATTAGTCTTGGATAGGCAAAGAATATCAGGGGCTTGGTGATGAAACCAGTGTGATAAGGCATAAGCCTTGTCATGAGAGTTCAGACCTCTAACATTAACTGATATGACACTAAACATAGTAGATGGTATTTTTAGTCTTGTGATTCAAGGATGTGCCTAGAGGAGGAATTAGAAGAATCCGGAACAATGACTGGAGGAAAATCAGGTTCAAATTTAGGAATAGGTTCAGGAATGTCCTCGGCAAGCAGGAGGAAGGGTCAATATCATTTGGCAGTGTAATGTGTTCATTGTATGAGGGAGAAACAGCAGGAAAGGGTTCGAGATTTGGGTCTATTTGCTAAGGATTTTGAGAGGCTTCAGGTATCACAGAAGGGTATCTATTTTTTTTATTATTATTCCTCCCCAGCCCTAATAATAAAAGCTCATTTTAAAATAAAAAAGTACAATTAATTTCTAACTTTTAAATAATAAATTGATAATATAAAGTCATTAGAATGCTATACGTGCTCCAATTCATAAAACCTACATCTCTTCATTATGAATATAATTGATAAAGTTACAAATCAAAATTCATTCACAATAGTTCTGAATTGCACTCCATAATCTAGACAACTATCAAACTAGCAAAAAGATATCAATCACGATATATATTTGATGGAAATCCGATTACTTGAAATCTGTATTATATGCCAATAACTTATTTTAATTACATTTTCTGAGCAAATATCCATATATATTTTAGATAACAAAATTTGGTACTTTGGTATTAGAGCTGCAATGTAGGGGAAATAGATATTTTCACAACTTCAATGAAAGTGTAATCCTGCGAGTATATGTGGAAATGTTTTTTCATCTTTATCAATGCGATCTTTTTTTGTAATACTTCAACAATTTTAGTTATTGTCCGGATTTCTTTCTGCCATATTTAATGATATAAAAGAAATGGTTCCATCAGGATAAAAACCTAATAAGTCTCATATGTATTTTTTTTGGTTTAAGTTGTTTATATAAAAAAATATATTTATTAGCATTTCTATAGAAAATCCCAGCATACTTTGCAATTGCGTGCTACATTTAAGGAGGAAAATTTTTTAGCAGAGTTCTCCATTTTCTGTGGTAATATTAAATGTTTTGTTTCAAGGTGACAATTCGTATTACATGGTAAATTATGTATGAATATACTTAATGTGTTTTTATAAATATTATTTAAAAACCCAAATCATTTACTGTTTGTTTAGTAACATTTTTTTTTGTGTAATGGCATCATTTCATTAAGATCGCAAATCACTTTTTTTGATTGGGAATGTCATTCTTAAAAGTTGTTAGTGTGAAAGTTGTATGTATAGCTAACATCTTTTTATAAATATTATTTATAAACCCAAATCATTTACTGTTTGTTTAGTTGCGTATTTAAACCAACAATTTTTTTGTATAATGCCGTCATTTCATTAACATCGTAAATCACATTTTTTTTTTTTTTGCTTTCAAATGTTGTTCTAAAAAGTTGTTAGGGTCTAACTTGTATAGAATGTCTCATTATTTACAAACCAAAATCATTTACTGTTTAGTACATATTTACATTTTTTTTTGTGTAATGCCACCATTTCATTAAGATCGCAAATCGTATTTTTTTGATTTCAAATGTTGTTCTTAAAAGTTGTTAGTGTCAAATTCATACATATTTGAATGTCATATTCAAAATCATACATTTCTTATTGAAAATGATAAATATATTTATTATGTTTTTACTTTATTTTTAGTTCTGCAACATGGAGCATGTATTAGACCTACTGTAACTGTTTCACATTTGTATCAAACCCCCCTCCCTGATAACTTTGTAAATCTTGCCAAAATATCATGTACAAGATCCGTGTATACATTTTTTTTTGCCAAAAAAAGTCGTGTAAAGATCCGTGTACGTTATTTTGGTCAGATCCCAAGATTACGAAGTTATCAATGGATTGATACAAATGTGAACAGGTGCAGTAGGTCTAATACATGCAACTCTAATACTAAAGTACCCAAAATTTTTCACTATAACTTCACACGACCACTATTTCTTATGACTATTCAAGCTATTAACACAGTAGCAACTTTCTTATACAATATTGCTACCTAGTGCAAGCTATAGTAATCAATGGATGCTAGGAAGTTAGTGCATCAAAATCTGTCTAGTGCCTATTCATCCAATATTCCCACATTAGTTTCTAGCTAAAGACTTTCATCAGTGAGGAGCCTTTGGATCAATGCATCCCTCTAGCAGTCACTTTTTTAGTTGTCTAAAAAGCTACAAGTAGTCATTGATTACCATGGATTATACTAGGTGGAATATTGTATGGATAAAGTTGTTACATAACAGATTGTGAAGGCATAAGAAATGGTGGTTATGTGATTGTATAGTGATATAATAGTAATCCTAGCCAAAGGGTGTTCGTGACTGTTATATCAAAGATACCAAAATGTAACAACTAGATTTAGATCTGTATGATTATATAAGCAAATAAGCTTGGATTGAGATCTATTGTTTTCAGTTTGGGCTCACAGCTTTATAGTTAATTAAAAAGGTAAAAGATGACTTCTAAAAGGATGCATTAGATCCAAAGATCTAGGCGTAGTGCTCTCAGATTCAAGACTCCTCACTGATAAACACCAAACTAATCTGGAGATCATCTAGCATCCATTGATTAATATGGCTTGCACTCAGTGGCAACTGTTTTGAGAAAGTTGCTACTATATTACTACTTATGCTATTAAAGCTACATACACACATATGAAAAATTATACATGAACATACGTATGTGTATTAATCAATACGTTTTTGACTATAAGAGAAGTTTGTATTCTTTAATATTTGTGTAAAAGGAATGTTTTAAACGTGATTACAGTTACCTCAACTAAAGTTAATATTATGTAATTTTGTTTCAATGAATCTTGTAACTTCACTAAATATAATTGTTTTAATGAGCTTTGATTTCCAAGTCCCAGGGGGAGCCATGCATTTTCGTGATACTTGCTAGGCAAGGTCCTATAATAATTTCAGACTTGAAATATTTTTTTATCTATAAACAAGTGGACATTAGCTACTAAATAAATCAAACTGATCTACTGTTAAAAGATATCATGTCTTTGCATTTGCTAAGTATAAAAATTAAATTCATAATAAAGTACTGACAAAATTGCTATTGACTTATGGCTATAAAGTTTAGACACAAATCCATACTGAAGGTTGCATTAGATAGAATTTAGTGCTACATATGGAAACTAAACTAATTCAAATGATACTTTATTTGCATAAGATTCAATATTTACCTCTTTCCAGATATTTCTTTAGTGTTATTGGTATTAAAACAGGGAAAACTCTCCATGCAGTAGTGCCACTAACAGTAATGTGCTACCATAAGAAATGATGATCATGAGATGTTTAGTGGTTATTGGTATTAATAAATCCAAGATTTTTTATAGCAAGCCCTATACAGGAAAGATTTATTTCCAACTTTTTATCTTGTTCCCCTTACTTTCTTCAGTTTATTTTTATATCTTGATAAAAATAGATTTTTGGAATTTTTTAAATACCAACCTCAATCTTTAACAGCTTGTTATTTAATAAATATTTTTGTTAATTAAAAATACTATTGTTTCATGTCTGCTCTTATGTAAAAAATATTCCGATTAAATGTTTGACAGACATTGCAAAACTTTTCTCTAGTCCACAGTTAGAAACAGCGTCTTTTGTGTTTTTCTGAAAGTTTGTGATGATGGTGTTCTAGCTGTATTTTTATATTGGACTATTTCCATCATTTAATATGTGTGTTGAATGTCTGTAGAAAAGTTTAATTGTTAGCACAAAAAGCCCAGCAAGTAGTCTGGAGGTCTTTTATCTTTATGAAAATGACATCTTATAGTTTATGAATAGGCTACTCATAATTCATTCATTATACGTGCCAATGATAGTTTCTTAGTTGAAAGTACTTTAATGTGTTTATCTTTGTTATTAGCTGTATGTCATTAATTGTTTTGGTTCTGGAATTATATATTTTTCTAAAACATGAATTTCTGAAGATGGTAGAAGTACCATCTGCACACACAAACATTTTCAGTATTACTATATCACCTATGGTATAAGAGACAGGGATTAGTTTCCCTGATTTTGAATTATTTGTAGGATAAAAAAAAATAGCATATTCTTAGCTACATATCAGTAAATATCAGACACATTTTTCCCAATGCATTTATATAAATGCGATATTTATTTTATACAGCACGATGTTTATGAATTGTAATAAACTAAAGATCAGCTTTTCAAGCTAATGCACATGCGCTTTATGAATCTTAATAATAAATGAATACTTTCACTTCCAACACAAGATAAAGTCTTTGCGAAAGAATAGAATGAATCCACCTATTCTTTCAACCCAAATGCGTAAGTATGGGCAAATCTTGAGCACTGGAAATGAAAGCGTGAAGATAAATCAATCACTTTAAATTACTTTTAATTTCACAGGCATCATTCATTCAGACATAGTAATTTAAAGTGATTGGTTTATCTTCACGCTTTCATTTCCAGTGCTTAAGATTTGTCCATACTTAAGCATTTGGGTTGAAAGAATAGGTGGATTCAGTCTATTCTTTTGCAGACTTTATCTTGTGTTGGAAGTGAAAGTATTCATTTATTAAGATTCATAAAGCACATGTGCATTAGCTTGAAAAGCTGATCTTTAGTTTATTCCAATGCATTTATTTAAAATGTTGAACTGTCTCGTCTGTTAAAACATTCAATTAAGTATAGTACAATGGAGTGAATAGATGAGTTGTCCAAGATCAGTGGTTATTGTCCTTTGGTAGTCTATGGCAATTGGTTTAACTGCAATTAAAAATATCTATTAATTGGTGCTACATCATTTGGATGTATCCACTGCATGGCTAGTAGCTTGTGGCAATAGAATACATTTTTCATAGGGCAACTGTACAGAAAATATCACACTTATTGTTATAATTCTCAATACATTCATTCAGCCTTGGTCACAATATGAGGCAAAACTTTTACTGTTATAATTTCTCAATGATGTAGATGTATCAGCTCAGACTTTATTTCTTCTATTGAAAAGAATAATGAATTGATCCCCTAATTGAATATACACTCTTGATAAAAAAAATTGTCAAGCATATTCCAAAATGTCTTTGGGAGGTTCTTGGGCAACTAGTACAACAGCCTCACTTTATTTTAATGAAAGTTGATAATCTGGATTCTAAAGTAGCAGCAATCTTATTCTTGATTGAGATAACTGATAAGTATCTATATATTTCACCTGTCTTTTCTGGATCATATTTATATTCATATAAAATTCTTGTTACCACAAAAACACAGGAGAATTTTTTTTTTTTTTCTCCCTTATTAAATAAAGATAGTTTTTTTTTTTGTTTAGATATTTTTTTTTTCTTTAATCTAAAGTAGCAGCAATCTTATTATTGATTGAGATAACTGATAAGTATCTATATATTTCACCTGTCTTTTCTGGATCATATTTATATTCATATAAAATTCTTGTTAACATACCAACACAGGAGCATCATGTCTTTTTGTTACATCCTCATTAAGATTAGATAGTTTTCATTCTTGTGTAAGTAGCTATTTCTTGAGTTTACATAGAATTGAAGTTGCATCCAATTATCTGTTTTGATCCCTTGAAATATACATTCCTTTGATTATATCTAGTGGTTTAAAGCATTCTTGTCTTTATGAATAAGTTATTCTACTCTTGAGTTCATAGAGTTGTAATATATTAGTTTAAAGAGAAATTTCATTGAAATACATCCATTCATGTTTAGAACACATAGGTATGTCTTTTTCCACTTTGAAATAGTTTAATTTTTTATCATTAAGCTGCCCCATAATTTTATAGACAAGTGAGAAAGACTCCAAATCCACTGTTAATGTTATATTGTAAGATTTTTGCTAAATATAAAACGATTTAAAAAGAAGTGATCAGTTTAAATATTGCTTGTTCTGTGACATTTTTCTTATAGTCAATGAGTTTTCCTTTAACATTATTAGAAGCTCTAGCTACAGGATCCTTTCTGTTTGTTCATTTTATAGTTTCTACTTAAAAAAAAAATAATTTGCTGTCATATGTCTTAAGTACCCAAACAAAAACAGGTTATTCATTTGAGCATAGTTGCTAAAATATTACAAATTAACTACAGCTTAGCACTGCTTACGACCAGGTATCATATTCATACATAGCACTAGACAAATTTCTAATATTGTTAATCTTTCCTTTGTAGTGAACTATGATCTATATTGAAGTACAAAATAATAAGGAAAGAAGTTTATAGAGTTACAAACAGGTTATATTGATAGGTAATTTTTTTTATTCTTCACAATGAGTGCTGATTCTGGAAAAAGTGGGTCTTTTGTGAATGAGAGAATGAAGATTGGGCTTCTCAAAATTCCTTGCTCGTTCTGAATTGTCTCCTAAGCCAGAGCTTTCCTAATTGAATCATTAAAATCCAGATCAACTAACAGTGAGATAGAACCATTCACTGGATATATACCTTACATATTATTAAGTCATGAAACAATGAATCATATTCTATCCACTCATTCAACTGTTGCCTATTTCAAAAATGCAGATGGGTATCATGACGTAATGAAACACTATTACACATAATCCCATAACTTTTTAATTATTACATCATATGAGTCTCTAGAAGTTTAGGTTCAAATAAACAAAACACAGCAATACTACAATTTGAGTCTGTCCACTTATTTATCCCATTAATTAAAAAGCCACATTGATCACTTGTAAAGTCACTACCATTAAGGACTAATAGCAAATTCTTTTGATTAGAGCTATTTCATTACAGCTACGCTTATCTGTTTGTAACTGTCCTCATGTCCTATTAAACACAAAGAAAAAACATTACTTTCGCCTCTTTAGAAAGATGCCTTTCTTCGTTCATTCTTTACTTTTTTTATCAAGTCCAATGCACACTGGTTCCCCACACAACACATCATTTATATGCAATGATTATTTGGACAAACAGTATTTTTTTCCCCAGTAAGTAACCATTAGTGTCAAATTGCTCTAATAAATGAAATTCTACTCTTAATATAACTGTATATAATATTTTTTCATCAAATTATCTTTGATGATCTACTAGAACTATTTCTTTTTTAAAGTAAGTGTGATAGAAGGTTGAATTTTTCCATTATCTTCATATTGATGTTCAATTAACTAGGTTAAAAACTAACTACTCCTCAAAAAAATTGATATAAAACATGAATACAATTTATGTTAATAAAGCTAATAAGTTATGCTAAGGAAGTGTAAATTTATTTACTGAGATAATAACATTTAGGAGAGTTTCTGACTAAATTGCGATAAAATTTTACTGTTATGACAACTTGACTAAAATCTAATACAATTTACTAGTTTCCTTCAGGTTTAAACTCTGACTGTGTCAATAGAATTTGGTTTTTAGATATTTATCAAAAGTAAATTCATATATTGGCTGTATTCATATTGACTTATGACAATAAAATATAGACACTAAATTTTATAAGAAGTCGGTACTAGAAATTGCAGCCAACAGAAATTCATTTCCTGCTATTATAGATTACATATATTCAAATGTTACTTTATTAAATTAATAATGTAAAGGCGTTTACTTTTGTAGAATTCATTATTTTGTACGAAGGGCAATAGAAAAAGATGTGTTTTATGGTACTTTTTATCAAGAAAAAAAGAGTACAATTCAACTATCTCTTGATAATTTATAAAGAAAACATCAGATACTAATCAATAAAGAGTTACTTATGTATATGCTAATACACCTCATTAAAAAATAAATATTTTAAAAACACTTTTTGATGGGTTTTTTTCTTCTCATGCTGCTCTATATTCATACGTTTCAGGAACCAGTTAGGTACAAAAGTCGAGGACCGTCTGTACTTAATTATAAAATTAGTGTTACCAATAATAAAAAATGGTGTGATAAGATTATGAACAGATACTTATTAATAATTATTATGTACTTTAACAATATTACCTAATTAATTTAAAGATTTACTGAATAAAGTCTGGATAAATGGTAGTATGTTCTAGATTGCTTTTAATACTTATAATGATGAGATTCTCTGAACCAGATTTGCTTCTTTTCTCTTAATTAATTCTCTTCCTTTTCTCATTTCTGCTTGTTTTTTTTTATGACTGGCCCCAATTTTGTATTTTAGAATAATATTATGCTGCTTCGAAAACAACCTGAATCTCTAATTACTTTATTTATTTTAAAAATAAATATTATTGTTAAATAAAAATATTAGTTCTTATAGTCTGTTATTTCATAAACACTATTCTTTCAATTGAATGCATGGTTTTAATCATACAAATTGACATCTTTTTTTTACATGTATATATGTTTATCTCTTCATTTCAGATGTCATAATATCAACATTGAAATACATCACTACTATCTTTAATTTGTAATTCAAATCTAAATCGAAAACTGCATGCGAAACTAACAGGTTACCAGTGTGAACCACAAGGTGTCAAACTGGTCTGCAAAGAAAGGCACGAAGTAAAAAGAAAAGTTAAGGAGGCCTGCTTCATTGTGATGGATTGCAACGCCATCAACCGCAAAGACACATGCTTTGTGATCTCAAAGAAATGGAGTAATTAACCTTTGAACTTTGTATAATTTGCATATAATTACTTCACCCAGAGCTATGAAGATGAGAGCATGTCTCTTGAAAGTGCTTGCAGAGTAATATAATTTATTTTGTTTTTAACTAAAAGTAGCTTTGCGGTCAGGTGTAGTAGCGCCTATATTATTTTACAAATATCTTTAATTTGCTTTAATGAACATTTCTGCATAAATAAAGGTAAGTTGAAAAACTCAGAACTGCTTATTATATAATAACATTTATTACTATATAGAGGGATCAAGACTTTTTTTTGTTTGTTTTGAAATTGCAAGATTGTCAGACTTGGAAAAATTATGTTAGAAGAGACTAATAAAAAACTGATGATGACAAATCATTCCAACAACATAGTACAAGATAAGGTTATGCAGAAATCTCTGTATTAATAACAGTAATGTACTTTACATCCTTCTAATTTAAAGCCATCTATGTAAGCTTAGATAATCAATGATCTTCAGATAGTAAAGCAATCGTATTGACTTGATGTCAGGCTCCGGAGTTCAGGATATATAGATCATGAACAAGAACTGTCATTTCATTTGCTAAACATCTTACAAATTCCCAATCAATACAGCATTTAATTATTTTAATACATTGAACACATTTATATCCAACAACCAGTTTCTACTACGTTGTAAAAACTAATGATTTAAAACTTCTAAATACTCTATAATTTGGTTACCATTTGTTTATCTATGATTATACAGATAGCTTTAGTATGGAGTGAAGCAGTATAGCTTTTTGCTGTCATTAGAAAGTAGTTCCAGATTTGGAATTTTTGAGTGGATGATGCTGGAAATAAAGCAAGAGATGGGATATATTTAACAATTACATAACAACTATATATATATACACACCCACTTTCCTTTTACCGTCTTCGCTACGTTTATGACTTGTATTAGCTAAGACTAGTTATTTAAAACTACTTTTTGCTTTTCTCTAAACGTATGCATATAGACATTTACATTTAAACATCACATGACCATCTCCTCTTATGCATCCATTGATTACTCTAGCTTGCTGTGTGTGGCAATATGTATAGTGAGTTTTGCCTGTTTTAACTTACACATATATATATATTATTTTATTTGTGTTAGCAATTACGGGATTAATTCTTAACTTTTTAAAAAGAAAATAAATATTTAGGTTAATAAAACATTTAAATAAAACTTCTGAACCATATACTGAAAGTTAAAAAAAAAAAGGAGAGAGAAGCAAATAATTTTTAAAAATTATTATCACTTTATTCATGACTACATGTTAACAACAACAACAACAACAACACATGTGCGCCTTACTTTTGGAAAAGGCGATGACCAACTGGCAGTCACTTTTCATAGTCACATTAGTATTATTATTTCTTACATAAGATTTCTTTGAATATTATATAGTTTTTCATAAATTTTTCTGATCAAAATAAGAATTTATAAAAGAAATATCTTGAATATAATAAATTATAAATCAATACTGATTTAAATACTGTTTCCAGATGAATTTGAAGATTAAATAAAAATACAAAGTGGAAGTTGCTTTTAAAATATTTACTCTTATAAAGGCAACAAGAAAAGCAGCAAGCAAGCATTCTGGGAAAAGATCGGCCGAGACAACAGTATTTACAAATATCTTAGGGTGTTTGGTGCCACAAGAGATTCATAAAAGTGGAAGACAGCAAAATGTGAGATCAATATGAGAGTGTTTTACCTTCTCTCATTTGTACAAGGCAAGACAAGATAGTTCATAGATTTGTCTGGGATATTAATTTGTGAATCTAATTGGACTCTAGAGCTTCGTAAGGTCACTGTTTTCCTTGATTACCACCATTCTTTTCAATATCACTATGCCTTGAATGAGAAATTTTCCGCCTAAAAAGTAAAAAAGAAATAAGCTTGATTTAACTGTAATGCATAATTTAACATACATAAAATATATATTATAAAATACATCATGATATAATATTCAAAATTAAATTCAATATTACTTTAACATATGGAAACTTCTTATAACTTTTTATTATAATAATTATAAGCGCTGTTAGAGCTCATTAACAAATTTTAATTTCAAAGGTTCAAATTAATTTATAAACTAATAAATTTTAACTCTTACTAAAAAAAAATATCTGCTAGAGGTTGGTTTACAAATAACAAAGTCACTAATATTTAAGTAAAGACTTTGCTTCTATACATATTACATATATACTTTTAAATATTTGCCTATTTTAGCTACAATTTTTATTTTCAAAAAAATATTTATGGTAAAACATAAAATTTATTATCTTCATATTAGATTAAATACTGAAATATAGGACACCAAAACATTAATAATTAAATCATTCATTTATGATCCAAGAAAATGTTTATTTTTTTCAAAAACTAGCAATGAAGAATAAAAAAGTTAATCACTGAACTAAAGATAAAAAAGAACGAGTATTAACTTAGACATTAAACAAAAATCATTTAAACCAATATTTAATTACTATTCACTTATAACTAAGTATTCTATAATTTAGGCATTGAGAGTAAGTCCAGATTCCATTGTTCTCTGTGTTGGGAAATTATCTTATGAAATTATATGTAATGTAGTACATAACAGAAATGTCAAAGATTAATGGGAATTGTGAGGTAAGAATAATAACAATAATTGAATAAAATGCATACTTCCCAAAGTGAATTAAAATCAATCAAAAACTAATATTCAAAAGTAAGAGAAAAATTGAAAAAGCAAAGACAATTTCTGGATTTTACAAACAAAAATTGATTGTCATCTTTTGATTTTCTCTGTATAGTCTTTAAACAAAAACTACTGATGAAAAAATGTTTTTCAAAAATCCTCTTACAGTAAAATTAATTGCCAGATGATGATGGTTGAAAAATTTACTACCCTACTTTTTAATTATGAATTAAAAATAGTTACACAATCATTTACTGGCTTATACTGAATCCATAGCCAAATTGGCTATGGATAAGCTATCTGAAAAATAAATCTTAAACCTAATTGGAATCTTCATTTTAACAAGAAGAGAAGTGATGGATTCAAGATGTAAAGGTTCCTAAATAAAAACTCAAATTGCCACTTCTAGAGTCTAAATATCATATGATCTAGTAAAGAGCTATCCATTCAATTTACCTAATGTAGTTTAGTGGTGATGAATTTGATAACTAAAGATCCTTGCATCAAAACTCAAACTATTGCTTCTGGTGCTAAAATATAATATGATCTCTTGAGCAATTAATCGTTCAACTTTTCTTATTGGACCTTAAAAACCTTTAATTTTACCTGTCTTACATTTTAAACCCAAATTTAAAAAAATGTCAAATGATAACTCTACCATTGCACCACAAGGCTCCTATACAAAAAATTGATATCTGAAGTTGAATATAGGTGTTATGTTTCTTTGCCTAAAGATAAAAGTGTTAACTCCAAACAATTCTTTAATCATCGTTAATGTCATTTCACTGAAGTTTTGTTATTATCTTAATTTATTACAGCATCACTGTTTGAAGAATTATATTGGAAGCTTTAATAAGCTTTGATTATACAACATTAAATAAAATAATAAAGACCATATATTTGAAATAAAATAATATTCAACAATTTAATACAATAACATTTTAGCAAATACATAATACTATAACAATCTGTAATCTAATAAATAGTTATCCATAACATGATGGTAATTTATAAAATCACATTGATGATCTGAGCTACTAATTCAGCAGAAATGCATCCTGAGAAGCATTTGTATTTTTCAGATATCTTAATTCATTTGTTTGAAGAAATGTAATATTTAGCAGAGAATTTTGCAACATCTAAATAAATTAACTTTTATTATTTATTATTACTATCATTTAAAAAAAATCTATATAATTCTAAATCATTTTTCTGCATAATATAAATTGAACAAGCTGAGAGGATATTTGCATGAGTAGTATTTAAGTATGTTTAGTAGTTTGGGCAAATAAATACTTTTCAGCTGGCAAAAAAAAAGACCAGAGCATTAATAGTTTAGTTTAGAATAGGAATGTGTATTTTTGGAAGCTCTTTTTCTAATTTTTTAAGTAGTAAATTATTATAAGTTATGAAAAGAAGAGAGCTGAGAGGAGATTGCTGGGATGTAGATTAATGTGGATTGAAACTTGGTGATATTTTATCATTTAACATAATATGTATTTATCTAATAAGCACCAAATTGACCAATATAGAGATTATTGATAAAGAGATTGCATGTTTCTTCAGCATGTGTTGCAACAGTAATGTCCAGTGCACTTACAGGAATTTAACAACAACAACAACAAAAAAGTGAAATTTCAAATTAATTATGAAGCATAATTAATTTTCTAATTTTTTTTTCTTGATAAGTCACCAAAATTAATTTTAATGTTCCTCATAAACGTTATAATATTTTGGACCAAGATAACCTACAATTGATTCAATTAATAAATCATAAACATATGATCTGGTTAACATTAATAAATGAAATCATTTTTATTGTTTTCTTTATTTTTAAAATAGTAACATAAAATGTTTACAATAAATAATTGATTTAACTTCCAGCAAATTTACAAAATTCAAATATTTCCAAGTCCAAAAACTTAAACAAAATAATTCTTAATGATATGTTGCAATATCACTTCATATTGTTATTCCATATCATAAACATTGCCTATATATATCTATTTATATACATTTAACACAATAAATTAATATGAACATTTAACACAATAAATTAATATAAAAAATTTGTGATTCTATAAAAAACAAAATTCAGTTTTCTGAATTACACTTGAAGGTGCAGAATATATTTATTCCAATGTAAACGTTCATTCAAAATCAAACTATGAAAAGTTACTGTTGTATTTTTAAATATAGTGGATTTGAACTAAGACTTTCAAGCAACTTCAACTATTCACACTATCTCATACTACTGATACACATGACCACACTTATGTAGAAAAGATAAATAATCATCAATATACATATTTCATGCTGAACTAGCACTTGTCAGTTGGTCCAGATTATCATCTCCCAAAGAGATATATATATAATCAGTGCCCAGTTTATATTAAGATGGAAAATCTTTATACTTTAATGGATAGGCTTCAATCACACCTCCAACTCTTCAGCCATCCATACCATTGAAAATCTGTTGATAGAATGCCCAAATCCCATGCTGTAGTTTTAATAATTTGACATGTGGGTTGATCCAGATAAGATATTTCAATTAAAATATCTTTTACTGGAATATTTTTCAAATAGTATAATATGTTTACATTTATTAACACTTAAAAGTGATATATTTTAAATCATTCATCGTACAATTTTATCAAATTCTTATTTACAAATTTCTCCAGTTATTATCCACAAAACAAAAAATGTTAAAATGAAGAGAAAGATCCAGCAAATCATCAATGTAAATAGTGATTAACAAAAGTCCATAGACTGAACCCTGAGGAAATCCATATCGAATTATTTCAGCTGGATTGTATTGCTTAAATAAGATTTAAATCATTCAACTATATTATTTCTTATAGTCAAATAATTTAATTTATTTAATAATAAATTATGAAGAACATAATCAAATGCTTTTCATAAATTCAATTATACACCTACAATATTACAATTTCCCCCCTAAAGAATCGGTGATTAACTGAAACGTTTAAACAAAAACAGGGCTATAGATTTTTTTTTTAGTTAAAAAAAAACAACAAATTTCTTATTTGAAAATAAATTATATTTATGAAAAAACATTCTATTCTTAATACGTATTTTCAAAATTTGAAATAATGCCGATAAAACAGAAATTGGCCTGTAGTTTTCCAAACATTCTCTATTTCTATTTTTATAGATAAGTGTAAACGACAGGTTTTAAGCAATCTAGAAATATCCCGGGAAGTACAGAAAATTAAACAAAAAAGATAATACAAATAATGATGATAATAATAAAAATTAATAAAAAGATTCTGATTACAACAATATAAATATATAAACAATTTCTAATTAAAAAAAATTGCTTACACACATTATTCTAACTCAAACCCTCCTATTTTTTGAGTTAGCATTGGTTTCACAAAAATATTCACAGATTTCAATTTGGGTAATGCACACATCAATAAAAAGGTATAGTTTTAAAATAAAACGACATTATTAGAATAAAATAATTAATGTATCATAAGCTGTATGAATGAATAATTCATAATTATATATATACATAAAATTATATTTTGTAATAGAAGTTAATTTTCTGAAACATATGAAAGAGAAAATATATGGCAGAAGTTTCCAACATCAGGTCACCACTATATCAATCAAGATTAAAAGAAAAACCACATGAATGGAGTACAGTAATAGTAATAAATTTTTATAAAAAGATCAAATAAAGTTGTGTAATATTTCACAATTGTATGTGATATCTGCTGTATTTACTTGAATTATAATAAACACAAACTAGTAGAAATATTTTTAAAATATTTATTAATATAAACAAATATAAAAATGCATATATGCAAAATATAAAATTATTATATCTTTACCTGATAGCATTGGCACGAGATAGCATTTAGTTGCCACGCAACAGGTGTCTTATAAGTTCCCCTACCACTTTTATCTGTAGTGTGACAGCTTGCCTCATGAGTAAGTACAGTGACACTATGGCTGTTCTGTGACAGTTCACCTCTTGCTGGTTTATATCTAGCAACTTCAAATTCTAATGTGAACTTGCCTCACTGCTCAGTCATATAGTGGACAATGTGCATATAGCTGTACAACTTGGACAGTTGTTGTCTGGCCTTACCTTCAAGTGGATTAACTATTTATGTCCAAATTCCCATCAATAATGGGAACAATTGGATTCAATGAGTATCATCACCTATTGGCCTGTTTTTGCCATTTGATGTATGTTATCTATTTGTATATCCATAGGTTCTTGGTGATAAATGGTCAATCCGATCAAGATAAAATGGAATCTGGACTAGTCCATTATTTGAAGGCAAGGTGAGATATAACATTCCTTCCCCTGGATAAAATAAGCCTTGGAGTATGTAGTCATTCAGATGCTTTGGTGGACTTTCATCATTCTGACTTCATCATTTTCTCACTCCAGTGTCTTCATTCTCTCTAATTTTGACTCATTACTACTAGCTTGACTCTTTACTGATGATATATGTATAATTCAATTTTAGCTAGTTTCTGTGCTTGTGATGTCATTTGTCCATTTGCTACTTGAACTATTATTGTTTGTAAATTCCTTTCACTTTGATCACAACTGCTAGAACCCATTTGATGGTTTCCTTGAACATACAAGATACAATTGGATAGTCTATCCATACTGTATATTCAAAGGGACTAACTTACTTTAGGGTTAAAATCTGGTTTATGTTTATTAATAGCTATTTCAGCATAGACCATTTTTGAATTTATCTTTGTGACCTGGTTCAATTTAATCACTACAAAGCCTAAGAAATTAAATCAGTATAGCCTAATAAATTGCTCTACTTATGAGCAGACAAAACAAGAGGCAATAAGTTTTACTAGGCATATTTACTCTTGTTTGACCCAAGAGTGATATTTGATTGCCTTGATAGTAACTGTTTTACTGCTAGGTTGCAGCTGATGTTTATTTTTCCTATTAATAATAGCCCATGTATTTTTTTGACATAATGAATACTACAGACTCAATGTCCAGTACCATTATCTACACAGGCTTTAATATAATTTGATTTTACATTGCCTTTCTGACTTTTTAAAAATGAATTCTTCCATTCTGTCATTAACAACTTGTTGTGGTCCTTTTAAAACAAGCAGCTTCTGTGTGGTGTGGGTTTTTATTGATCATATCTCTAACAACATTTTTTATTTGTCGTTGCCAATTTATTCAGTCAGTTTTCTTTTAATGTCAGCCTGGTAGTTGCTTGATCCAGTATTTTGATCGACAATTTAATTGCTGCAGTCCAATCGCTAAATCAAAAGTGATATCAAGGTTCTTTAATAGCTTAATCCTAAGATTGTAGGTATTCATTCCACAAATGAAATAATCTCTCAGAGCTTCATTAAGTAAGTCTTTAAAATCACATTTCAAGCCTAGCTTGTGAGGTTAACAGCAAAATCTCTTGCCTTTTCTCCATCCCTTTGGTACAACGATTGAAGTGATATTTCTGCATTATCATTAAGAGTTTTGAGCAAAAAAAAAAATTGTCAGTAGAGACAATGCTTTGTCAAAATCAAGATCAGCTGGAGGTTTGGCGATCATCTATGCTTGTAAAATCACATATGTCTAAAATCCAAGGACCAAGACCAGGATGGCTAATTTTAACTCAGACTTTTTGATTTGATTAGACTGCATATAGAAAACCCTCAATCCTTGTAGGTTAGTCAATTTTCAGGATAGACTGGATCAAATTCTTCTAATGCGCCACTTTTAGCCTTTCTGCCGTGAAAAAATAAAATTTTGATCCCTCTTTAATAATTAATGAGTAACCACTTGTATTAGATTTTTTTACATTTTTATTGATGCACTGATAATTTTTGATATTAATAATAAAAGATCTAATGAACTGTGAGGGTAAAACCTTGGCAAATTAAACTTTTTTCCAGGAAAGGGTGTATGTGTGATTTTGACAAATGTCAGTTGTATTACTGTGTAAATTTTAATAAACACAAACTAGTAAAAATACATATTTGTAAGACATCTTTATCCCACTTAGCGTGAGCAATTGATTCCCCAAAACTCATTGTTAAGCAAGAACATAGTATAAAGTAGTTATAACGAATTTACTACAGAAAAAAATTGTCTGGTTATTCCAGCTAAAAATTATTTTATAAACTACGAACAAAGAACCTATTATATTATAATTCTGGTAGCAGCAGTGTAAATGCACTTATGCATATTTATATATGACAGAGATAAAGAAAATACATAGTTAATAAATAAAATCTTATTGATTTCGATGGAAAAGAGTAAGTGATTTCGAATATAAAAAAAAGAATTATGAATTACCAACATTTTATTATGAATACAATAAGAAATGCCAAAATTTCTTTTGTATATGCAAACAAAGAAAGCAAATCACTATTTCTTTCTTTTGATAAAGTATACTAGAGAATATTTTTCTCTGGGGTTTGAGATAACTAAGAAGATAATCTACATTATTGTAGGCACTGTAAATAGCAAAGAAAATAATCTACATTATAGTAACATGCAGTAGATAATGGAGCAGACAGAAAAACGAGACATTCAACAGTCAGCTTTGTTCCAGTGAGGATTAATGGAATTATATACCACAAAAATATATATAATAAAGCAATGGAAATACGTCATGCAGAGAAGAATTTGCTTTGCTGATAACTGGAATTACAAGCTTATAAAGAAAAGCTATAAACATTAGGAAATCTTGTAATATGAATGGCTATACAAAAAAAAAAACAAAAACAAATAACAGATCAGTTAAAACCCTAAGCATACCAACCAGTTTAGTAAATGAAGTCTATGAGAAATTATAATACCAACTCTTATAATCTTCCAGAAAAGAAAAAGACAACTCGCAGCTAAATTGCCGAAAACTTACATGTATTTGATACGTAATACAAAGTTAATATACTTATCTAAGATGAAGAGAAGAAAGACACGTTTATGAAAAAAATCTATGAAAGGACCAGTAATTATGGAGAAGAAAACACATCTAAAAATCTAAGAGGGAGAACGCTAAAGATGATGAACAGTAAGATATGCAGATATTAAAAAAAATAAGTAATTCATTTTTCTAATATTAAAAAAATATTACAAAATTCAATATTATGTAAGAGTATTCTGTATTTTATTGGTGAATTATAAACAAACTTAAATTGAAAGTAATTTAAAGAATGAGTTATATTTCGCTTTATATATATATGCGTGTGTGGAGTTATTAAAAGTAAGGACTGAAATAGATAAACTGTTTGGTGAATAAAAATATCTTAATGATTTTATATTTAAACAGGAAGTTGCTAAATGGAATGAAACTGAATATCTGGATTGATTCAATATTAAATGATTTTTTTTTTCTTCTTATATCTATACATGAAATTAGTGAACGGGAAAACTAAATATATGAATTTGTTAATTGGAAACTGATTGATTATTCTATGACTGATTAGGAAATCTAATTGAAAAGAGAATAAAACTAAGAACTCTTTATTATAATCATCTTAATTATTTTATGCAAGATGATAAATTTACAGTTGAAATTTTTTTTAAAGATCATTATAGTAAATAATCGATTGTAAATCAAAATAATGGCTATAAATTGATGATTGCTATTGTGAATCCTTGCATAGAGATCAAGCATTAAGCAAGACATAGGTGAATATAAAATTATTATATCTTCAATTGCCATTGTTGGCAAATATCTAGTTGCATGCAACTATGTAAGGAATTTCAAATGCCTTTATAAGTTTATTTACCACTTCCCACTGTACTGTGACAGCTTACCTCATGAGAATTATGATGACATTTGTGGCTGTTCTGTGACAGCTTGTCTCATGTCTGGTTTATGTCTAGCAGCTTCCAGTTCTAATGTGAATTTACCACACTGCTCAACCATATAGTGGACAATGTGTGTATTGCCATTTAACAATTGTTGTCTGGCCTTACTTCCAAATGGATTGACCAGATTCCTATCCATAATGAAAACCAATTCGATTCACTGAACATCTTTACCCATGACTCTGTTCTTGCCATTGGATATATGTTATGTATTTGTATATCCATTGGTCCATGGCAATGAATGCTCAATCCAATGAAGATAAGATAAAATATGGACTAGCCCATTATTTGAAGGCACGGTGAAATATAACAATATCCCAAAAGAAAAAAAAATTCCACACTGAAAGTTATTTTCATTAATGAAGTAAACAGAAAAAAATAAGCAGCAGTTTTAATATCATAATATGACAGCAACATGTATATAGAATAGAGTTCCTTTTATAAATGTAATATAAAAACATGAAGAGTTATAATTTTACATTTAATTTTATTTTTAAAATATTAAGGAAATTTTTATGATAGAGCACAATTTTTGAAACAGTGTATAATAAAATCTCAGCTTTTACTATAATTTCTTTTTTTTTTTGCCACTTAGAAATAATGAAAAATTTCTTCATAATCAAATAAATGTAAGTAAACAATGGAGTTAAATTTATTTCTTTTAATTAATGTTTTTAAGGCAATATAGATAGATAATTTTTTTAAGCATTTGTTTCTTTTTAAAAAAAACTTTTATGATATATATAAAAATGGCATATTTTTTATTGCAGTATAGTACTGAATACTGCCATTTACCAATACAAAATTTATTTATAATCAAGTAAATGTAAGTAATGAATTTAAATTATGTTAATACATTCTGTTTAATTTCTAGACATTTTCCATTTTAATATTATAATTACAGATTTTTTACTCGAATGAGCTCATTAATTTCTGTAAATTTTCTTTATCTGCAAATGAATTTCCTAAAAATGATTTGCAACTTGTATTTAAAAATCAAAGTTATTACTTTAAAACCAGAAAAAATAAAATATTTTTTAAAAGATAAATATAATTAGGAATATAGATGAAAAGATGAAGAGAATCAATCTCTTTCTTTCTTTTTTTATACCTAGGGCTAAGTTTTTTTTTTTTACATTAGTCTATTTAGCAAGTGCTAAAAATAAAAAATTACATTGTAAAAATATGCAACTAGGGGATGCAAAAATAAAGTTTACAGCAAGGAGAGCATTAAATACTATTACTGTTTTATCATTTTTAGTTTATTTAGCTAAAAAAAAAAAATAATGAACGACAATTTGAAAATAGCTGTGCACCTTTCATTTAAGCATACTGTTAGAATTGAGCTCAAATCCTTGCAATTATTCTATGCATAATGCATGAAATAAATTGTTATTGTTAATATACATATATATTAAACTTCAAATTTTCATTTGAGCTTTTATGTAAAATTGAGAGCATGCTAATGAGCTCTAAACAAGTTTTATTTTTTTATATTTTATGATAAATGCTACTACAAGAGAAGGCATTCAAATCATTTTTATCTTGGATTGTCCCCATCCCCAGATCGGTTTCGACCTATGGGTCTCTTATAAAAGTCAGTAAATGTAGGAAATTTTTATTCATAATCCTCAATAAATTTATTCATCATCATCATCATTATCAACCATTATCAATCCACTGCAGGATGAAGGTCTCTCCAAGTTTAATCCATCTTCTCCGATCATTAGCTTCTCTTCTCCACATCACCCCTACACATTTTCTTATTTCAATGATCCATCTTACATGTGGTCTCCTTCTGGGTCTTTTACAATCTCTTGGAATCCAGTTTAAAATTTCAATTGTCCATCTATTATCATCTCTTCTAGCAATATGTCCAGCCCAACTCCACTTCAATCTTTTAATTTTTCAATGAGGTCAGTAACACCTGTTTGTTCTCTTACCCATACATTGCGTTTTCGATCTCTTCTTGTTACTCCCAACATACATCTCTCCATACTTCTTTGAGTGGTCTGAAGTCTCTGTATTGATCTTCTATTAAGTGTCCAAGTCTCAGATCCATAAGTAAGAACTGGTAAAACACATTTGTTAAAAACCTTTCTTTTCAAACACATAGGCATATTTCCTTTTAATATCAAGTTATTTCTACCAAAAGCACTCCAACCAAGTTTAATTCTATGATTAATTTCCTCTATTATGTTTCCATCTGTATTAATAATCTGACCAAGGTATTTGTAACTCTTAACTTCTTCTAATTCATCATAATCAATCTTTATTTTCATATTTTGAGCAAATCGATTAAACATTACTTTAGTCTTTTTAACATTTATCTTTAGTCCTACTTTCCTACTTTCATCTGATAACTCCTGCAACATTTCCTGCAGCTCTGAAGCATTATTTGCAAAAACAACTACATCATCTGCGAAATCTAAATGACTTAAATAATCTCCATTTACTTTCACTCCTTTAGTTTCCCATTTTAATCTCAAAATACTTCTTGCAGCACTGCTGTAAAAAGTTTTGGAGATATGGAGTCACCTTGTCTTACACCTTTCTCAATGTTGACTTTCCCAGTATCATTATGTAATCTAATTGTTGCTGTTGCATTTTTATAAATATTCTTTAAAATATGACAATATCCTGGATCTATACCTTGATGATCCAATGCTTTAATCACTGAAGAAATGTTTATAGAATCAAATGCCTTTTCATAATCTACAAATCCAAAACATAATGACAACTCATATTCATTTGTCCTTTCTATAACTTCTCTCAATACTTGAATATGATCTACTGTACTAAAACCACTTTTAAATCCAGCTTGTTCTCTTGGTTGGTGAAAATCCAAGGTAGATCTGTAGAGCGAGTTGTAATTATCTTGGTAAAAATTTTATATAAAACTGATAAAAGGCTGATAGGTCTGTAATTTCTAATATCTTCTTTATCACCTTTTTTAAATATTAATATTATTATTGCATTCTTCCAATCATCCGGTACATCTTTATCATTTAGACATTTGGTATATAACTTTGCTAATATTTTTTCTGTTTCTTCACCTGCTTCTTTTAATATATCAATTATAATTCCATCATTACCTGGAGTCTTTCCTTTTTTAATACATTTAATTGCATTTCTCACTTCTTCATTTAAAATTCTGGGCAATTTGGAAGATGTAATAGATATAGGAGGTACTTGTTCTTTATTACTATATAATTCTTGATAAAAATCTTCTACCAATTTCATAATGTCATCCCTCTTTTTAGTAATAATTCCATCTTTTTCCTTATTGCAGATATAAATTTCCTACCAATACCAAAATGTTGTTTTACATTCTTAAGACTTTTATTTTCTTCTACAGCTTTTCTTGCTAGTTCACAGTTATACTTTCTTATATCATTTTCAACTCTTTTCCGCACCATTTTACAAAATTCGAGATATTCAATTCTTTTTAATGCATCATTCTTGCATATCTTCATATTCCTTCTTTTCTTCATAAGTTCTCTAGTCTCAGTAGAAATTTTATTAGTCAATTGCTGCTTTTTTCTACCAGCTATCTTTGTTGCAGTTTTTAAAAGTGTATCAGTTATTTTCATATTAATTTCATTCAAATCTGAATCATGTTCAAAATCTACTAATACTTGAAACCAATTTGTAAGTTCTAATTTAAATTCATTAGAATGTTTCTGAAGATTAGGAATATCAACTGTAAATATAGTTTTTCTTAATAATTTTTGTCTCTCTAGTTTTACATTAACATGTATCTTACCCCTTACTAATCGATGATCACTTCCTGTGTTAAATTTATTAAGAACATTACAATCTTGAAATATGTATTTCCTGTTAGTCAAAATATAATCCAATTCTGCTGTACCTTCATTTGGATGCTTCCATGTCCATTTCCTTCTAACATTTTTCTCAAAAAAGAATTCATAATATAAAGTTTTTCCTTCTCTGCAAACTCCACAAGTCTATGTCCTCTCTCATTTCTATTACCATAACCAAAATTACCTACAACACTTTCATCTTTCATTTGTTTACCAATTCTAGCATTAAAATCTCCCATAACAATTTTAAAATGTTGTTTACTCTGATCAAAAGCCTTTTGTACATCCATATAAAAATCTTCTACTACTTCATCACTGTGAGAACTTGTTGGGGCATAAACCTGAATTATCTGCATTTGATATCCGATATTAAGTTGTATAACTAATCTTGCCACTCTGTCTGATACACCATCAATCTCCACAATATTGTTCTTCCACTTTTTATTTATAATGAATCCTACTCCACTTGTATTTCCAATATTTGTGCCTTTATAATAGAGCATATGTCCACTTTTAAATCAATTGTCTCTTCACCTTTTCTTCTAACTTCACAAAGTCCAATAATATCCCATTTAATATAAGAGAGTTCTTCTTCTAATTCTTGCAATCTTCCTTCACTTGAAAGTGATCTGCAGTTGTAAGTACCTAAATAAAAAGTCGTCATCAAATGGCAGCCTGGGTCCACCTCCAGGATATTCTTAGCACCCTCCGCCTTCGGCCACCAACCGCTGCCTTGGTTGGTGACTTTACAACCTCCTGGGATTAAGGGCCATGCTTTATTTTTGTCTGTCATAATTGTATAATTGGGAAAAATCTTTATCATTTACACAAACATTCATTCTGCCTTATCAGGCACTGAGAAGAAAGACCATGGTGTTTCTTGATCTTAAACTCAGAGGTAAAAAGCCAATAAACTCACCACGCTGGCTAATGCGTGTTGGTGAGCAGCCCATCCATGTTCGTATACTATATGAATAAACATATAGTAATAACAGCTGCAACGACAAGAACGTATGGAGTGGACATTAGGAATTTGCCCTGCTCGGTTCCTTTAAGGCCTCCAAGAGGAATCAAAGGGTCTCCTTTCAGTTAATAGCAAACTCCTTTCTGCAGCCAATAAATTTATTAAATAAGTAAAAATAATTGAATGGTTTTATTGTTCAGGAATTCATAACAAGTTTGAATATTAGATCGACAGAAATGGGCAAGATTCGAGAAAAACCACTGCACTAAATTATGCAAAACAATAATTTATTCATTTAGGTATGGTTCAGAAAGACTATATAAGTAACTAATTTCCTTCTGTTTAAACAAAATGTTTCAAAACTAAAATAATTTTTCTAAAAAGCAATCATTAATTATACTTTCAAAAAAATATATACAAATAAATAAATTTCTGTAATGTATATATTTTTTTAAATAATAAAACATAATGAATAATATTATTCTGTCATCTATTTTAACTTTTTCTATTTTTATTAAAGACTCAACATGCCATTGCAAAACTGTCACGACTTAAAAGTATGCCATGTTACAAACTATACCATTGGATTCAGAGGAGTATAACATCTGACCCATTGGTAATGAAAGATGCAACATTATAGTGCAATCAGTTTAATTTTTTCAATCAGTGTATCAACAGCTGCATTTAACTATCACTCTCTAGTTAATATTTATTGGCCAATGGGATGATTACCTAAAAAAAAAATAATCCCAAATCAGTTTTTGTGATTTAAAAAACTTCCCAAATTCACGTGAACTGGGTTAGAATCCTAGGCATAGACATAGTAAATTCTATAATGACACAGATAAAAATTTTCGATTTGCATTGATAAAATTATGTATGTCCCAAACAATAGATAAAGAAAGAAAGTTCAAATTTAAATTTTTTTTTTCATTCTATTATAGACTGGATTTCACTTTAAATAGTTTTTAAATAACATTCCATATTACATTACATATATGTAGAGAAAGTTTCAAATAATTTTAAATAAATGATGATACCAGCTGAGCATGAAATAATTATTTCTTTGTCCAAAAGTAGCATCTGGTAATAAATGTCTTAACAGAATTTCTTAAATCAAATTAAATTTTTACATAATTATTACAAAAAAGAAAAAAAAAAAGAAAAGTTTTTGAATTTTGACAGCCAGCTAATGAGTTTTCTCAAGTTATCATCAGCCAACAATAACTGTTACTGTTAACACTTATTAAAATAAACTTCATGGCTATAAAAAATATACATATATATATATATGTATGCTGAGTGTTAAATTGTCTACAATTTTGGCAATTTCAAAAATATTTTATAATTAAGAGATAATGTTTGATAACTTCTGTTATTGTTTATAGGAATGCAATTATCACAAGTTTTCGTTATAATATGTTTGAAAATTTGTGACGATTTATCTGAATTATATGTTGTGCCAATTCCATCATTTAGAATTAATTGTTAAATGTCTTTAGAAAAATCCAAACTTTATCTAATATTTTCAAATACATTAAACTATTAGTAATAAGACACTGGTTAATATATTTTACAATGTTTCATGTGGTATTATCTTTCTTCTCTTCTTCAGGTAAGAGCCATACTATCAAAAGCAACAATTCAGCAGAAATTTATATACTTATCTTATGAGAGTTCTCCCTATATCTTCATTTTTTTTTTTAAGAGGAAGGTTTATGAGTGACTTCTAAACATTATGAATTATCACACTAGTTGATTTACGAGATTATCTCTCATTATATTCAACTGGGATAGGAGAAGATTAAGAGACAGAAAGAAAAAAGAAAATTTAAAAAAACCCTGTTCACATAATAATAGCAAACAACTCCATAAGTAAATATAGTGTGAAAATTCACAATGTTTGAAAGCCATATGTTAACCTTGTCCTTAAAAAAAAAAAAAAACTGGAGACATCAGGAATATTTTTATAGATAAGTATATCGAATTTCTGATTACTTTCTTTGACACAGTAGTTTAATTGATTAGAGTAGCATCTTAAATTCAGTATTAATAAATCTAGTAGTGCCAGATTTG
The DNA here is from genome assembly GCA_028023455.1 of Epiperipatus broadwayi. Classification (NCBI taxonomy): domain Eukaryota; kingdom Metazoa; phylum Onychophora; class Udeonychophora; order Euonychophora; family Peripatidae; genus Epiperipatus; species Epiperipatus broadwayi. The sequence continues at coordinate 4,652,209 of JAQFVV010000073.1, read as the reverse complement.
ATTTGCATGCTATTACTGTCACGCATCAGGCCACCAATATCTGAAGAAGAAGGGAAAGTAATACAACTCAAAACAATGTATTATATACTAATATGTGTGGAAAATATTTGAAAAGTTTAAATGAAGTTTGGATTTTTTAAATACTTCTAACAATTAATTCTAGTTGATAGAAATAGTATAAACAGGCAAAACTCTCCATACAGTATTGCCACTCAGTGCAAGCCAGAGTAATCAATGGATACCAGAAGGCTTATGCATAAAATCCCCATCTAGTGCCTACTCATCCAATACCCCCAGACTAGTTTCTGGCTTGTGGCCTTCGTCAGTGAAGAGTCTTGGATCTGAAAACACTGCACCTAGATCTTAGGATCTAATGCAACCCCCCAGCAACCACCTTTTATCTCTTTACTCTGGCTTGCACTGAGTGTGGCAATACTGTATGGAGAGTTTTTCCTGTTTTAATAACAGTTATAAGCAAGCATAAGAAATGGTGATCATGTGATGTTTAAGAAATAGTATAATATAATTTCAAATCATAATATGAAATGTAATATATGAGAATGTACATAAGGGACAATGAAAACGAGTCCTCTCCCCAGTTTGTCTGGATCAATCACTTAAATGACATAATATGATATTGCATTCATCAGTAGTGAAAAATATTGATAATCTATAGGCACAGTATATATTTTTCCATTTGCCTGTTATTATTGATTAAATTAGAAAAATAGAATATACTCTGTTCATATTAAAAAAATGATATCAAAAAATATGACATCATCATTGCCTAATCATCAAAGTAAAATATTATTCAGAGTGATAAAATGTGAACATTATAAGTTCTAAATATTTGTCTGATATGAGGATAATGTAAAAACAGTATAATTTCACTCCAACAAGGCCATCTCATAAAAAACAACAATGCTAAATAAGTATAACTGCAAAATATACAATTAATAACAGCTTATAGGTGCATAACAAAACCTGTTAACAATTTATTGCACCATCATTCAATAAACACCCAAGCTTACAGTAGAAAAAAAAGGTTTAACTCTTATTTATACTGTAAACTGAAAGAATCAAATGGTGTTATGCTGTTATTTTACTATGATTTGTAAGTAGGAAACACACACACACAATGCAATGTTTAGATTTGAGCTATGTGAATCAATTAGATAAAGTAACACAAAAACATAAAACAAATCTTCCTACATAACCGTTATGGCTTTAAATGCTTTTATATACTGAATTAATTTAATACAATTTGATTTATAGGTGTCAAAACTTTCTGCACTCAACTTTGGCACCATCCATTTCACATAAATAATTAATAATTATTACTAAACATTTATTAAACAAAAAACTATCATTCCTAACCCAGATATAAATTTTAAACACAGTTAAAGATTAATATATCTTTACTTTTTAAAATTAAACATAAATGTCTTTATTTAAATGATTTAAAATAAGTGGTGGAGTGGAAGTTGTAAATGTATTGAAAACAAATCAATTTGCTAACATGCATGAGAAAAAAATCTATTATCAATAAAATATAACACAAATATATTACCTAACTTCAATATTTAATAAAAATAAAGAAACAGTGCAGTGAACATTATGATTGGTTAAATGAATGCTACACATTCATATTTGCATTGGCATTTAATTTACTCAATTTTATAACAGAATCCATATAAATTAACTAGTATCATAAGCAAAATACTAGACAACTGAACAAAATCCAACAAAACAAAACCAACAATATTAACAATGCGCACATTTAATGTAAGACTTCTTCCACACCATGATCCACTGGCCATGCAAGACTGCCTCAGACTTACAGGCTCGGAGAATTCTTTGTAAGGTTTCCATTCTGGTGAACTGGCACTCATTTCATAATATATTCAATCTCCAAGCCATTTCATGACTAGACCAATAGTTTGTTATCTTTCTGAGTGCTAATATTTTGGTAATATGTCAATATATTAAACTGATTATATTTAATTATAAAATGGTTTAATTTTGAAGTGTCTCACTGCTCCATCATTACAACAATGTCATTATGATGATAAAAAATGAGTTCTGTGCAACATTCATGAATAACAAATTAATAATAATAAAATGTTAACAATACTTGGTAGAAATATTACAATGCCTAATTATTACTACATGAACATATTAACATCTATAAAAGTTACATAAAGTCTGTTTGGTTAAAGAGAAAAACAAATCATAGTAACATTCAATGCAATTAAATAAATCTCATAACAGTTTTATTATTTCATCATTTATTGAGTAGCTAAGCTTTTCCAACATTAATGGTATTCTGTTGTACGGACAGATTCAAAGAACAGCCACATAGCTAATTCATCCATTTCTCCAGTCCATTCTCTTCAATGCCCAGATCTTGAATTCCATGTTTGTCTTCCCAATTCTTATATCATTTAGCAAAGTCAATCTTTTCTTCTTGTTTCCATTTACCATTTCCTTAGAAACATCTTTCATTAAATTATTCTTGATTCTTAATATATGTCCAATCCAGTTTCTCTTTCTATCTCTAATTTCCTTAAACAATCTTCTTTTTTCATTAACTCTTTTCAAAACTTCTTCATTTGTCATTTTATTAATCCAACTACTTTTTTCCATCCTTCTCCATGATTACACCTCAAAGGCTTTCAATGTTTCTAATTTTTTTTTACTAATTGTCCATGTTTCACAACCTTAATAGAGCACTCCACACTTAGTATTTAATTAACCTTTTCCTTAATTTCCCCTTCAAAAGTCCACCAAATATTTTCTTTCTCTCAATAAATGTCTTCTTTGCCAATGCTATTCTTTTAACTTCATCTTCATTTCTTTCGTCGTCATCGCTCAACGAACTACTCAAATATCTAAATCCATTTTCTGTTAACTATATTATGAATTTCAAATTGTAGTTTTTTTTGTATACCTCCCTATACATAAACATTTGGTTTTCTTAAAACATTAATCTTCATTCCATAATCAGACTCCTTTGTAAATGCTATAAGCTTTATTATTCCACCTCCAATATTAGTTCCTCCTCATTCCAAATATTTACCTAATCTCTTCTAAACAAACATTAAAAAGCAAAAATGACATAGATCATCTTTGTCTAACTTTCTATATGAGGGAGTACCCAAAAGTAACCAGAATCATTCTCTGGTTTGCATGCCTGTTGTAGTATATGTTTCTGCTGTTACATAATTCTTGCAGGATTTTTGCATCAATTTGCTAAATGACACCACCATGTGAAATCATTGGGTGATGTTGCACTTTTTTTTTTTGTAAAAGATGTTTCTCATATTTGGCGATTTTTATAATGACTAAAAAGTTTAAACAATGTGAAATTCTGTTTTCATTTACAGACAATGACAGAGGAAAGCAAGCTGATCTCGGAAAAACATGAGTTTATGAGTGATTTAATTGAAATGTTACATTCCCCACATCCTTAAAAAGTGTGGTGACTGAATTCCAAAGTCAAAACAATGCTGATTTTTTTTTATGCAAACAGCATTTTTCTCTCAGATTTAGTTCGTAATGGTCAAATTTTATCTGCAAGTAATGAAACATTTATGTGATGCAGTAAAATGTATATGTCCCATTTTGTTGCAAAGAAAGAAGTGCAAGCTTCATCCCAACAAAGTATTATCTCTCAAAGCCTTGAGTGTAAAACACTTTTTAATTAAATTCAGCATGACCCAGCTTATCCATCAGTCATATTTACTCAATCTCACTTCATTTGATTTTTTTTTTAATATCTCGAATAAAAAAAGTCTCAAAGTTTTTTTTTTTTTTTGTGGACTTAGAAGTGGCGGCGGGGGGGGGGGAAGCTGCAAGCATTAAAAGGCATCACTTTGCAAGTATTTTTAGACAATTTTGAAAAATGAAAAATACAATTAGACCAGTGCAATCTATCAAATGGACAGTCATTTGAAAGAGGATTAAATTTATAATGCTTAAAAATAAATAAACAATTTTTTATTATAAAATTTCTGGTTGCTTTTGAGTATTCCCTCATATTTACTTCTTCAGTCTCATTATTTGCCAGTCTCTTATTCTTTACCCAGTATACAGATTCCAAATCAATCTTTTCTCTTTCTAAAACACTCCTTTATCTTTTAAAACGGTCATAAATTTATTCCAGATTACTCTATCAAATGCCTTTTCCAAATTCACAATACATATACCAATTCCTTTATCTTTTTCAACATATTTTTCTGCACTTGTTCTAACAATTCCAATAACATTTCTTGTACTTTTTCCTCTTTGCAAACAAACCGTTCTTCTCCAATGTAATATTCTACCTTCCCCAAAATTCTTTGACTTATTTTTGAAGCATGAAATAAAGTTATTGTCTGTACTCTTCACACCTAACAGCTGTCTTCTACTTAGCAAATAGAATCATTATAGTCCTCAAGAAATTTTCAGGCCAAACTCCACTATTGTATATCAAATTGCACAATCCAAAGATTTCATTCACAGTAGTTTCTCCCATTTCTTTCACAAATTCTACAGGAAATATACCACATCAGACAGTTTTACCATTTTTTTTTTAAAATCAATTTTACTACTTCCTCTGTCAATATATCTATACATTTACCATCTACTTCAACATCTTCATTTTCAAGTTCATAAATAATTACATCATTTTCTTTCTAAACAGACATTGAAGATATTATTTCCATCTTTATCTGCTATTTCAATTATTAACCATTTCTTTTTCTCCAACCATTTTTCTTTTGCTAAATCTGTTCCTCTTCTTAGTTCATTATTAGTATTTTTATACATGTTCTTCTCCTTTCTCAATGTTGACATTCTTTCATCTCATATCTCCATCTTTTGTAACATATCTTCCATTAGCTAAGGTTATTTAGCTTTTTTAATTGAGAAGTTCCTATTTTCATTTGTTTTTTTGCCATTTTTAATATTCACTCTTTAATCCTGTGCCAATGTTTATCAAAATTTTTCATATATTCCTCATCTTTATCAATTTTCTTTAGTATAGTTTCACATATGAAATCAAATCTTTCTTTCTCCGCTTCTATCAATTTATCTAAGTCACACCTTACATATATTTTCCTTTTTTTAAAAATTCTTTTTAAACTCAACATTAATTTAGCCATAATCAGAATATGATCAGAGTTTATATCATCATCAGCAAAGCATGTAAACGCTTAATAACATTTTTATATCTATTCTGCATCAATATATGGTCTATCTGATATTGTTTTCTATCACTTTGAGCTTTCCATGTATATAATCTTCTTGGATGATTTTTTTAACCAAGTGTTTGCAATCACAAACTTATTTTTCTTACAAAATTCCACCAACAAAATACATTCAGTCAAAGTGGATTTGAATCACTGACCTTCGGATAACAAATTATACTAAACTACAATCCACTGCTCTACCAACTAAGTTATCAATAGTTATAAAAATCAAGCAAGCCTATATTCAGGATTCCCAAGTTAGCACCTATCCAACTACTAACTGAACCTATCATTTTTTTAGCTTTGGTGATCAGACAATAACCAACGTGTTCAACGTAATATAATTATATAATATTGGACTCAATTTTGGTAAATACTGTTTAAAAAATGAAATTCTGTAAAGATTTTGCACAATTTGATTTATGCATAAATCAGTGAGATTATTTATCTTTATTGCAATAATTTATTAAAACTATTACATGAGCATTTCTGCCTAACATTGGTATATTAAAAATATTTTTTATAAAACATATACGTCATTTGGAACATCATATATCTAGTAGTATTTAAAATAATTAAACTATTTAATTAAATGCTATTTATTTAATTAAGCAAATGTATTCATAAATGCAAAAAAAAAAAATCATTTTTTTGTGAACTGCTAAGTTGACACAACATATAGTTTGATACTAAATAATAATAATATTTTCCTTCTCTTTGTCAAATTAAATTCTGAAAGATATGATGTAATAAGAACATCTTATATAAACTTTATATATATCAGATTTATTTTGCTTAAGACTGGAATTGCAGATATTGAACTTTAGAATCTCAAACCCCCACTTATTTGCCTTTTATTATAGAATTTTCTCAATTATCTAATTAGTTCTATATTCATTCTCTCTAATTTCCCATAAGATTACTTGCTATAATTATGAAAGAATTACCTCTTTTTCTTGTGCCTATCCGATAAACTTTCTTGCCCACTATCTTCACTCTGAGAACATGAAGAAGAGCTATCACTGGAGGAACTGCTGGAGCTGGAACCACTGGACGTATCAGACTGAATACCAGTATCTTTGTTTAAGTCAACTTGATCAGCAATTGCAGCAAGTTCTGGTTTTTGGTCCTAACAAATAAATAAATACAAAATTATTATAATCAGACTTTCAAGGTTAAAAAAAAAGTCTTATTTCCAATTATTCCTAAATAATTAACATTACTTATAATATCTAAATCTTATTGGTGAATTTGTATAAATTTCTGTTCTTTATTAAAAGGACCATATACTTTTTGTGTTTTTTATTAGTCTCCAGTATATAGTAGATATATTCAGAAAATAGTGATACAAATTGCTATCTACTCAGGGAGTATGTAATTACATATACAAACAAGACAAATAAAATGAATGTGTGTTTATTACACTCATGATAAATAAATATATGCAAATACACTAATTAATCTTTAATTCACACAGTGTCTAGCATAAACATCTTTTGTAGTATATATACTCCTGTATACATATTACTTCTAATAAAATCTACATCTGATTGAAGTTTTTGCACACATGTTTACTCCATTTGCTGCAGCATTTTTAGTGTGTGATATATATATATAGCTAATTTGTAGAAATAATTTAAATTTAGTCCATGTTAATTTCTTGTAAAATTTTTCTGGAATGAATAATAAAATAATTATGTAAGTGATAGAGATAATTAATTTCTCTCCTTCTGCTCAGTAACTTTCTTTTTTTCCTGTGAAGGCTGTTTTCAAGATGATAAATCCACTTTTGGCAAAATTCCTAAATCACTTAATGGATCCTTTTCTCAAATAAATATTTCTCACTAATTAAACTTAAGTCCAGACGCTCTTGCACTGCATCAGTACTTCCTTCTTCTTTTAGTGAAGTCATATCATTTATCACTGAATTAGCATTCTCAAATGATTTCTATGTCTTCTCAAACTTCTACCATTTGAAATTTGTTCTTCTCTTAATTGTCTTGAAACAATGCTGGTTATAACTTCTGGAAACCATTTTCTCTTTAACATGTTGCATATCCAAATGGCACCATCAACTTTATAACCTTTCTCATTCAAGTCAATTTGCCTCAATACACTATTATTAGACATTAATACTAATAAGATGGGTTTAGCATTTTTGGTGCAATAATATCTCAGCCAGTGTCTTTTTAGTTGCCATCCATAGAATAAAATGTCCTTCAGTTAGATTCACTAATATCTCTATACAAAGTTTTCTTTAGCATCTGTTTCAAATGCTATACTGCTTTATCTGCTAGGCCATTAGATTCTGGATGATGCAGGAATATTAATGCATGGTGAATTCCTTCTAGTTGTTAAAAAGCCTTTAAATAAATCAGATATGAAATTGGTTCCATTATCTGAAACAATAATTTTGGGGTAGCCATGATACACAAAAATTTCATTTAAAGCTTTCACCGTGTTTTCTATGCTCATTTTCTTAACTGTTTTTTATTCTGTCTATTTTGAGTAAGAGTCTTATCAGTTTCAGGAATATATTTTCATTAAATGGGCTACCATGATCTATATGAACATTTCCCCATAGCTTACTTGCTTTAATTCAAGGCTCTAATTTCTTAGGGGGCATCAACATTTTGACAGTCTGTACAATACAGATATGTAAGCTCTTGCTTTCACTTTTACCAGCTGTCTCCTCCCCATGATTTGCAATACCATTGTAAATAGTCTGCAATTTTTCTCTTTACACAAATTCCTATTAGCCGAAATCAATTTCTTTCTAAAATTGGAAGACATCTTTTCATAATATACAATAGCAATAGTTTTATTTTGGTCTTCAGTTAAACACTTTCCCATTTCCATTTGTGGCTACCATTTTTTTCATAATGATGCTCTTTCTCACCTTTATTAAATTTGTCCAGTCTTTTAGTGATAAAGACAATCCTACACCGCTGTCAATTTCCACATTGGCTTTTTGTCCATGAATTTGTATATTTAAACAAATGTGGTTATTATCTACATTGTTTACTGTTTTTGCTTCCATTTTACTCTTGACTCCTCCTCTCTGTGATTTGAAATCCATTCATAACTAACTTTTTCTAACTTTATCTTTTGTGTGACAAACATGTTGTAAATGACAGATTTCCCCACATATGTGGTATTTAGTGCTTTTAAATTTACAGGCCTTTTTTAAATGTCTCTTCTCAGTGCAACAATAGCTTACAAAAGACTTCTGACAATTTGTGCTCTAAACATCAGCTCACTTACCAACATTTTATACATTACTACATCTCTACTATTTTAAAATTTTGTAGCATCTTCCATAAGTAATTCTTGTATCATACCTTTATCCATTGTCTGCTTATATGTCAAGGCTACTTCACCAAGGAGAACTTGATGTACTTTGTTGTCAGTCATTTCCCATAGCCACAAACCAAGGAGCATATCATTCAACACCTAAATTCAATATTTTGCTAATTCCTGCAGTATTATATTATACTGTTAATATCTCTCATTCGGTGCTTGTCTCCTATTTCTAAAATGCAAATATGACACCTATTTAACATCAAAAGTTTAAAGACTGTATTTAATTTTTCTTTAAGCTTGAGGTATGCTACTTCTTCTGAGATCGATTCACAAAGTCTTTTTGCTATTTGCAGAATATCTTTGCATACCAGCTATCCATATATAAACACTAATTTGCTGCATCATTACCATTAAATTTCTTAGAATGCCATTTTCAGAATTTGTTTAATTTATATATAAACCTCACAGTTTTTACAATTATAATATTGACACACTAAATTGAAACAGTCTCTAACATAAACATCTTTAGTAATATATATATTACTTCTGTATACACATCATTTGATAATAAGAAAATTTACATATGATTTTCCAAGATTTTGCACACACGCTTATTCTGTCTGCTACTGCGTTTTTAATGTGTTCTACATATATATATATAGCTAATTTGAATATTAGCCTATGCTAATTTCTTATAAATTTTGAGTGAATAATAGAATAACTATGCAAATGTTGTGCGGTAATTATTTTCCATAATAAAACTTTATTTACATTAACTATATCATATATATTTGCACAGTTATTATTTATAACACTATGCACATTTCACAAATATAGTATGATAACTAATATCCGGTAAAATGAAAATTAGTAACAAATGAATTATAATAATGTATTATAGAATGAAATATTTTTTAGATAAATGTTTACCAACACCGGAAAAATACAAAATATTTAATTAAAGTGGCTCTCTTGTATCCATGTACCCAATCATTATCCACGGGTTGAAAAAGTATTACATAAAAATAAAAAATATTAAAAATTCATGTTTCACATGCATGCTTTCACCTGTATAAGGATCACCATAAAATCATGCCTTAGTCAACCATTTTCCAACTTACATACTTAAGCCACGTGATTACACACACACACTCACACGTCGCTCTCTCTTCTCTAGATTCTAATTGTATTATCTTTTTCATAGCTTAATTATTCTATTGTTTTTATTAACTATTTCTGTTGGTAGCTAAAAGTATGAATTTCAAAATTTAAATTATATAATTATGTAGGTGTGTATGTTAAACAGATATATGAGATAAGATCCAAAGTTTCGGTATCCACACAAAAACTTGGAACCAAATGACAGTGGAGATATGGCTGAAACTATTCATCATCATTATCAACCATTATCAATCCACTGCAGGATGAAGGTCTCTCCAAGTTTAATCCATCTTCTCCGATCTTTAGCTTCTCTTCTCCACATCACCCCTGCACACTTTCTTATTTCATCCATCCATCTCACATGTGGTCTCTTTCTGGATCTTTTACAATCTCTTGGAATCCAGTTTAAAATTTCAATTGTCCATCTATTACCATCTCTTCTAGCAATATGTCCAGCCCAACTCCACTTCAATCTTTTAATTTTTTCAATGAGGTCAGTAACACCTGTTTGTTCTCTTACCCATACATTGCGTTTTCGATCTCTTCTTGTTATTCCCAACATACATCTCTCCATACTTCTTTGAGTGGTCTGAAGTCTCTGTATTGTTCTTCTATTGAGTGTCCAAGTCTCAGATCCATAAGTAAGAACTGGTAAAACACATTTGTTAAAAACCTTCCTTTTCAAACACATAAGCATATTTCCTTTTAGTATCAAGTTATTTCTACCAAAAGCACTCCAACCAAGTTTAATTCTATGATTAATTTCCTCCATTATGTTTCCATCTGTTTTAATAATCTGACCAAGGTATTTGTAACTGTTAACTTCTTCTAATTCATCATAATCAATCTTTATTTTCATATTTTGAGCAAATCGATTAAACATTACTTTAGTCTTTTTAACATTTATCTTTAGTCCTACTTTCCTACTTTCATCTGATAACTCCTGCAACATTTCCTGCAGCTCTGAAGCAGTATTTGCAAAAACAACTACATCATCTGTGAAATCTAAATGACTTAAATAATCTCCATTTACTTTCACTCCTTTAGTTTCCCATTTTAAACCAAAATACTTCTTGCAGCACTGCTGTAAAAAGTTTTGGAGATATGGAGTCGCCTTGTCTTACACCTTTCTCAATGTCGACTTTCCCAGTATCATTATGTAATCTAATTGTTGCTGTTGCATTTTTTATAAATATTCTTTAAAATATGACAATATCCTGGATCTATACCTTGATGATCCAATGCTTTAATCACTGAAGAAATGTTTATAGAATCAAATGCCTTTTCATAATCTACAAATCCAAAACATAATGACATCTCATATTAATTTGTCCTTTCTATAACTTCTCTCAGTACCTGAATATGATCTACTGTACTAAAACCACTTTTAAATCCAGCTTGTTCTCTTAATTGGTGGAAATCCAATGTTCTCTGTAGACGAGTTGTAATTATCTTGGTAAATTTTTTATATAAAACTGATAAAAGGCTGATAGGTCTGTAATTTCTAATATCTTCTTTATCACCTTTTTTAAATATTAATATTATTACTGCATTCTTCCAAATCATCTGGTACATCTTTATCATTTAGACATTTGGTATATAACTTCGCTAAAAAAAATTTGTTTCGTCACCTGCTTCTTTTAATATATCAATTATAATTCCATCATTACCTGGAGCCTTTCCTTTCTTCATACATTTAATTGCATTTCCCACTTCTTCATTTAAAATTCTGGGCAATTCGGAAGATGTAATAGATATAGGAGGTACTTGTTCTTTATTACTATATAATTCTTGATAAAAATTTTCTACCAATTTCATGTCATCTCTCTTTTTAGTAATAATTCCATCTTTTTTTCTTATTGCAGATATAAATTTCCTACCAATACCAAAATGTTGTTTTAATAAATTTTACATAAAAAAATGTTTGTTTTTTAATTCCATAGGGGGCGGGGGGACAAAATTAATTAAACGATTTATTAAATCATATTTGTTTACTTTTTTGTTAATACTAATCTGCAAAAAGATATATTTAAGATTGACATTTTTATAAAAATAATTTTGTAATGAAATGAATACAAATATTTGGCATTTATTTTAAAAAAAAAATTGGCATAGTTTAATAATCTATTTTTATCTTAGAACGCAATGACATATTTGACCCCCCCCCCCCATAATCAATATATATATTTAAAAAAAAAAATCAAATTGAAATTATATGGTTAAATCGCTTAGGAAAAATAAAACATTAAATAAAAAGCACATAAAACAAAACAACAGTTTTTTAAAAATAATTTATTGCATGACAAAGAAGTTTCCAATAATTTTCCAAAGAGGAACCATGAAGACATTAAGTGGTGAGGATTTTAGCTATATTTCATTTATGTTTTACCTTGTACCTAAAAAGTTAGATATCCATTTAGTGATCAATAATTGTATGGTTAAAAAACTGCTATGCGAAAGAAAAATCATAAGTATATTTGGAATCTGGAAAAATATCCAGGACTTGAACTCCTTAAGTTAAAGGCATGATAGGTGCACGTGATTATCATTCTTATTTGGAAATTAAAAAAAAAAAAATTGATAGTTTATTTCAGCAGTAAAGGATGCATTATAGTTAATTGTTAGCAATTATATATATTTGGTAATTATTAAAATTGATGTCAGATTAAGACAATATTTGGTCACAAATAAGATGAAGATTAAGCCTCCTATCCAGCAGCAAGTAAAATAAATATATTTATGACAGGCTACTATGAACAAGTTAGAATGCTTGATCTTCAATGGTGATTGTTTATCATAATTAGCTGCTCTCATAGCACAATTTATTCTAGTATCCAATTTTAGACTTGCATCATGAATTTTAATGAGCCCTTATTAAAATTTATAATGCAACTACACTAATAATTTGCCTTAAGACAGCAGAAAACAAACTCTACTAATAATGATGGTTTGCCACTACTTGTCACCCTTTTGCCTAGATACTTTGTCTTTGGACAGAATATATACATACAAATATCTATCATACATTTATAATTCTTGAATATAAAAAGAATGCCAAACAATGATCAATTACCTCTGCCAATGGTCAAGTATTATTTAAATTATAATAATCAGATGATTATAACTTGCTTCTGAATAGAAAAAAATTTAATGATTAACATCATTGTTAATTAAGTAATTTATATACATCTTTTTAAATATTTCAGATTATTCAACTTAAAAAGTTCATTTTTAAAACATTAATTATTTTTAAAAATAATTCTGAAAATAATAAATCTGATATAGTGAAAGTTTAAAGTTAAAAAATATATAGAGAAAGTAATAGTAATATTAATTTTGAAAGAAGCATTCCCATAGCACAGCAATAATAAAAATGAATAAAACTGAGTGAACAATAATATAGAGTGTACTATGTAACAAAAAATAATTTCGGTTTAGAAAAGTATTTTTTTAAAAAATGAGTTCACAAAAAACAAGAATTATGATAGTATTTTTGGCGAAATAGTAAGTACAACTGAATAAGAGTTGCATCACTAATTAGCCTAAATTTTGATGGAATCTAGTGAGATCCATACTCAATAAAAGGTTAAATTTGAGTATTATTGAGATAGGACTGAATTAAAATTAATTTTGAGTTCTAATAAGTACAATATTTCTGAAAATCAGTAAATCCGGTAATATATATATATAAACATGCCAAAAAAGATTATTGGAAATATTAATATTAATTATTGATAAAATGGAAGATTTCCGGACCAAATTAAAACATCAACTCATGATTAGTAAAGAAATTATTTTGCTGGAAAAAATAAATAAAATAGAAGCTAATAGTTAAAATAAAATAATTTTAACATTAGCAGGACTTTAAATTTGGAATGGAATGATTATTTATAAGAAAAAGAAAAATTTGATGACCAAATTAACTTTTGATCTTAAATAATGTTAGACAAATTCTTATCGTTTAATTAAAATTCCTAAGCCTAATAAAAATAATAAAAAATAATTAACGGGGTAAAAAATAAATTTAGTTTCAAATCTATGTTCAGTTCTCTGGTCAACTTCGCACATCTTCTCTCTGAACAGCTCTAATTCACAGAGAAATATGCAAATAACAGAAAGAAAAAAAACCCCCATTAATAAACAGATTGATGAATAAAAAATTAGCATCTACATGTGACCAAATACATCACTAACATACATGAGAAATAATATTAATGAAAAGTGAAAGAAATCAACATTGTCATTGATTACATAAGCATAGTAATATAAATAAAAAGTAGTAATTTATTTATGTGGTAAAATAGAAAAAAAAAATGACTTGAATAGTTTAGCTTTGTATTGAAAGAGGCTAATCAAGAAGTTCTTAAACTAATTTCTAATTTGGAAAAAGCAATTCACAATTTGCTTAAATGAACAGATCTTGTGGACAACTGATTATTTGTCTCCCAACCAGCTATTTACTTATAAAATAAAGACCTCATGACAAATTCATTTTTAAACAGCATTTAATTTAACATTAATTCTAAAGTGTGTGCACACAGGCAATATTTTTGCATAATCAATCCGAAGTATTTATGCAAAGGTGCCATCTAATTGGAGATTTCACTATCAACTTTTATTATAAAGAAGATCATATCAAGGATTTAGCTGCATAAAAATAATTATAATTTATAAAAATGTGATCTGACAGAGGCAGAATAATTTTAAAATACTAAAACTGTAACTCAAATATTTTCACTTATGAAAAATAAAACAGGTATTTAAATTTGTATAAGTTTAAGATAGAAAAAAGTAAAAAGGATAAATTGGAAGAATATGATAAAAAAATATTAAAATGTTAAAAAAAAACAAAAAAACAAATCAAAGAGATTTATAAACGAAAGTGTAAAAAGAAAGAGAAATTAAATAAGAGGGTATTTAAAGATGGAAAAAATATGAAGAATGTGCCAGAAAGTATTGCAAAGAATAAGAAAAAGAGAGAAGAAAATGAAAAAAGTTGCAAGACACTTGAGAAGAGTTTAAAAATAAATCAAAGATTAGAAAGATTAAAAAAAAATTGTTGAATTGACGTGAAAAATATGCCTTTTGGCAAATAACTAATAATAATAATTTTGAATATTTTAAACTTACAAAAGTAGAATTACTTTAGTCATTACAACTGAATACTTACTGAAATAGTTATTGCACTAGAGTGAATATTATCTTTATGATGCTTCATATACTTCAGAATTTTATATTGAAAGTAAAAACTGTTTTTAATACTTAAGAGAATAGCATATCTCCATAGATAAGCATCTGATAGCTGAATATATTAATATTGCAAGTGAGTGCTTAACATTTCATCTTTTGAATCAAATGTTTTTTTTTATATATTTACATTATACAGTTGAGAATCAAACCTGGAATCTTTAATTCAAAGATTACCATTCTCCTATTGTCCTAGACTGTATGGAACAATTAATGAATTATTATATGTACTAGATGCATCAGGCCTTGTAAAGGCCCGTGGGTTTTTTTAATCGGTTGCATTAACAATTTTTTTTAAAGATTTAATGTAAATTAAACAAAACATTTTTAAATATACCTGTTATATTTGACAATTAACATTGTCAAATATATTTGCACCTTAACAGGTGCAAATATATATTTACTCAATTGCCATCTGAATAAAAAATTAATTTATTTTTTTTCTGATTTTTCAATAGCATCACAACTAATTGTAATATATATATATTTTAAGCTTTATTAAAAATTACCATTTATTAATGCGGAATATAAAAACACTGGTCATTTTTGTAATATTTTTTCTTATTAAATATAATATTTGTAATATTTTTTTTCAATTGATTGCTTTAACAATTTTTTTTTTAAAGATTTAATGTAAATATTTTTTATTATTATTAAACATTGCTTTATCATTCATTTGAACTATATTGGTAGATTGACAGACCATGAAAACACGAAGCATTTTAATGCTGAATTATGAATTGGCATTTGTAGCTGTTTCTATAGCTGCCTGGAAACCTTTATGGTGAAATATATACTATATCTCTGTAATTAAAAGTGCTCAGAATGATTTTTCCCCATTTTTATTTAATGGTGAAATTACTTCCTTTGCATAAAAGTAGTGAATGTGATTTGACATGTGACATTGGACAAACATTCATACATTCACCAATGAGACAACAGAGAAAATATGTATTTTATATATAAGATACATGAACATGCATTTGCACTATGACCAAATAACAATGCTTAATCAAATCTGAAAGAAATTAGTCATTGCTCATTGCACAATAAGTTCTTACATCATTTAGATTCTTAATACACGTGAACGTTTATATACACACAAACATAAGTATGTGTTTACATCATGATTCTTCATTAAAAAACCTGTCCAATACCCAAACCACAGGCTCTTCATTCTTGTTGATCATTACTTGTTCTTTCTTTATCATAGTATATTTTATTATCTTTGTTTTAAAAGTGGCATCATATAATGAAATCACTTACACTATTAAAATGCAAATTAGATAAATATATATTTACAAACAATAAGCATATAAATTTACATAAGAAAATATTCCAGTACATACATATCACACTACCAATTTTAAAATTTTGCTAGAAAGCAAATTTACAAACTCCAAATCATTTTCAGATAGAACTTGCAATAAGCTACTTAAAATTTAAAGACATATAGTTACTATCTGCCATGCTCTGTTCAGTTGGGACAGTAATAAAGTAACAAACTTAAGAGTTAAGGTTCTATTGAATAATGTAAAAAAAAGAAAGATTCGGACTGTATCAAAATGTCAAATGCTCAATCTGCCACTAAGGTAATCAAATATTACATTCACAATATTTAAATATAATTCTACAACTGAGATGATAGAATAATTTATGTTAAGAGAGTGACAATCAATAGCAAACTATTGATGATGATGATGATCAATTGTTAACATATGACTGTTAGCTACATTTTTGAAAAAAGCACTCATTACATATTATTTATAATTAAATACTATCTACTTGACATGTAAATGATATTCTGCCTATTTATACATGAGATTAATTTATGATTGTTTTCTCTTATACAGTCTGAAATGATGTTTTGCTATTGATACAAACAATAATGATCAGCTCTCACCATCATCATTTTATATTGTAGGCTAGCATAGATTGACGCAATAGTGAGACTGATGGGTTCAACTCCAGAATAAACAAAAAAATGTGGCGTAGTCAATTTAATGTTTAACTGATGTGCACATACTGCCATTTTAATAATTGAATATCATTTGGTCTATCAAAAAGATGATCTAAAGATTATATTTTTTATCCTACACCCCTGCCCAATATGGCAATTAATAATAAGACATTAAAAAAATAAAAACAAAATAAAAGAAACCAAACAAAAAACAAACATCAAAGATCAGAAAAATATACTGCCATATTCCATAGTGAAACATTAATAACAAGAAAGTTAAAATTGAATATAAATTTCAATAGAAGTCAAGAAATATAATCAAGAGACAATCGCCTTTAAAACATGCAGTTATATACATTTATTTTTTGTTTCACTGAAAAATAAAACTAAATTAATAAAAAATAACTCGAAATTAAAAAAATAAGGTTATTCTTTAAATAGTTTATGGCTGTCTATTTTTTTTTCCTTCTGTAATAAAACTTGAATTATTTAAGAATTTTGTCAATTAGTTTATCAATGTTGATCTTAAAAGTTTCCAAATGGAGCAAGAAAAAAAGATGAACTTGGAGATTACACATCATCATCAAAAAAAAAAAAAATTGAAAGCTCTTTGCTAAAAAATAATTTAAAAGCATATTTCTTAATTGTATTTATTATCATTAGCAAATTATTTCAGTCTTTAAAAAAAAAGCTGAAACTTTTTTCAACATTTCTATTTAAAAAGATATCTCAATTTACTAATGAAACGCAATTATATGCATATATATATTATTTGACCTAGCTATTAAGTATGGTATAAAAGAACTGAAAGCTTGCTTGGTGATTTCTGAAAAGTTGAAAGTACTTTGCTTCAAACATTTATATATATATTTATTTGATCAGTGATTCATTATTTATTATTTATATGTTGGTTTACAATTGCAATAGTTATTATCTATTTTGCAGTCATATAATCTAAATGCAGAAACATCTATAACAATTAGATTGATTATATATATATATATAGCATTGCATAATTATGGTATAATTAAATTTGTATTAACTCTAATGTAGGGAATTCTAGTTGCCAAAAAAGAAAGCATTAGTGGCAATTATACTAAAATTAATCAGCAACATAA
Organism: Epiperipatus broadwayi; assembly: GCA_028023455.1. Lineage (NCBI taxonomy): Eukaryota > Metazoa > Onychophora > Udeonychophora > Euonychophora > Peripatidae > Epiperipatus > Epiperipatus broadwayi. Next base: position 4,634,189 of record JAQFVV010000073.1, on the reverse strand, counting down.
TTAAGGAAAATTATTTCTGAAAACAATTAAAAAAAAGAAAAACAACCCCTGACCCAGGCATTCCAGAGAACAAGAGCCAAAAGAAATAAAAAGGCATCAAGACAAACAAAAAAACCAGGCAAAGGTATAAAAGCAACAGAAGACATAGTGAAAATAGCTCTAAAAATCAGTGTAGAACAAATACAATGGTCTCCAAAGATTAAAAAATAGAAAAAAAAATCCATAAGATCATGTCAATCTTTATTATTTAGTAAACTTTAGTGCCACATATTATCACGTATAAAAAAGTTTAGTATGGTATATACTGTTTAACTGTGACTGAAGTCCATTTATTAGGATATGAAAATAGACACAATAATAAAATTTACATTAAAAAAAAAAAATGTAAAGTTAAGAGCGTGCTAATAGCTCTAAACAAGCTTTTTTTTTTTTTTTATTTATGATAAATGCTACTACAAGAGAAGGCATTCAAATCATTTTTATTTTAAATGGTCCCCATCCCCAGATCGGTTTCGACCTATGGGTCTCTTCAGTGAGGAGTTGGGACATTAGATCTAAAAAAACCAACTCAAGCAAAGCATTTATCTAAAAGATAATTGTTAGAAGAAGATCTGAAACTTTTAGACATCTACATGTCTTTAAAGTCAGCTATCATAAATAAAAAAAAAAAAAGCTTGTTTAGAGCTATTAGCACGCTCTTAACTTTACATATTTGTAAGTCCAAGCTATATATAAGTCATGTGACATCTGACTTGTTACTATTACTATTATTAAAAAAAAAAGAAAAAGAAAAGACTGAACAATGAGATTTAAATTTAAAACAATCTTTTTGCTTTCTATACAGTATCATGTTAAATTTCTACAATAATTATTTAAAAACCCTATCAATAACTTTTTCAATGACGACTGAAAGTTCTAAAGTGCAGAAGCTGATTCATGGCACAAATTCTTATATACCAAAATGTTTTTTAATAACTATAAAAAATTATATATACATACTATCATCATTATTATATGATTATAATGCTCTTTTTATTAGTTGCGCTATCTGTGTTTGACTAGAGAACTTAACATTTATATGAATAGTATTATTTTTCTTTTATAAACGTTAGAAAGCTCATAAAATTTGTAAGAATTCTCATCTTTAAATTGAACTCTTATTTTATATAAGGAGATTACCAATTCAAGCTCTGCACAGGAAAGTAAAAATTTGATATCCTTAAAATACAACCAAGATATCTCTATTAATCTTTTTTGTCTTCTTTAGAATAGATAGTCTTTGACTCAAGTTTCTCGATTCACTTTCAACATTTATCTACATAATTATCTTTCTATACATATACAATAAGATCTTAATTTTTAAAAATTAAGTTATGCAGTGATGGGTTTTGTGGTATAATGTATGCATCTGCCTGCCATGATTATAACATGGAAGTGAATCAAGTGAACTTGAATTTTTTCTCAACAAATGTAGAGTGTTTCAGATAAATGGCACAAAACTGAGCCAGCTATCTATCCAATACTGGTAATTAAATGGGTATAAGTTTACATAGCTACAAAAATAAAATCACTCAAATCTTTAGTATCTAATAATTGATGAGACTGATACATAGGCTATTTAATATGCAACAATCATTAAGGATCACTCCATTACACGTGCAGTATAGATAGATACTAAGGAATACTCTCCTTTCTAAACACAAGATCAGTGGGTAAATAATTTCCCTTTAATTTTTTTTTTCTCCCTTTGGATTGTACTTCTTATATTGTTTAAAAAAAAAATCTATTTATTTATTTTAATAAAAAAAAAATAATAATATTTATAGGGGAGGGGGGTTATTATTTTTTTGTCAAAAAAATTATTAATTTTTTTTTTTATTATGAAGATGTTTATTTATTCTTTAAATATTATAAAAAATATTTTTTCTTTTTTTTTAAGAAAAAAAACATTTATATAAAAAAAATATTATAATAAATAAAAAATATATATATTCCACAAAAAAAATAAAACAAACAGAAAGATTATTATATTATTAATAATAAATAATAAAAAATAAAATAAATTAATTATTATTACTCCCTCCTATATAATTTTATTAGTTTTGGTTTTTCTCCTATAATAATTTGTTTTTTTTTTTTTTTTTTAAAAAAAGGGAAAATAAGTTTGTTTGTTTGTTAAGTTTTGATCTTTTTCAAATTAGAATGAAATTTTAAAATCAAGGTTTAAAATATTTAAATTCAATAGAATTGCTTGAAATTGACTAATTAACTAAGTTATACAACCTTTACAGTAGACCAACTAGTTTCTTAGATATGGAACTGAGGGCAGGAAAATATTAAAAATATTCAATAATTTCACATGCAGCAGTAAACAATTATTCTTAGAACTGTGATTTGTTTTAAAAAACTCTCACAAGAGGGAAGCATAAAGATTTTTTCTTTCAATTTAATAACATATATACACTATGTGCGTGACATTGATTTAAAGTAAAATTATATGTATTAAGTGAAGTTCATTTACAATATATACATAAGGGATACACATCAACTATAAGTGCCCAGTCAATTTAAAATACAATAGTTTTACATTTTTTTATATTAAATGTTTTTATGGATTGTGTGCTAAAAAGAAATAAAATAATTGTTTCTTTAACAATAATTGAAGTTTTTAGATTTAATTTGAAATGAAAGCATGGGGGAAGGATAATTAAGTAAATATTTTTTATAACAAGGGATTGACTTAATTAATTTCTGGACCCCTATGATTTTATTTCAAGTTAAATCTAAAAACTCCAATTGTGGTTGAAGAAACAATTATTCTATTTCTTTTTAGTGCACAGTCAATAAAAACATTTAATATATTTTTTTTTATCTCTATTATTTCCATTGTGAATTCAATTTTTTTGATTAAATAGAAATTTTAAACCAAAATTGATTAAGTGAACATATTTTAGCTAATGAACACACTTTAAAATTTATTACTAGTACAGTTTGTAGTTTGTACAATCAAAATTTATTTTTCATTTTGTACTGAATTATATTTTGTATTTTTTTGCTAATATTATATTTGCAATAAAAACCACCATCATCCTGAATATATCAAAATCAAAATTTGAGGTTACTGATTTGAAACTGAGCAAATAAATTATAATTTCAATGTACGTTCGGTAACCTTTGATCATAAAAGTTGATTATGAACTGCATAAAGCACAATCCCCCCCATCTTTTTACTTTAAATAATTTAGATTTACAATAATAGCATTTTTGCTTTGGGAAATTGATCTTTTACTAATGAACTTAATTACTGTATGTGACCAAAGTATGTTTCTGATTGCATTGCACTGCATTTTTTACTTTTGTAGTGGTAACAATGAAAATTTTCTTAACTTTTGGATATGTGATAAATGAAACCACATTCACTGCAAGGATGCTGGAAGAAACTTAAGTAAGTACATTGATTATACTTTGTAATCAAAACATAATTACTACATACTGTGTAATAAATAAACTCTGAACAATAGTTTCTAATTACAAAAAAATATACTTGCAACACTTATTTTCTGTTATATCTTTGCAGTTTTAGCATTTGAGCAATAATTGATAGAAAGATACATAATATGATCTGGCCTTTTGGCCTTTAAGTCAATCTAAAAAATTATTTTAAAATACCATAACTTTTTATTACCTTGGATGGTCTTCGTAAGCTTGTAAGACATTTTATAAAGAAACATGGATGCACCCAGATTAAAATAATGATATTTATTAAACTGCATTATAGTTAGGAGTCAGAATACAAAGTTCATATTATGAGAACACATACAAATTCAGATTGTTGAATAGATTAGCATGCTCCAAATTTAAAATGATAGTTTAAAAGTAAGTCTTATTCCAATCACATTAACAAAGAAAAATAATATTCATTCTAAATTTAAAAATATTTAGCATACATATCAACTTTCAACTGCTATTAAATACTAAAATTGTAAATTTGGATTTTCACAATGATCTTATTAACAATTTGATTAAAAGGAAATATGTGACATTTTCTGTTTAGCAAAATAATAAATTTAACATGAAACTATTGAAATTTAAAGGCAAAAGTTCAATGGCTGACAAAAAGGCTAAAAATGATTGGTAGAATAAAACTGCAAAAGACATGCCAACATTTGCTAATCAGGGACGGTTTGGATACTTTTTCAATTCACTGAAAACAACATATGGCTCTGAAAATAGTATCACAATCCTATTAGAGCCAATAATGTCACTCTAATATAATAATAATATTTTAAAAAGATGTAAAAAGTATTTTTGATTACCTTTTGAATAATGATGCAAGAATCTAGATGACAACTTTTAATGATGTTGTATATTCATTTTACCAATTCAATTGAGATTCGAACAAAGGCATCCAGCTTAGTGAAGTCAAAACAGCTCTTTGTAATCTTAAAAATAGAAAAGCCTGCAAGTCCTGATAAAATATTTGGCGGTGTTTTAAAATATGGTAAAAATATATTAGCTTCAAAAATATTATTTAGGAATATATGATTTCATAAAGTTGTAGTGCCTGATTTAAAAAAAAAAACACTTTTATTGTTCCAATTTTTAAAATTAAAGAGGATTAGATAAAATTGCAGTAAATATCACAAAATATCATTATTATTTACTATTGCAAAGATATTTTCAAGGATTTTGTTGAACAAGCTGCTTCCAGTCATAAGTGAATGATTTTCAAAGACCCCAATATAGTTTTAAAAAAAATCTATAAGCAAAGACATGATTATTATTGCCAGGCAAATGCAAAAAAAGTGTTTATATTATTGTTTTTATTGATTAGATCAAAGCATTTGATTCAATGAATCAAATAGATCTCTGATATTGTTTGAAATTAGTTGATTGTCCATAAAAGTCTATTCATATTATATAGCTTTTGTATGATAGAATAACAGAATGCAGACAAAAAATCTGGGATATTTGAAATGAAAATGTGTATTGCTCCAACATTGTTTTTGATTTTTAGGACAGCGTCTTTAGAAATATTTATAAGTTGTTCAATAAACCAGTAATCAAGATGTGATACAGGTTATACAATGAGATTTTTAATTTGAATGGATTAAAAGTGAAAGCAAGAATTTCATCTTCTTGGATACTGAATTTACACTATGATGATGATTGTGCAATTTTCACCAGTTCAAAAAAATTACAAAAACTTTGGTTTAATAATTATGGTTCAAAAATTCAAATTTTTTATAGTCAATAAAAAAAGATAATCCTCAATAAACTTTCAGCTTGTATAACTGGCAACTTGAGAAAATAAACCCAATTTAAATAGCTTCATAGTTTTATAAGTAGAATAATGGATTTAACTAATGTTGAAGTATAGCACAAATTCCAATGAATTGCGGCTACATTTAACAGGTTAAAAGATAAGATGACAGGGAAATAATTATACAAACTAAATTAGCTACATAAAGAGCTTTATTTTACTTATTTTATTATATGGAGATGGGACTTGGACATTTATTGATTCAATTTAAAGAGATTAGAATAAATTTCAATTAAAAAGGCTCCACAAAATTTTAATAATACATATAGTGGCAAGATCAGAAAACCACTCAATATATTCTTCAACTTGCTGGAGATGATGCTATGGAGTCCATTTGATTGGACTGAACATAGAAAACAAATGAAAAATACAAGACTTTTTAAAATGGTGTTTATACTGATAAATGAGCAAGATATTAAGGAGAGGTAACACCCATTTACATTATAAGAATTAACTACCAGACATATTAAAAAATTGCAATGTTGATTATTTTCATTGGGAAGATATGGTTGAGGACTGAATACACCGGTGAGCAACAACAGTATCTCAAAATATCAAAAAGAAAAATGAATCTACATATTCTATATGTGGATGTATTTGTAGTTCATCAATTGGTTTGTATAGTCATTACAGTTTATCTTTAAAGTGGTGTTTTTCTCTCATCTAGATGTTGAATAACCATATTCATTTACAACTGACTGCTACTGACGACAATTCCTGAAGAAATTTAATATCTCTATTTTATAGTTCACATATAAACTGAAATCTGCATAATTTCTCAAACTTAGCTTGACTTCCTTTTTTAGTTTATATTTAGATTTGCAGTTTCATCACTTTCCCAAAATCAAATTTTATCTCTCTATCTCCTAATCACAGTCAGATTACGGGAAACATTAGTGTGGATCTTTTCTGATTTAGGCTTACTTCATTTCTACAATTTCCCCATAGATTCCACATTAAAAAAGCACACACCTTTCCTTTACACAATCTATACTGTGACTTAAAAAAAACAAAAACATTTCCCTCATGTGAAAAAAATAATTGTCTGAACTTTAATTAAAAAATAATTATTTTATTAAGGTATTAATAATTATTTTAAAAGATTTAAATTTGCTCTTAGAATAAAGAAATAAAAATGTTTAGTCTCTATTATAATTAAATATATGGAACTAAAAAATTGTTTGTTAACAAATCACAAATATTCACCAGCAAGATTTTGAGAATACAGTGAAATCCTTGGAATTTTTTAATTTTATTTATTGTTTTTAGAAATGATTAAGTCCAATCTCAGGTTTAATAAAAGTACATAATGGTCTGATACTGCAAAACATATGAATCATTTCAATCCAAAGGAATGCAGCACATTTTAATGTTAGAGCTGCTTTTCTTAAAATATAATTACCTGATAGGTCTTGTGCGATTTAATCTAGCAGAAGAGTATTTGTTACTTCCAATGCTCAGCCATATGATATCTCAAATGATGACGTAATCATTTTTATTTTTCATTATCTGATACCTAGTCTTGCATAAGTTAGGTAAATGCCTTTCTTACTATATTTCCCCTTAATATCATCATTTTCTTTTGGTAAAAAATCTGACTTTTTATCTGTCTTGATCGCCTTATGCAAACATAACATCAAAACAGTTGGATATTTCTTTAGCCTTATTCCACTTAAATATCTTTCTCTTCTATCATATATTAAAAATAATAATAATAATTATTTGCATCCTTTAACATCTGTTTATTACAAATAAAATAAGCATCCAATTTTTGATTTTCTAACAAAAAAAAAATACTAATATTTTAATATTTTTGACTATATATATTTTAATATTTTTGACTATATATATAGATGTATATGCATAAAAAAATATTCATAATAAAATTTTTCATTTTGAAAAAAAAAAACAACCACTCCATCTGCGTGTGTATTTATACACAAAATTTATATCATTAAACATTACACAGATATATAAAAAATATCACAGTTATAATTTTGGCAAACTAACTTCCTACATATAAATAATGGTGACTTGTATAATTCTTTACTATTTTGGTTGCTTAATTTTAAAAAAAAAAGTTATTTATTTTCAGTTTATAAATAAGATTGTTTAATACCTGCAAATACACAAATTATATTATAAATTCCCTCATGAGTAATAAAATAAAATATACGAAACCATCAAATTAACTTTTTTTGGATCGTAAATTTATTATAATATTAATAGACATAGTAAGAATTAAAACAACTATAGAAATTTGAAGAATGAATGATTCAAAATAAACATAATAATTCTTTTTTATTATTAATAAAAATTTATCCCCCTTTACCCAGAAGACGCAAACAGTGATTTAATAAAATTTCTTTGTACTTTTTAATTAATTTGTAAAAAAAAAAAAATGCTTATTTTTTTTCAACATATACACTACTGGAGTATATAAACAAGAAATTAGAACAGTATTAACAAAATAAAATGTATAGATTTTTTTTTTTTTTTTCAATAAATTTATTAAACGTAAATAAGTATGATATAAAGTGATTTTGTACAGAAAAAAAAGGGAAAAATTAATACAAACAAATTTTGTACAAGTGTGAATTTTTGATTATCTTCTGATTATCAGTTCTCAATTAACAGCTCATGTTCTGCAGTTCACTGCATGACTCATTCTTATAGTGAATAATAAATGTAATCCAATAAATTCTTAGTATACTTTTGCCCATGAACTGCCTTTGTATAATCATTTCAATGATCACCTGTAATGTCATGTGCACTTCATACTGGAAGGGCACAGTTCTATAATCAGATATGGCTTAGAAACTCAATATTAATCATCTTTATTATCTTTCCAACAATGATTCATTCAAGTCCATATTCATTTTCACCAAGAACTTATAGGCTGTCATTGCACCATGTGAAAATGTTCAATTAGACACTACTGATAGATTTAGAATAATATATAAAAAGATTTGCAGAGAGATAAATAACTGTTACTGCTAAAAGCAGTATGAATAATTGGATGTACTAGTAATTAGAAAATAATACAATGACTTTTCAACATCGCATAAAACTTAATGAAATTCAATAAATTAAGCTAAGTCCTAATATAGTAAATTGCCTCACCTCAAAGAACTATGATTAATATTAATTGAAAAAGTACTTTAGTCAATCTTTTTATATATTTTCAGTAACATTTTAATAGTTTATAGCAATACACAGAATTTTATTTTTTACAAAAAGATGGCATCTAATTGACAAACATTTTTGACAAAAATCTCAATTACAATATTTATTATATTCAAATAATTTTAATAAATCTGTAAAAAAATATACTTATTAAGATTTAGAATATACAAGCTTATTCATAAACTAAAAGTAAGTTTGAATATATTAGTACAATTCTCAAGTCAAATTCTTAAAAAATAATTTTAACAAACTTGTAAACAATACTCCATCTTTCATTAATATCAATTTATTGATCAGATAAAAAAACGATCACTTTTTATCCGACTCCAAAGTTCTTAAATAATAAATGAAACAAGAATCAATGTTATTAAAATATGAAACTTTTATATTAGCTAGTGATTTCTGTAATTATTAAACAAGCCAGTTCATATTTCAAATAATGTATCAAACGAAAACCTAAATTTTTTTAATAAGGCCATAACATTTAGAATACATAAGCTTATTCACAGTCCAGTAAGCCCTAATATCTTATTATAATTCACAAGTCAAATTCCAAAAGAATATTATAATCAACATGTAAACAATACCCACTTTTTGCATTAATGTCACTTCATTGGTCAGATAAAAAATGATCACTTTTATCTGATCCTTAAATTGTAAATCAATCAAATATCAATACAATGAAAGTGTGAAACTTATATTAGTGAAAATTTTTTAAATTTTTAATTAAATCAGCTCACAATTTCAAATAACAAACCAACATCATTTATTTTTCTTTAATTGTGATTTATTAGAAATGAAACAAACAAACAAACAAAAAAATTAACATGGATAATTTCAATAGCATGATAGTAATTATGATATTTATACTCATTATACTGTGAATCATTTGGAATAATGTTTATTGATAAAACTGATCAAAATGTACCACTTTTGATAAAACAGAAAATATATATATATTTTTAAGCATACAGAATTCTCAAAAATTTCTATTCTATCATAAATAGACATTAGAGAAAGATAAATGACCAACCCCCAAAGGCTTCAGTTAGCTCAGGATCACAATCTCTTACATGTCTTCATTATTTCAGTATTTATCAATTTCAAATTACCACAATGTGATTTATACTACATACAGAAGTAAAGTTGTTTACACATCAATATTTATTGTCTTGACTAAAACTCAACACTATGGTGAATACATAATAAAAATGAGCTTATTAACTTGACACAAACATGTATATATATTTTAAACTCTGTTATAAATACAGTTATAAATCTTTTCATAGTACAGTCTTCATTAAACATTAGGTTTATAATTCTGTATATGTATTTCTCAGCATATATCTTTATCTACGTATGGATATTCTCCATACCTTCATTATCTTAGTATGTGCATTATGTATCATTTCTTTGATTGCACTGCCATCTTTCACTTAGTTCACTATTGTAATGCACATAACAACACAGTGATTTCTACAGTTTTTATTGCACCTTGAATAATCTGCATAATTAATATACATATGAATAATCCATATTCAAATGCACATTATGCATACATTAATTTACTAATGTTAACAATGGGTGAATTTATTTAACTTCCATCTAATGAGTTATATTGCAAACAAACGTAACAGCTTTATTTATATGCTTGAAAGATATATGTGTACACATACATACATACAATATTGTTATTTAGTTGACAGTAAACTCCTCTTATTCTAGAAAATAGTCCACCTGTTTAATTACAAACATAGTCTTTAAATCTTTCCGGCCTTCCTCCAATTTTTTGCTCATTTAGAATTGGTACCTGTCTTTCATCTTCTTTTACATTTACTCTTTATTCTTCTTGAAGCTGTTCTGAACTGAAAAAATACACTACAGATACTTCTGGTAAAACATTAGACTGTTTACTAAAAATCGATTTCATCTGTCATCGCAATCTGGACCTCTTTTTCTCATGCTTCTGATGATGCCAACATCATAATCTTCTATCACAGAATCTATCATTTCTGTTATACTAAAGCTCATTTTCCTATTCACTGATTGCAGTAGCTCACTCTGGCAGTTTCTGAGATGACTATTAGCCAGTTGTATCAATATCAGTTGTTTCAACACTACTTTCAAGACAATTCCGATTTGCTAATTTTTTCTCAGTAAATCACATATACCTATTGTTTATCCAACCTTTTATTTCACACTATCAAATGATTCTCTCTTTTCACAATCTTATTAAGGACAAAGTATGCAGCATAAAATGGTAAAACATGGCTGCTGTTAAAGCTTCACTGATATCCTTATAAGTTTTATTAATGTTAGCTTCAATTGTTGCACTGCCTTTTCAGAAAAACTGTTGGACTCAGTGATACAGTGATGTTAGAACATGGCAAATCAGGCTGCTATCTGAAATGATTATTTTTGGATAACTGTGACCTGCTAATCATTCATTTAATACTTCTATTGTGTTCTCTGCATTCATATTCTTTACAACTCTAATAATCCATTTCAAATAAATGTCAAAAAAATATATTCATTAAAAGGTTCATATATACATCCTGTCATGGTTTAGTGGCTTATGATCATGATTCCAATTTCTTGGAGGGTAACTTACCTATAGATTGACATGCTCTACAGTTGCTGACTGCATGTTCAATATCATGACTCATATTAGGCCATTTTACATATGATCTTGCTAATTCGTTCATTCTAACAATATTAGGATGTCCTTAATGCAGCAGTTTCAATACACGCTTCCTTCCTTCTGTAGGAATTACTATGTAGACTGTCTTTAAAATGCATCCAGTGCACATAAGCAGATGCACACATATTCCAGATTTGTTCAACTACTTAGCTTTGTTGACTTTGAGGCCATGGAAAATCTTTGATTAACTAGTTGATACCTAAGGATCTTCTTTAGTCCATTTGATTACAACTGCACTATTTAATGTGTTTGATACCATTGAATCTGTATAACTTATCTCCATGGTTTGAGATTCATACTCACACATATCCAGCATTCTTGACAATGCATCAGTGTGACCAATTTCTTTTCCTGACTTATATGAGTTCAAAATCATAGGATGCCCATATATTTACCCATTTGATCATTAGTGACTGATATAATTCAGAGTGTTCTTTAGATTTCCTAGTAAATCCAACAGAGGCTAGTTTGTATAGATCTCAAACAAACATCTGTAGGCATATTAGTACATTTTTTTTTATATAAAACATAATTGCTAAAGCTTTCTTATCTGGTTTACTATAGTTTTTTTCAGCTGAAGTTAAAGTTCTGGATGCATAAGCGACTGGAAGTTCCTCTCCATATACTCTACGTAAAATAACAGCCTCGACTCTATATTTGGAAGCATCAGTTATTACAATTACTTCATTATTTCTGTAATGGAAGAGAAGTTGACTCAATGTTAAATAACAGCCTCGATTCTACATTCAGAAGCATCAGTTGTCACAATTATTTCATTATTTCTGTAATGGAACAGAAGTTGACTCAATGTTAACAAGTCTTTAACCTTCTTAAACACTACATCTTAAACACTTCCATTGCTATTATTTCTTTAAAACATCATACAATATGTCACTAAGGATGATTCTCCTTTTAGAAAAGTCTGATTCTCCTTTTAGAAAAGTCTGAAATTTTTTTTATAAACTCAGAAATGCTTGCAAATCCTCAATGCTTTCTGGTTTAGATGCATTCACAACAACTTTTTTCTGGACTTTGGTATTTTCCATTGCTATTAATAACATGTCCTAAAAACTTCTCTAATGTAGAACATACTTTGTTTATGCATGCTCTTAACTCACTCTTGGTTTCAGAAGTCATCAAAATATTCAGATAAGAAATATTTCCTTCCACTCTTTATATCAAATCATTCATTTTAGCTTGGGGCATATTTGAGGCAATGGTTACTTGATATTGACAATTTATTACATTTAAATAATCCCAATTAATTGTTAAGAGTTCAGCTGATCTTACTATTACTGGAATCTGATGGAATGCCTACTGTAGATCAATCTTAGCAAAATATGAAATTTTTTGTAATGATGCTAAAACCTTTTGAACACTGGGTTAAGCATACACTCCTTTATTAATATATTTATTTAGTATTATTTAACAATCACTACATTAATGAGAGATTCCATCTTACTTCAATTTTACTACAAAGGGTATTGCTCATGACGACTCTTCAGTAGGTGATAGAACAGGCTTTTTTACCAAATTTTTAATTGTTTCTTCAACTTTGGTTTTTAAAGCAAAAATAACTTTCCATGGTCTTCAAACTACAGGCTAAGAATTCTCTAATAATTCTATGTTAACCAACTGAATATTTAATTTTGATTGATCTGACTTAAACAATAGTGGAAACTTTGATCTGAATTCCATCTCCAGTTGTACTCTTTTTATTATCTTCATCCTGATCATTAATGGTTCAAACCAATTTTGGCCTAAAATTGGGCTTAAATCTCATCACAATACAGAGAAATTTAATTCTTGCATTTAACTTCACTGGTATAGTTGCTATACCTTGTATTTTTATTGAGTTTCCATTTAAGGTCAGTTATCAGTATATCAGTTCTTATATTTCTTTGTGATAATCGACCAATCTCTGTGACATAAAAGACATGCCTGCTCCGATGATGATTTCCTTTCTCACCTTCAATTTACAAATACAAACATCCAATATAATATGATTACTATCAATATTGTTCATCTTTTTGACATTAGTTTCTTTGTCGATCCATCCCCTCAAATTACAATCTGATAATTTTGCTCTTTCTCTGCTTGTTAAAACAAACTCTCAAACAGTGTGCACCCCATAAGTATGACATAGGTCCTTTCTAGATTTAATTCTTTTTCATATGGCCTTTACTGTCATAGCAATAACAAATACATATACAGGCATTAGAGGTATTGCTTACAGTTCTTAGTCTCAGCTTTCATTTTATTTACAATTATATTAGTGGTTTTTAAATCCAATTTTTTTTCTGAAACACTGCTGCATTTTCCAGCATGGTTTCATAGACTACACTTTTCTCAAGGGCATGTTTGTACATTAATTCAGTTTCCCTCAGTAGTACTTGTCTGAACTTGCTATCAGTCACACTTCACAATAAGTGATTGAGAAGTGTGTTATCTGACTATATGCAATTCCATGTCATAATCTTGAATTGTTTCATATGGTGCATGGCTGCTATTTCTTAACCATATTAAGTGTTCAAGGCTTGACACACATGCTTAGCATTTATTTTAACTCTTAGTAAGGTACTTCCTCTGGAATTTTTGGGTCATATAGTCGAATAGCCACTTGCAACACATTTTTATCAGCCATCTACATTGATGTAGCTACTCTAAGCTTGCCATTCACTGTTATTAATAAGCATAAATCTCTCTACATGTGTGAAGTAATTTGCTGTTCCACTGTGTTGTTTTCATAGGACTCACTAATAGAGCTATTTTGCAGTTCATTTCTATCTGTTGTCTCTTTTACATGACTTTCTTAAAGTATCGGGGCTGCAACAAGTTGAAAATAAGCACCTGGCAATTTTCTTCCCTCTTCACATAAGTGTCTCCAAGTTTCAATTGTACCAATATGCTATATACACATCAATATTTGTTGTCTTGAATAAAACTCAACACTATGGTGCAAACTTATGAAACATGAGTTTATTAACTTGACACAAACAAGTAAATATATTTTAAACTTTTAGCTTAGATGGTTATCAACTTAAAAAATACAAACCAATTTTAATATCTTGATAGTTTTATGAATGGAAAGGAGAGTTCGAATATAAAGTTGCATCATTGATTCTAATTGCTGCTTGTTTTTAAGAAATTAAAAAATAAGGCGTTTCATCAAAGAAAAACTGTAATTAAATTGGCTGTATAAAGAGCTGTTATTTTGCTTAATTTATTAAATGAAAGAGAGACTTGGAAATCCTATGAAAGAGACTTGGAAATCCTATCTATGTGATATAAAGGTAATGAAAATTTCCTTGAAATTTTAAAGATAAAAATGGCAAAAAACAACAACAACAACAACAAAAAAACTATAAAACCAATCATTAAGTTATTCAATTTGAAGAATATGATATTGGAGTTCATTACTGCAAAATCACAACAGTGATGGCTTGAAGCATTGCTTTTGTCGTAGCAGATGATCCAAAGACATTCTAAAAAAGTACAATGTTGACTGTTCTATTGATAAGATATGATACAGAATAGAATACATAGAGAAATTACAATTAAACACGGTGTTAAAATATTTCAGAAAGAAAAGTTTTCCGCAGGAAAAAAACTGTTCCAAATGTCAAATAAACAGGAAAAAAATGTCAGCATGAAGAGAAGTATTATGCAGAAAAAGTTAAAACACAGTGTGGCAAAATTTCACATAAACAGAAAAATAGACCAGTATGCTTTTCTTGTGGATGTATTTATGGTTCACAGTAGAGTCATCACAATATTCATCTCCAGCTTTTTTTCTTCTTGGAATTGGAATGATCATACTCATTCACGAATGGCAGATATATGCATGGAATTTAAAGGTACTGCTGATCAGTGTTTTGATAAAAAAATAGTTAGTATTTGAAAAAATAACACTCATTGCGTCACATATTCTAACAATTTAAAATGCTTAAAGATACTAAGATGACCAAAATATTAAGTTGGATTGATATATGAAATATTATTAAAAAAAAAACAAAAACAATAAAAGTTAAAGCATTGAAGCTAGATGAATAAAAAAATTAAATATGGTAGCCAGGAAAAAAACTGTAAAACAAGTTAATATTTTAGACAGAGTTGGGCACACTTTTTCAGGTCAAGGGCTACTTGTAATTTTCTCCAAGTATTGTGGTTCATCACTTATATATTACATTTATGATTTTAAAATATCTTTTAACATTCCTTCTTTTTTAGAAGAGACACATTTGCATGAATTATATGATATATATACAATTTGCATTCATCACTGTGAAGTTTTTCTTCCCATTTTATATTAAAATTCTATGTCTTTTGTTTCACACATTGCATCCTTCTTTTAAATTATAATAAAATACTAATTTCTGATAAATAATTATTTAAATCTGAGCACCTGTCACAGCAGCAACAACAAAAAAAACCCATCAACTTCATGACTGGCTTAGCATATATAATGTTTCTGCAACGGATGAATAAGTAATTGATGTAATCATCATTGGACATTTTCCTTCTCATTTTGTATTAAAATCGTATGATTTTTTTTCACAATTGTTTCAAACCTTACAACCATCTTTTAAAACATGATAAAATACTAATTTTTCACTGTCATAACAAAAACAAGTTGTTGACTTCTGATTGACTGAATATATCCAATGCTTTTTGTATTGCACAGTGAATGTATTTGAGCCAATGACTTTGTAATCAACAAATGCATCATAATAATTTCAAATAAAGGCACATGTTTAATCAATCCATTTATCAGCATGCACCCAACTAAACATAGTTGCCTTGACTATGATGATTCTCCCCTACAGTAGCTATAAGTGTGTGAAAAATGTATCTCTTACGTATAGCTAAATATTATAGCATAATGTAGCATTGTTTACCATGACTTTCTTTTAAAATTTAGGTGGTCACTCCAAAAGGTCTCGGTGGTTCACCAGTAGACTGCAATCTATATTTTCCCCATCCCTATTTTAAATATATAAATTTTGGAAGATAAAAAAACAAAAAATAAAATGAAGAAGCAGGAAATAAACTTGATTTATAAATGCTTAACATTAGAGGGATTATATGAAATACACGTCACATGACTTTTTTGTATATTATTAGTATCTTCACTGCAAAGCTTGAATAATTAATGGACATTAATCAATAATCAAAAACTAGTCTGGAGATTTGGATGCTTGCATTATTATTTAATGCTCATTAGTTACTCAAACTTGCACTAGATAGCTTTGGAATAAAACAAATAGAGGAACTATTTCTCATTGTGCAGGTAGAGAAATTATAATGTATATGTTGAAAAACATATGGAGAATAAAAAGAGAGTGAAATAAAAGATTAAACTAAATGATAAGTTATCTGGATGCTGTATAGAACCATTTGTTTTGGCAAAACTAATGACGTAATAAATATCACATTCAATTGAAACGGTATTTTCACTGGAAATGAATCAAATTGAGAATTTCATCAGCTATCTTCAGCATCTCAACCATACAACTTTCTTAAATTCAGGAGTCATTAAAAAAAAGAAAGAAAGCTATCAACTCAAACTATTATTTATCTAATACCATTTAACAATTCCTTTTTTTTTTTTTTTTTTACATCTTGCTTTACAACTTTCCAATATTTTCTAATATATTTATCATTATCCTTCTATGTCTAAACATGTGTCTAATCCAATCTTACTTTTTTTTTCTTTCTTTATTCTTCAATAAATACTCTTTTTTCACATATTCATTTCAACATATCTATATTTCAAATTTATCTTTTACATTCTCTTCCAAATACACTTCTAAAAAACTTCTACCCCCCCTCTCTTAACTGTCCAAGACTCTGTACTAACTACAGTCCAACTAAAAACTTCTATGGATTACAGATCAACCAGCTTCTTATCCTTATCAAGAGACTGTTTGATTGATAATTCTTAGTCCTATTTATTATTTTTCATATTCAAATAATTTAATAAAACGAATCTGCTTCCTATCCAACTATTATTAACAATCTATTATCATCTGCATTTTTCTTCAATGATTTCGGTTGATTGCATTCTACCACTATTATATAAATAAAATGCGTATTTAAGATCGACAATATTCAGTGAAAAATTATATGCCCTTTAATTAAAAATCTATATTTGAAGTTCTATATCTGAGATTTAATAAATTAAAAGCAAAGACGATTGCAGTCAAATTTCTATACTGAAAATCTTTTGGCAGTAATTCCAACTAATGCTTTCAATGTAGTAAATCTACAATTTTGTCATTTTAAAGTAATTAAATAATCTACTTGTTAATATTTTAGATAAAAATGTCTTGCGTTGTTAGCCGAGAGGTATCGCTATGACATATGAAAAAGAAAAAAAAAAATGTAAGGAATCTTAGAAAAGAAATAATAAATGACAAAAAAAAAAAAAAAGAGGGGGTGGAGGATGAATACAAAGCTTTAGCCAGTATTTTTAAAGAACAGCCTCCACAAATCTTTCTTATTTTATTAATTTGAACTAAATTTACCTTAAAGTCATTTTTTATTTAACTGAAAATAATAAGAATGAAAGATTAGCAGTCAAGTGGAAAGAGTAATTAAAAAAGACACAGTCAGTGAAAGTCAATCATAAAAGAAAAAAGTAAAGAATTTACATTAATTCTTAAAAAAAAAATTGTAATTTACAAAAAAAAAATATGTATATATATATTGTTTTCCAAATAAAAAGTTTTACTAATTACAAATATTTAACCTATAATTGTCTTATAATAATACCTACCCTAGAATTAAATTCAAAAAGAAACATTATATATATATAATACATGTTGTTTGCTTGAGAGCAGGTTCTACATATTTTACACATCACAATTAATTTCATGCTCTTTTCGTCGAATCATCTTATATTCCAAACAATTGACCAACCAAAGGAACAAGCTGGATTTAAAAATGGTTTTAGCACAGTAGATCATATCCAAGTAATGAGAGAAGTTATAAAAAGGACCAATGAACATGAGTTGCCATTATGCTTTGGATGTGTAGAATAGATTATTAAAAGACATTTGATTCTATAAGCATTTCTTCAGATATAGACCCAGAATATTGTCATATTCTGAAGAATGTTTATAAAAATGCAACAGCAACGATTAGAGTATATAATGATGCTAAAAAAGATTAACATTGAGAAGGGTGTACGACAGGGTGACTCCATATCTCCAAAACTTTTACAGCAGTTTTGTAAAAAATATTTTGTGAATTAAAATGGGAAGTTAAGAGAGTAAAAGTAAATGGAGATTATTTAAATCATCCAGACTTCACAAATGATGTAATTGTTTTTGCAAATAATGTTTCAGTGCTTTAGGGAATGTTGCAAGAGTTAAAAGTAGGATTTTGTTAGCCGAGAGGGGTGGCGGCGGCCGTGCGGGGAGGGGGTGGGGGGGGGGGGGGGGGGGGGGGGGTCTGGGGGGGTGTTAATAAAAAAAAAAAAAGAAGGATAAATGCTAAAAAAGATTACAATAATAAAATAATGGATTTTTAAAGGAGAAAATAAAGATTAATAATCATGAATTAGAAAAAGCTATCAACTACAAATCTCTGCATAGATTATTAACACAAGATGAAATTAATTACAGAATTAAACTCAAATGAAGTGCTTTTGTTAAAACTAACTTAATAGTAAAAGGAAAGAAGTTTTTAATAAATGAGTCTTTAAGTAGATCTGAGACTTGGACTCTTGACAATAAAGCAATAACGATTCTTCAGATCATAGAAGTAACAAGAAGAGATAAAAAACAAAATAAATAGGTGAGAGAACAAACAGGTGATACTAACAACATTAAAAGAATCAATACTGAAGTGGAGCTGGACTATAGATATATTGCTAGAAGAGATAATAATAGATGGACAATTAAATCTTAAATGATATGAGATTCCAAAAGATTATCAAAGACCTAAAAAAAGATCACATGAGATGAATGGATGAAATAGGGAAGTATGCAGGGTAATGTGGAGAAGAGAGGCTAAAGATTGGAGAAACTGGATTTAACTTGGCAAGATCTTCACTTTGCAGTGGATCAAATAACTGAAAAAGATAATCAAACAAAGGACAGAGATTTATATATATATATATTATCACTGATTACTCAAGCTTACAATAGATGCCTTTATAATACATTAAAGATCAGCCTTTTCAAGCTATTCTGCATGCACTTTTTATGAGTGTTAATAATAATAAATGAATACTCGTAAAAAGCGCATGCACAATAGCTTGAAAAGGCTGATGTTTAATGTATTACAATTTATAAAACATAGCGCTATAAAAATAAATGCTTATTTATATATAGATGCCTTTGAAAAGGAATAAATAGAGAGAATTACTGCTCCTAAAGCAGATATGTTTTTATTATATAATTTTCGGTGCTGATATAGTACGCGCTTGGTGGCCATTTTGAATTTGAAAACACCTAAAAACACTGCTTTCCTCGACTTTTTTTAAGTGTAGTGCTTCGGGCTATTTAATTTCCACGTCACTTTCTTTCCTACACCCTTTTTTAATTATAGTGCCTTAGGCAATTTAATTTTTTGAAAACTGAGTGTTTCTAGTCGATGTCATCTATCGCTTGCATGTGTCACCAGTTTTTGGGTGTTTTCAAATTCAAAATGGCTACTGAGCGCGTACTATATCAGCACCATATATCATCTAATTTTCTTACTATATTCCCTAATACATGGACTATCTGCAAAATCCTTTACCTCTATTCCAATTCCTTTTCTTTACTTATCAGATGGTTAGTTGCTCATAAAATCAGGTGATATTTGAACACCTCAAGCAAAACACAATCATTCCATTCAATTGTTCAGACTAAAATTCAGCAGCAAATCATTTTCACCAAAAGACTTTAACTTCAAGGATCACTTTCTAATCCTTTCTTTTTAATTATCTTCAATAAATATTCATGAATTTCAACAACTATACAATTATAAATGTTTGTATAATCAAATTTAATTTTTTCTTACCTAATAGGCAAACTGTTATTCCAATACAATTCATATTAGCATGTAATGCTTTGAATTTCATTAATATCTGCTCATAAAGTCAAGTGACATTCAAACACCAAAATGATAAATTGAGCAAAAACTTTTTAACTTTCCTCAGCTGGAAATAAATTCAGACACTTTTATCTAATCACGTTCACTACTGTTGCACAATTTTATTAAAAAGTAGTAATTACCTAAAATTGTTTCCTGAGTCTATTTGTTATTTACAGGCATAAATAAAAAAAAGATCGAAATGACCATGAACAGCAAATGATTACAGTTTCTTTGCAGTTTAATCCACAAATAATTTTTAAATCTTTTTAATCAGTTATAGAACTTCTGCACTTAAATATTGCTAATGAAAAAAAATCTATTATTCTGCTAAGCAGAGAATCATGATTTTTTTATTAATTATGTCATTAGCAATAAATCGTTATCACATAATCAGTCAGGTATTCATTTTAGTGAATCCAAGAAGACTTGCTTATTTAATAACTACATCTCACTCCTCAAGAAAAATTTAAGCCTCAATAATATGGCAATTTTGCAAATCTAAAATGAGTCTTTTCAAGTGCTCCTTCAATATCAACTTTTTTTACATTTTGATTCCTAATGGCAAAATAAAGAATAAAATATGGTGATAATGTATGCAGGATTTAAATGGTACTCTTGTATAATATAATGATTTGAAAAAAGCATATATTAGAATATTTATTTAATATTAAAATAAAATCATCCATCAAAAGACAGATAATTAAAAGAAGATAAAAAAAATGTATAAGATATAGTTATATAAACAAAAGTATATATATATGTTATATAACAAGCATGCTAATAGCTCTTAACAAGCTTTTCCAAATATCCCTATACCCAGACCGGTTTCTAGCTGCTGGCTGTCATCAGTGAGGCCCTCACTGAATGACAGGCAGCAGCTAGAAACCGGTCTGGGGATAGGGATGCCCTCATTGATGACCGCCAACAGCTAGAAACCAGTCTGGAATAGGGATATTTGAAAAAGCTTGCTGACAGCCAGCAACTAGAAACCGGTCTGGGGATAAGAATATTCAGAAAAGCTTAAGAGCTATTAGCATGCTCATTACATAACATTTGTAGAAGAAGCTTATTAAGTTAAGTCACATGATGTATGACTTGATTTCCTTGCATATATATATATATATTGTGCCCTTTTGTATGGGTCACCATTTAAGTTTTATGCTAATCTAGTAGAAAATTTTAAATTTAAGAAGTATTTTAAAATGTGTGATGTTGACTTTGCTTGTGGTAATGTTACCATAAGTTTAATTAAAGCAATCTATGAGTATTTGATATGTGAATTGTGTTGATATTGGGAAGATATTTAAAAATGATGATGATTATGATGTAATACTGCATTAATAAATTTAATGACAAATATTTAAAGCTAAAGTATTTAAAAGACAAGTTTAAATTAGACAAAGATATTTATTTAATTTAAAATATATGTTAAAAGTGGATAGAAATATTTTAAATTATAAGTACTCAAATTGAGATTAATATTTGATTTTAATCATATCAAATAATTATTTTAAAATCTGATGTAATATCTTATTTATTTTAAAAATAAATATTTATTTTAAAAAGCAATTGTTAAGTTATTTTTAGATTATGGGAAGCGTTTCTTGTATTGTAAAAAAACAGATGTTAATTAAAGACACACACACATGCTTGGAAGCTTTCTCATAAAGTTGCAAAACTATTTTAAAATTATGTTGTGAAATTTATAAATAATACGTGATTTATCACGAGATAAAAATAAAAGATATTAATGTAGAATATTAAATCTGATTTTTAAAAATATTACTTTAGAAATATAACGTATTTAAAAGATTTAATTTATTTTAAAATGATCTTATAAAAGTTAAGATTTAAATCAAGTGAGAAAGAATATTTTAAAAAATGTTTGATAGATTTGAATAAACGATAGAAATTATTTTAAAATGTGATAATATTAAATATTAAATAAGTTATTATTTTATTTTTAATAGTGTGTTAGTAAATATGTAAATAAGCTAGAAAGTTTGATTGTTTAAATGTACCAATCAGATAAGGAGTTTCTGCTAGTATAAAAGCTGGATTCAATTGTTGAAGGGGGCTCTCTCTACAATAAATTTTAAAAGTTAATCGTGCTATTGAGAAAATAGCTAAGTAAATTTATAAACGCTCTTAAAATCAGTGTTAAAATCATAAGAGTGTTATTGTATATAATTTTATGAAATTTTAAATGATAAGTATGCAGTAGAAACTTAATAATTCCCTATTGGTCTTTTCAATATCGAAACTCAATTTACGTACGAATAATCATGGAAACATCACGTATTGTATAAATATATCAGAAACTTTACGCTAGAGAAATAACAGACGCTGGATTAGTACATAAAACTACGAGATGGAGAAAAGTAGTATTTTGGACTATAAATAGTATTAAAAGTTTAAATTACTATTGTCTATTATAAATAGATATTTAAAAGAAATATGAATACTTCTATAGAAAGAAAGTATTTTTGCAGATTTTAAAAAATAAAATGTATATCTTAAGTAAAGATATAAGAAGTAGTAATTTTAATAAATACATGCCTTGTTAAGTCTTTGTGCTTAAAAGACTAAATATTGACGATTTGAAAAGGCAAATAGATTTTAAATATGATTATTTAAAATCGTAATATAATAAAATTATTATATTGAAGTAATCTAAAACGCTGGACGTTATAGATGGAGAAATTAATTCTTACCTGAATGTTATTAAAAATGCATAAGTAATACATGGACGTCCAAACCAAGCAAACCAAATTGATTAAAGTAATTCAATGAAAATAATTTATAAACTATAAATTAATTTAGAAATAATAACTTTAAAGATAATATTTATGAAGAACCGGATCCAGAAAGAATTTATAAACTATTTTTTTAATTTTTATTTTGTTTTCTTGTGGGAACTTATTTTTTTTTAAAAAAAGAACGTTATCATTTTTATTATAAACTTTCAAGAAACACGTGATTCAACGGAACAGGAAATAGTGTTCTATTGACTTTGTACATAGGATTTATTAGAACTTTTATGGTGGAACAGAAGACGTCGTTGGAAATACGTAATATGAACTTTTATTTTATTTATTTAACATAAAATTTAAAATATTATTAAACTATTAAAAGTAGGTTAGGTACATTTATTAAATAATAACTTAAAAATAATATAATCATTAATTACATAAATCTATTTTATAAGTAATATAACACGGAATATTTAATGAAAGTTTATGAGTATGAATGTGTATTATTTTCATTTATGAAGCTGCAAATTCCGAAGAATACTGGATAGCAGACTGGACATTATTATTATTATGGTAAAAATATTGTATAATGATTTTTAATGAATTTAATATGTTTTTCTTTAGATCAACTGAATATTATGTTGTTGTAGAATGAAGATAGATATTTTATGAAAAAATACATATATTGACAACTAACTTTATTAAAATATGCATAATTTTTAAATTATAATATAAATATGACACAATATTACGTAAGAAGCTTAGAAATAATTATATGTTCTTTCATAAATAAATTTTGATATTTTTATTATGTTATAGTATTAGAATTATATTTATTCTTTATTTAGGTAATTATTTTATTATTTGTAAGATAAGAATAGATTTGAAAAGACTCTATTTTTGGGTATTTTGTTTTATTAAATAAGTTAAGTTACGTTTAGGTAGAAGCTTATATTTAGATTGAAAAGTTTACTAAGTATAAACGATGTAATATAGGTAATTTGGATAACGAATATTTTGTTTGAAGTTGATGTTTGTTTTTCCGGAAATTTGAGATAAGTTTAAAATATGGTTTTATAGATAGAAATTTATTAGAAAGGATTTAAATAACACATAAAGTAAAATAATGATTTTTACATAGAAAAGAATCATAGAATTTATCTAAGGTAATGCTTTATGAATTTGAAATTGATAAATATTTAAATAATAGTATTTGAACAGTACAGATATGTAATGCATATTTGATAAAACATATAATAGGAATTACATTAAGTAAAGTATAATTACAGTCAATTATTTGTTTTACATTACAAAGATACATTAATTTTATAAAGTTATTAAGCAATGCTAATAATAAAGTAAATATATGATGATACATTATAAATGGTAATACTTAATTAATGTAGCTATTTAATTAGAAGAGCTTCATTGTTTACACATGCTACATAAATAATTTTGACATATGTTATTATTTATAATGGAAGTTTATTAACATTTATTTTAAAACTAAGTTTTTTTGAAAACATACTATAATATTATTAGTATAGTATTTGAAGAATGTATAATTGCTTGTTAAGCACATGAATTAGTAACAGTATAATCCTCTTGTATTTGTAATTTCTTATTTTATTTTGTTTATTTTCCTAAATTCTAAACTGTAAATAGTGTAAATAAATTCTTATTTGAAGTTATTGTAAATAAATTTGTTAATTTGTTTTAAAAGTGTGTCGAGTTTCATTATTTTTCACCACAGCATTTTGACCTCAGATGATTTGAAATAAACATAATATTTGTACAAAAATGAATTTGTTATTATTATTTAAAAATGAATACAATATTTGCTTAACATTATTTTATAAGAATTGATTGACATGAATAGAAAATATTGCAATGGTCATAAGAGGATTATAATGCACATTATAAGAATACAGTATTGTTTATTGCCATGGATTATTAAGTATAAGATTTTGATCTATTCCAAAATTAAGATACCATATGAAATAAAAAATATACATATGATTGTTTATTCATTTAATGATTGATTATATTATAGAAATAGATGAGATTAAATTACACTCTAAGATTAATATTATTTATTATTATTATTAAAATAAGTTAGGTGTATTTAAGTTTGATATAAAATCCCACATCATACTTATTTACATAATTTATTATTATTTTTAAACAACTTAGAAGAACCTGAGATTATTTAATTATATTTTAAGTTAAAAGTTAGGAATTATTTTAGTATTATTAAAGATAATTATTTCATTTAAAAGTCATAAGAATGCTATAGATGTAGTGGTAAGATGATAAGGTAGTGGTAGTATTCTTATGCCATTGAGACAGTATCTTGGGAGATATTGACTCAGTGTAAATCTGCTTATTACTTTGTA
Source organism: Epiperipatus broadwayi (assembly GCA_028023455.1). NCBI lineage: Eukaryota > Metazoa > Onychophora > Udeonychophora > Euonychophora > Peripatidae > Epiperipatus > Epiperipatus broadwayi. The sequence goes on along the minus strand of JAQFVV010000073.1, from coordinate 4,608,743 downwards.
ACTTTACTTCGCAGTCTCATAATTTTATAAATACTTATTTAATTAGTATAATCTAGAACTATATTGATTTTGATGATTGATAATAAATTTAATTAAGATATGATAATATAAAAGTATATTAAAGATAGATATGCAAATTTTAATTAAACATAATAATGTAACTGAGCTAGTTGTATTTTAAATTATTTTATATATCAAGAAGTAAGGGTACAATATATATATATATTGTAACAGGATATATATATATGCATTACATTTAAATTCTAATACTTAATGTTTTTGTAAATATCTAATACTGAATTAAATGCATAAACGTTCAAAATGCACAAATAATAAATTATTAATTTATTAATGTTTGATTTAAACATCGAAATAAAATAAGCTTTAAAAAAATTATAGAATCAAACAAAGATTCTAATCTTTAAATTAAATATAATAAAAAAAAACCTTTTGATTTTAAAAATAACGAGAGTTTTAATCTTAAAAATAAAAATTACAAACAGATCCTTGGGGCAAAATGACCATTGAAAAGAGATTACGAAAGAGATAAGAGTCGAGAAATAGAAACAAAAGACTTGCTTTTCCCGCCCAGAGATAGAGACACAGACCTCAGTGGAAAACCCAAAATCTACCTAGCCACAAACCCAAAATCTACTTGGATAAACCTAATGAACCAATGAAAAATAGATATGAAATATGTTTGATAAATCCTGCATTCCAGAGATAAAGTGCCTGAGGACTATAAAAAGAAAATCCAAAACAATAATTAATTAGAGAGAGAATTAGAATTTTGAATTCGTTTGGTTGTTGCTGAAAAGTTAAAATAAATATTGTCGCTGTTACCAAAAATGTAATCTGTTTAATCGCGCTTCCCTCGGACCGGCCGGCCGAAGGCAGCTTTCATCTTCACGGATCCCAGGATCGAACCACTATTAACATCTTCAGAAATCATCGGAAATCTTCCTAAATCGTCATTGTCCGCAAGAAAAGGGCTCTTGCGTAAATTAGATCTTCATCGCGAAGGAACGAGCACGGAGAAAGAAAGGAAAGTATACATTATTGATAAAAATGAACTATAAACTCTTTAATTTAAAATCTCCAAACTTTATTTTCCTTTAAAGATGAATTGTAGACTTTCTCTCTTTTGACCAAATCTGAACTCTATAAACTTTAAAAATTTTTAAAGTCTTATCTAAAATTGAAACATAATCTTTTTAAAATATGTGTTATATGTTTTCATTTATGCTAAGTGTAAGATCTGTTTGTAATGAGGCGGGGGTTTGCTATTGCAAACGAATTTAAAGATGAAAATACTTATTGTTGTTTGTGCATTATTAAATTTTAAAAATAGGTTAAAAATAGTATTTGTAAAAAAAAAAGAAAAAGTTAAATATAATGTGTCATTTTAAAATGATTTAACGACTGTAAACTAAAGATTTTTTTTTTAGAAATAAATTAATAAAATGATTTAAATGTTAGTTGAGTGTAGATGGCTGCTAGACTCGTTTAAATATATGTTAATTTAAAAAGGGTTTTAATTTCGGACTATTTGTTTCGTAATTGTGTCAATGCTGGTGGAGAGATATATGGACATTTATATCAATGTAATGTGAAGTGTGTTAGCACTGAGGGTGACGAGTCCAACTGAATGCATGACCCCAAAGAGGTAATCATATCGTTGAAATGGACGCAGACGTATTTCCTGCGCCATTGACCCATTCCAGCTCTATGGATTGAGAAGATAAGTCGGCAAGATAGGACCGCTCTCCCATCCATACGTAGCATTTTCTCTTTATATTACATGTATGATTCCTTCGCCAGATAGAAGTACATTCCTATGCTGGTTGAAGCTCATGTTTTCTCCAATAATATCATGCTGTTCAGATGCACATTCCTGTCGGCGTGATTCTATGCCAACATGTTCACATTGCATTGGTTGCTGATATATATCTGGAAGCAAGAGTTGGTATGGCTGCGGACTTTTAGCCTGGAATCAAATGTTGAAAATCTTTTAAGTGCGTCGTCTGGGTAGCTCATCTATACTCAATATTCTAAAATTTAAATTTAAAGTTAAAAACAAATAAAATAATAATGAAACAGAATAAAACATAAATTTCTTCTTGTGTTATAAAAATTATTTTTTTTAAAGTTTGTGTCATCACTTAATATATACATGAATAAAATCTTTGTGTGTTATTAATACTGACAGTGATTGCTTTTATTATTCTTTATTATTAAAAATATACTTTAATAAATATATACGTTTCTGTGTCTACTTGAGCTAGTGACTAGGGCTGGTGGTCGTGATCTTAACCGTGCATATCTGCCTACTCTATAATTTTTCTAGGTTCAAATGGCCTAGTGGCGCCCTCGTACGGCAGATTACGGTAAGACTGTAAATATCACATCTTTCCCGACCGTTATAATATATATATAGGATAAACAAACGCAAACAAAAAATATCTATCTCTCTCTATATATAAGTAAACAATATTTTAAAAATATATATACTGATACATTCCAGTATCATCACCTGCAATACCATTTATTTAATATTAATTGATTTAAATCTTTCATCTTGTATAATGTTGGATTGACATGTATATATATAATACATAAATTAACCTAGCATAAATTCTTATAAAAATACTTAATTAAATTGTATACATTTAATAGTTTTCATTTCTCTTTGATTTTAAACTAAACTAACAGATTTCATAATGTCAATTAAAAAATATAGTTTGTTAATTTTGAAACATTTCTCTTGACTAAAACACAAACTACTAACCAGGAAAAGCCCAGAGACTTATACCTCAAGCCTAAAGACATTTATGATTTAAAAATTTCAAAACTCAGAGGATTTATATTTTCTGCATAGCCTAAATGCACTTAAATTCAACCTAATTAATTATAAAGAATTATCTCCATTTAAAGAATAAATAAATTCACTAAGTCAAATCATCAAAAACTTTATTAACAAGTTGTAGTAAATTGCTAAAAAATTCTTATACAAGTAAAATGAATATTAAATCAAGAATAATGTACTAAGACCTACATTTTAGTAACAAAAACATTTAATCAATAATGAGGTTGGTTGATGTAATAATTTACAATAATTTACTTATGTACTTGCTTGAATCTGAATAGTAAAATTCACAAAAGAGATAATCTAAATGTATTTCTAAATGCAATAGTACTTTCAAAGTTTAGTTCAAACAATTTCATTTCAATTTTTAAATTATTAAATTAATTTTAATTCAGTATGTAATTAAAACATATCTTGATTGAGTATGTTTTAAAAACATTATTTGAAATATAACCCAACATATCACAAATGTTAAATATATTTAATTTACAAATAGAAATTAAAATATGAATTAAAGAAATAAAGTTTAAATACAACAAAATAGGAGTTATATTTACTTTTATTATTAAAACTTAAGGTTAACTGGTGTTGTAATAAGGTTTTCTGATTAGTTGCCAGTCCAGAGAATAGATAATGTCCCGCATAAATGTTTTTTCTCTGGTGAAATGTTTATAATCAGGAATATAATTTTAACTACCAATGAGCATATATTCATGCACATATCTAATGACATTTTCACATACAATTACTTATTTGGCAACTAATGTAAAATCAAGACAGATAGAATGATCGTTATTATTTTGTAACATTTCACAGGCCTTTCACCATTCCATAACAATATATATATATTGAATTAAAAATAATAGTATGGCATTAAAACTTTAGAATTAAGATAATGAATTTGGTGCAGTTTTTTTATGATGAGAAATCACATTGCTGCCAAACAAAAACGTCATCCAATCTAGAAGTTGATAACTTTTATTGAAAAACTGTTAATTAAGCTTATCAAAGGAAAATTAGATCAAATAAGGAATATAACCTTGAACATCTTTTAAATAATGTTAAATCAAATTCTATATCCATAATAGAAATATTATAATTAATTAATAATATAGGCAGTTGAGTAAATGAGAAATTTAACTCTTAAAAGAAAATTTTAAAAAATTTCAAAAAGAAGTGAATATTATGGTTTCGTAATCAAAATTATTCATTTCATTAACAAGTTCCTACTCATTTATCAATATTAATATGTTTTTCTTTTTTTAAACTATGAAAATACTCATTACTAGAAATCACTATGAAACATTTTAGGAGAGGTTTCCTTTATTTTTGATTTAGGTTGGGTCATCTTTTGGTTAAATTAAATCCACTCACAATTATCCAATTTAATATTAACTTTTATATTTATTGACATTGTTTTCTTTAAAAACCTATGCTATATATATATATATTTGCTGGATATGTTACATGAATGATAGATGTGCGAGATTTGAAGACAATCATCTAAAGTTTAGAATATACCACTAATTTGTTCTTGCATCTATAACATATAATTAGATAACAAGCACTAAAGGCTACAAAGATGCTGTTTTCTCTCTTGGTGATCATGAAAGCGTTATGAATTTTTTTTTATAAAAACTCATTATTTTTTGTGAGGAATTATTAAACAAAGATCTAAGTTTGGTATCTAAAAAAAGAACAGACTAGAGAATTAAAGATTCCTGGATCAAAGTTAATTTATTATGTTTAGATCTTGAATATCATATGAGCCATTCAATTATTTAGGATTTTTTTTTTTTGTCCGTGTAGTTAAGGAAATAATGATTATAAGCAATGAAATGTTCTGTACAAAATACAAAAATTAAAAATACTACACTCGTGAGAAAAGATAATAAGAAAAAAAAATCTTTAAAATTAAAAAACAGTTATAAATTAATTAGCTATTAATGTTAATTGATACCTAGAAGACAGTGTAAAGATGGCTTAAAAGGTAAACATATGATTTAATATTACTATTTCTGCTTGCAATTAAACTACTGACTAATACTTAATTTTTAAAGATTTGAAAGACATAATAAAAAATTCTTAAAGATCAGTTAAAAATAAATTTAAATTGATTGCTTTTTTTTTTTTTGGTTGTTGGTTGGTTTTGTTTAGGTTTTTACAAGATAATAAAACAATTCTCTACAAGAAGATGAAACAATGATTTATAAAGTCTGCACTTAAATGAAATGATGTTGAGTAGCGACATTAAAAACAAATTTTTCAAAATGTTATATAACGATATCTTATATATAAACTATAGTAGGATGAAAATTTATTATGTTTTAATGCAACGGTAAATTGGTTGACGTTGGAGATCAAAGCATTATGGATAGCAATCCCACTCTATTATTTCGAAACAGCAAATAGCCAATTATGTATAGTATATTCAATTACTAAGACAATTAAATCAATTACTCAAGGCTTTAAAAAGTTTATAAATGTAGATGATAACAATCAACTTTTACACTATCAACAATTTTAACTTATAGATAACATATCAGACCATAGATAAAGGTGGTAACGCCTTTATTGTTAATGGAGGTTGCTTTACCAACAGGTTGAAATTGTTGATAGCTTAAAGGTTGATTATTATAAAAAATACATTTAACGAATAGGTTGCCATGACAAAAGGTTGAGATTGTTGATTGTTATTGATATTGGAATTGTCTAAGTGTTAACTAGTTTTTAATGATTACACATTTAATACAATTTAATTGTAAAATGAAGGATATTTAGACATCAACAAAAATAATTAAAAAATAAATAAAGCAGTTTCTCGGCTGATGCTACAACGCATGAGGGAAAATAAATAAATAAATAAAGCAGTTTTGATAAAAAACAATCCAATTATAAATCTAGAAAAAAGTAGAAAGAGCAATGATATGATGATTGAATACACAAGAAGTGAACATGGCTGTTCAAGACAGGACTCATACAGATGCGCAGGCATACAAGTGAAATTTATAAATTCTAATTTACAAAGTTTTTAATTATTTTTTTTAATAATACTTTTACAAATCATGGGTGAGTTTATACAGTATATATATACATTAAAGACATCCAAACATTAGAATAAAAACTTAAACATAACATTTTGTATACAATCACAAGTTTTATCTCGATGGTACAGATTAATGCAAACACAAGTCAATCTTTTCAATATTCCTATACACACCAATCATGATTAAATTTCTGTAATAAGCTACAAATTTTTTTTCTTAAAATATTTTTCATCTTTTAATAACCAATCAGGAATTGCCAAAAACAATTATTATTTTATTCTATTATAAAATTCAGAAATAAAAAAATTCAATTAAAATTTCACAAAATTCATCAAATATGTATACTTCTCAGATCTTTTTGAAAGTTGGTATACCAATTATGAATTTCATTAAAAAAAATGGTTACATTAAAAACAAACAAACAACATGGCTATTACTTAAATAAAATAAATTGTATTATTAAAATGTTAACAATCAACTATACTTTACATTTCTATATCAAATTTTTATTTAATTTCCCTGCATTTGTTAAGCACTGTTTTAAAAAAATTAATAATGATGCCGTTATTTACAAAAATAAAAAAAAATGTGAAAGTAGAACATAATGTATATTACAATTATTATTTTTTCTTTATGCTTTCACTTTAATCAATCATGAATTAGGAAATATTATCTTGCTATCTAAAAAAACAAAATGGCAGTCTATCAATAAAAAAATTATAATTTCTTTTTTAAAATTGTAGCTACCAAAATGATTTTATATAATATATTTAGTCACAGATTAATCATTTTTTAAAATAATATGCTTAATAAAATGTTTATTCATTAATTAATACTACAATTTAAATTTTATTTTCTTAATCAAATTTTTTTATGTGAGGTCTTCTTGATTTACAATGCATTTTGGGGCATCAATAGTCCTTGCTAAATGAGGTAAAAATGTATATGTATTGTAACTAAAATCAATCCAATAGCAGTTCAAATTAGTTCTATTACAAAGTTGAATGAAACAAATTGTTTAATAAAAAACTCATCGCCACAATAAACTAATAAATATATAAACTGCCTAAAAAAAATTAAAAGAAAATTTATTTATGCATTTAATAATATTATTAAATATTTTATAAAGTTATTTTGTAATTAATGAGTAACAATAAAATGATAAATTGCAATGTAAAGGAAAAAAGAAAAATAATTTGGTATGAGCCAGCATTTTGAATTGTGTGGCTTTTAAAAATCTAAAGCATTTTGCACCTTTTTAAATTTGCCTTTTGTGAATGGAGTTTTAAATAAAATCTCCTACATTTCTAAGTAAATTTGATGACAAAATTAAATAAGATATTAAAACTTTGGAGTTAATAATATTTTGAATACTGATAATCAAATTTTGGAAGTTGATGACAATTTTTTTCTTTCTTCCTATCACTAACTAACGTAAATAAACAGAGAAAAAAAATTTTTTTTTCTTTTGTTCATTTATTTATCAAATCATAATATAATTTTAAAATATCTAATTGTTTCCACAACATATTATGACAGGAATAAAGAAAATATTTTTCAAAAAATATGTTGTTGTAATGAAACAAAAATCAAACCTTGTAATGAGCTGGTGATAAATCTGTTGTTTGGAAAACATGTTGAACAACATCAAGTAGGATATAAATAGATCAGAGGCAAGCTAATTTTTAGTTTAGATTTAGTTCAGTTCAGTCAGGAAGGCTAGTTTTGTTTAGTTTATCTGAAGATTTAACTCAAGAAGCAGTGTTGCAGTGATCCCAAGTAGAAATAAACCACTGGTTAAAACTGTTTTTCACCATAACTTGGGTAGTTGTATCTTGCTGACTGCTTTACAATATTTTTCAATATTCCAGTAATAACAGTAAATATGATGACTTTATAACCAATAGCTATATTAGCCAAAACGTATGAAAATGCAATCGGATTTAGAAACTAATGCTGAAGATTGCTAAAACCAATCATTGCTTGCTTTAATAATGCCATAAAGAAAGAAGCGGACAGTGCCATAAGAATGTCCCAAGACCTACTGATACTACAAATAATTCTAAGATCAACAATGCTGCTGTATATTTCTTATCTAACATTACCCGTGCATCAGAAGGATAACTACCATCTTTAGAAAAACTAATGAAAAGATCTGGAAATATAATAAAAGAATATCTGCAGAAAACCATAGTTTGGAACTGTAATTATTTCCCATGGTAAGATCTTATCATTATGGATATTATAAGGCTTAAATTAAAAATATTTATTATTATTATAAATATTATATTTATTATTATTATTATATTTAATATTTTGTATAGTTGCGAGTATATATGCAATCGTTTTATATATTCATTGATAATAAAGTGTTTTTTTTATTTATATTTTATTAGTCCATTTAGTTTGTGTTTGCTTATTTAACTTAATCCAACATCATGCTTTTAATATCCAATGTGCTAATAATATCCACAATCTTGAGAAATCATCCAATCAAGCATTAATAAGTTTTCCAAAAGTAAATTTTCTAATTGACACCAGACAGTTTTAATATTTTTTATTTTACTGAAATTGAAAAGCAAATAAATTACTTTTGGAAAAACTTGCACTTATATTATAAATCATTATCATTGTTTGGTTAATATTATTATAAATACTTGAATTAAATCATTTTTTTTAATGTTATTAACCAATCAACTTTTATCTAATATAAATATTTACTTGGAATCAAAGTTTAATTCTTAAATATTTGTATATCTTGGTTCAAACACGAAATACTATTACAATATATAAATATGAATTCAAATGTGTGCATGTGGAAAAATAAATGAAACAAATTTAAAATGAGAATGTAATATTAAAAAATATATAGATATATAAATAAATTATAAGCTGTAAGTACATAAATTACTGCTAAACTATTACAAAAGAGATATATTAAAATAAATGCCAGAAAAAAGGTCGTTATAAAGAAGAATGACATATGAAGATGAGTGATATAAATAAAAACAAAACTGTGCAGACATCATACTTTCTGTATTAAGTTTGCAGAATGAATGGAATTTTAAGATATACTAAGGTTAGAAACATGTTTGTTATGACTATAAATCAATCAATATCTCATTTCAACATAATCTCTTCTGATAATTCTAAGAGTGTACTGCTGAAGATGTGAAATGCAATAGATTCCTAGTTGCATCAGTTTATAAATAACTATCACAATTATCAAAAAATGTTACCCCAGTTCATTTAATAGAAATATATTGTGGCTAATACTAGTGTATTTTAAATATTTTCCTTCTTTTTGACAGCTAATTGTGATATATTTGCCAATTTACTGGTCTTTACTTGTACACATTACTGGCCTAAATTTCAAGGTTGTTGTAGAATTCAATCTCAAATGGTCAGACAGTTTTTAATCACCCTGTCCATTTTATTTAGTTAGAGATTTAGCACAGTAGTTATGGCAGGACCCAAACCTTAAAAGATTCCTGGATTAAAACTTCTAGCACATGAATATTGCATAACTTCTTCAGACTAATCATTTGATTATTTTTTAAGAAGTGAACCAAGAGCACTTGTTCACCAGTAAACTGATATACTATTGAACCTATTTCTACAATGAAGATTGAAGAAAATAGATAACCTGATGGTAGAAAATGAAAAGAAAGAGTGCATGATACTGATCTATGTGAGATAATGAAGATATGACTTTATGGCAGGAATGGGCAGACCTTTTACAGGAAAAGGTTTGTCACAGTGTACCATCTATATTGTACTGATAACTTGAAGGTACCACACCTTTAAATATAAATAATTGGTGTAACTGTCATAGAGTTGTATAAAAAGAAAATAAGGATGGAAATGATCGAATCTAAAAATGAATATTTCACAATCACCTTCATAAAATTTAATACTACGGATTCGAAATAAGATTTATTACTCAGAAGTAATTTGTTTAAATGAAAAGGAGTGTGTTTTCAGCCTTTATTAGAGCATTATCTTTTCATTTGTGGAAAAAAAAAGCTGAGTGGACCACTTTTAACTCCTTTACTTTCACAATTTCCAATAACATTTGCTCAGTGGTTAAGCACCCCCCCCCTTATTTTTTTAAGTGCTAGTGTGATCATTGATAACTCGAATTTTATAAACTAATAACTTATTTATAAAATACAATTAACTCTCACACACATACACAGTAAAAATAATTATTTTAGAATAAATTCATACAATGAATAAGCACATAAAAATAACTAAATAAAAGTAACTTAATTATTAGTATAAAAGAAATGAAAATACAGCAAATGAATCACACTGCCTTATTAAGACCTTTTCTATTTTCTTTTGTTAAAGTTTTTAAAAAGGACAGTAGTACCATGGTATAATCTTTCTAACTGTTCAGTTTCCAACAATGATAGGGACACACATTCTTCATAGGCATAGATGAGTTGTAATTTGTCCTAGTGTGGTAGCATTTAAGTGTCAAGCTCAGGTAGACCTCAGGAAATGATTACATAATTATGTTGGCCTGGTACATGTTTAAATTAAACAGCAATGCATTTTCAATGGTTGTATAAACAAATAATAATCCATAAATCAAGATTTTTTTATTTCTGATAATGACAATTTATTTTTAATATATCACACCCACTTCCTCAAACACAGCGATAGATATTTAAACCACAGTTATAGTTCACAAAGCAAAAAGTTTCTCCATAATTTAATATAGTTTCTGAGGACAATTTTTTCCTCTTGCTCTTTTCAATAAGTAGACGTAGATTGATTTTTTTTTAAATCCACCAGTCCAGCACTAAAGAATGGGATCCCTCCTTTTAATCTTTTTAAGAATTCTTCCACATTTTTCTTTTTAACATTTCAGCTTTTAATTAAAAGTACGTAATAGATTACTGATTTTTTTTTCAAAACTTTTAATTACTATTACATATTAGATTTGTAGATTTTTTTTTTGTTATTGTTATTTATAAATGTAATCAAAATATTTTTTAAAAATAAAAGTTATATAAATATATTTTAATCACTTTTGTTTCTATTAAAATACCATTACCTGGATCAAATTTTTTTATTGACCTTTACTTTAAATTAAGCTCCAGGTTTGTGAAGAGTGCCTGGTTTTCAAATATTGACATTTACTTTAAAAGATTTATAAATTTTAGTTATTTTTATTTATTTATTTGATCCAAGTAATATGCTTTCATATATCTCACCTATGCCCACACATACATGCACATTAAAAAAAAAAAAGTAATAAATCATGGCATTTCCCTTTAACCAATTACTATTATAAACAATTTTAAATAATCCCATACAAGTTATTACTATTATCTATGTATTGCCAGCTGACCATCTTTTTAAGTTTATATTCTCAGCACTACAAAAGTATGACAATTTGGTATTAATAATTACAATTAACATCAACTATTACAGATAATCTTAATTTACTATCAAAAAATTCAATTTACAATAGAAAGTCAGTATTGTCAAAGACATGTTTTGCATGCTGTTCATTAATCTTGAATATCTATGTATATAATTACTAATTGTTGCATAGAATTCTAAGTAGTCTTTTGAGAGATAATAAGGGGAGTGACTGTTCTATGGAAAAATTATATCTTTTTAATTGCGAAAATAATTTCACTTTTGCTATTCCAAATAATGAATCAGTGAATTCTAGAAACGTTTTTTTTTTTTTTTTAATAATTTTTCTGTCTGTAAAAAATTTCTTATGTCATGTTAACTCATGTGAAATGATACAAATGTTGTAGCCTTAAATTTAATAATGGATTTATGGCTAGTTGTAAAAAAGAATATAATTTTCATTTGACTATTTCACTTTTTAATGGAAAATCTTTATCAAAATTTACATGCATGGTTTTAAAATGTTTTTTGATATTTCCTTTTTTTTGGAAATGACACATTTGCATAACATCTACAACACACACACACATTTTGCATTCATCATTGTGAAGAAAAACTGTTCTTCCCATTCCACATTAAAATTGTATGTCTTTTTCTTTTTTGCACTTGTTTCAGATATTACACTCGTTTTTAAAAATATGATAAAATAGTATTTTTTTTACAATAAATTACTTAAATCTGTGCACCTGACACAACAAAAAAATACAGCTATTGGGTTTATCAACTGAACATTATTCAGTGCTCTCCATTGTACTTTTATATCACAATGAATGTATTCGAATTGATAAATATATAATCAGCATATGAACCATCACACATTTTGAATGAAAGCAGGATAATGTCTGACACATTAATCTCAACTACACACAGTCAACTAAATTGTGAACAATGACTTCTCACTTGTAATAGGCATATACATGTGTGAAAAAATGTACTTCTTTTATGCATAGCTACCTAATCTAGCATAACTTAGTGTCAGGTATCATTATTTTCTCTTAATGCAGGCTGTCACTCCAAAATTTCTTGGTATTCCACTGGCAGACCACAACTGATAGCTTGCCCACCTCTGTTTTCAATAAAAAACAATCTAACTAGTCTTAAAATAAAATGTAATTTAATGCTAGATACATCATAAAATGTTTTCAAAAATGTAATTAAACAAGTTTACACAGTAATCAGTCAGAGTGATAATAATAAAAATGTAGATTTGCATATAAATTTTGAAAAAAAAATCTGATCTTGTAAACTGTTTTGCATTTTCAAATATTCTGAAAACAAAGTTTATTCAGTGAATAAAAATATGACTTTTACATAGTAGTCAGGAAAAGATTTATCAGAAAAATTGAAAGAAAAGCTGACTTAAATCAAACTACGACAAGAATATTTATTTACTTCCAGTTTTTTTTTTTACATAATAATATTTTAATGGTGTATGAAAAATAATATGACTATTGAGAAGTGAAGAATTTGATAGCTCGGGTAATGTTTCTGTAAATAAGAAAGATTTGAAGATATGAAAGAGTAATGTATTAGGTTTGAGAATAAAATAAATAAATAAAATGCATTCAAACAAAAGAATAATACATAATCATGATTAAAAGAAGTGAGTAACAAGGGATGCTCAGAAAACTTTCAAATATCTTAAAAAAAACTATGTTCCTCCTATGCACTTTCACAATGCTTTCTTTAGTTCCCTTATAACAATTTTGACTGCCTAAGAGTTTTCTTCAAATCTAAAAAAACATAATTATATTACAATATTTTAGGCACAAAACATATAACTTCATTATATATTTACAAATATATGCACATTATTTATAACTAAACTAAATACATATTATATGCACATACATATTAATTTCCATAAAATTATATTTTATATATAAAAAAATAATGCAATATTGTTGTTTTTTGATCTGAAGAAGATTGCTAAACAATCAAAATTGTTATAGGGTAGTTAAACAGAGAACTGTGAAAAGTGAATATAAAGTTTTTTTAAAAAATGTTTCTGGTAATATATATATTTCTGGGCCTGTATACATGAATGTTGAAATATTTCCCATACACATGTATCTGGTCTAACTTGCACACAACTTTTTGAAAACATAGCCCAAGCCAATCTTTTGTATTTTCAAATCATTTCTTTTTTCTTGCCCCCCCCCCCCCCTGATAGTATTTCTTTAATTAAATATTTTAAAAACAGTTATGCAATATATATATATATTTCAATTACTGTATATTCAATTGCTTAGAAAAGTAAATAACATCCGGGTACCAAAGATATTGAGAGAGCGCCACACATTTAAATGGACAGACTGAGAATATTCTTCCTATTCTTTAATCTTCCCTCACTTTTGGCAATTGGAAATAGAACCAAGAATCTTTAGTTGTAGAAATAATTACTCTTATATTATATCTAATTGCCCAAGACATATACATATATAAAACACAAAAGGTAGGAAAAAATAAAATAGCGATTGTTAGATGAAGCTATTTAAGAATTTATTGAAGAAATAATCAATATAAATTGAAGAGATTGGGAATAAAATAAATAAATAATCACATAGTTATGCTTAGTAGATTCTGAAATGTTCTAACACATGGGTATTCAATTGAGCCAACTCAGTTTTTACTTTATTTAACTGAGAGATGATTTAAATGTCTTAAGTCAGCCACCCTACCGTTGTGCTAAACAATGCACGGCAATAATATTTGTACTAATGCTACAATAATAGGAATGAGCAGTAAGATCATTTTTGTCTTCAACAAAACAATATAGAATGACTTCAGCTTAGACCATATGACGTTCAAACTCTAAAGTGACAGATTGATCGAAGAATCTTTAGCTCTCGAATCCGCCATGTGGTACCAAATCCTCTTCAACTTATTCATTTAAAAAAATAAAAAGATGTATCTGTACGTATATATGAAGAAATGAAAATGTAAACCCTCAATTCTTAACAATTAAAACTAGTTTGATGAAAATAAATTTCATCTTTCTCTATACATAAATCCTAAAAAAAAAAAAAACATTTATTCTACAATAAACTATTTAAAGGCAGAATTACATTACACACACACGCAAAAAAGTAAGAGAATCATTAGAGATCCGAATAATTATGAACAAACCATTTAAATAAATATCTCAAATATACATTTTAAAAATCATTTTAACAACTGCGCTTTTACATGAACAGCATATGGTATTTTTTGAAATAATAGAAAATTATTTTTCAATTTACGTTTACAATATCAGTAATATTTTAAAAGGAAAAAAAAGTCAGTTAAGATAAATATTTATCTTCTTTTTATTTAATATTTTTATAATATTCTAAATTTACAATTTATATATAAGAACAAGACTATCCTTTTCAATATAAGTTGTAAAAATATCTCAGCTGAGGGTCAAACGAGGTCGATTGCAGCACTCATAAACAAATACAGCTAAAAATATTTTTTTTTAAAAAAGGTAGAAAACAAAGAAAATGACAAAAATGAAGAGTAAAATGAACAAAAAGAAAATGGGGGAAGTAAAATAATAAACCAACAAACTAATTCGTAATATTGACAATGATTAATTTTACATATCTCAATAAAAAAAAAAATCCTTATAGTTGAAAATAGAAAACGTTATAACCTTTATGTCATTAAAACTAATCATAAATAACACTAATAATAATATTGGCCTTATACTATTAGCCTTTTCTGCAGCCCGCCCCCCCACTATCCGCTTTCTTAATTTAACTGCGTTTTGCCAAAGTTAGGGGGAGTAGAAATGCAAGCCAAAAAGTGTTTAAAGATGAGTCACAATCAGTGGATATTTTAACATTTTAGTATTTAGCTGTAATTAAGATTATATATACCATTAGAAATTCCATTAACGTAATAAAACAGTAAAATAAAATAATAAACTAAAACCCACACATGAGATTCTAATGGAAGATCTTAAATAGTTGAATCAGTGGTCCATTTGTATAATGAAATGATGTAAAGATCTAAAGAAAAAAAGTAAAACAAATATAATAACATTTATTTGAATAACAAGATAAATAACAGAAATCTAAGCAAACACAAAAGCAAAAAAAAAATAATTAAATAAATCAAATAATCATATATATTAGTTGCAAAGGAGATAGAGTGCCATTTGGGCACCTAGGTGGTCGGTTGAGATTAGCTTTTGACAAACAGATTTTTATCATTACTCATTTTTCAGCTCTTCTTCCAACTGGCAGTAATAAATATATCATCTAAGTAGGGAATAACTCCACCTATGTTTTGCAATAACATGTCCATCTTCCCTTGAAAGATGTTTGAGGCAATTGTTATCCCAAAAGGCAATTTATTGCATTTAAACAGACTGATGTAGATACATAATGTTAATAATTCTGGAGTCTTTTTTGTGACTGGTATTTGATGAAATGCGGACCATTAAATCTACCTTTGAGAAAAACAAGGCTTTCTGTAAAGATGCTAACACTTCATGTATACTTGGCATGGGATAAGCATCCTTATTTATATATTTATTTACAGTAACTCGATAATCTCTGCAGAAACGAATAGCCCCATCCAGTTTACCAATCACAACACAAGAATAGCTGATGATGAGTCTTCTACAGATGTTAGCATGCCTTTTTAGGGGACTTTCCATGGTTTACACACTGTACGTTGTGCACTGTTAGCTAATTCCACATCTATTGATCATGTTCTTAATTCAGCTATGTTTTGGTTTAAGCAGATGAAAAAACTTTGGTACAACTTCTGTTTCTAGTTTAACTTTCTTAAATAAATAAAGTTTTACTTCAATGCTAAAATATAATTCTATAAGTGTTTTACACACAGACAATGAAATTTAAAAATAAAATATTAGCTTACCGCTTTTGGGAAATATGTAATCCCATGTTCACAGATTTAAGTTTAATGAAAAAATATATATAATGCACATGCTATGCAAACATATTTAAACCTACGTGCGTTATTCACAAATTCCACTGTCTTGAAATGAAAAAGCAAACTTCTCTTTGATTAATCGCGCTTTCTATGTAGCAAGCTTCTTTAACCTTTTCTTTTTGTATAATTTCTCTCTGTACAAATAATATTTGCTAATGGTTGAAAAATATGGCCAGTAGTTTTCTCATGTTCTGCAAATACTGAACCACCCTGTGCTTTTGTTTTTGTTCTATTATATAAATATTTGTGCCGAGATAATCTGGTTAAAATATTTGCCTTGGTTTCGCCATAATATGAGGCGTGACAAGTATTGTAGGGGCTAGTAATTTTACATACAACATGAGGAGTCAATTCGGGTGTTATTTTGTCTTTAGTATTATTTCAAATTCATTGGAAAGTTTATTAATTATTTGTTTGGATAGTGAGTGGACATATGGAATAAGGATGCATGGTTTGTTTGCTTTCTGTTGTTGATGATTTATTTTATAGAAAAATAGTTTAACTTTTTTTATTAATAATTGTCCTTTTATGTCCTATTTTGACAAGATCATCTATATAATGTATTAGATTATCTCTCATATCAACTTCATACTTGCATAATGAGTAGTTGCTAAAAAGAAATGCTGAGACAGGTTTTACAATCATTCGGTAATCCAGCTTACATATAATTCAAATATCCAGGTATTTAACTTCTTGTTGTGGATCTTCCCAAACTATAGTGAGGTTAAGCTTGATATAGTGGGGAAAGCGCTAAGATAATATTTTATTAAATTTTATTTTTAAGCTTTATTGTCTGTTTAATTTTCTAAATAATTTTAAGACAGATTCCTAATGAACAGAACCACTTACAATAAATAGTGGTAAAAAATTTAATTTTTGATTTACTTTCACTGGAACAGAAACTTTTCCACATATTTGTATTCTGTTTCCATTTACATTAAGGGCCACATTTGTTTTATCCAATTTCATTCTCTGCTTGGATTTATCATTAATTTTATTTCACTCTTTCAAAGATAGAATCAATAATTTAGCACTGCTGTCAACCTCCACATTGACTTTAGTTTCACAAATAATTACCTCCAAAGTAATTCACCCATTGTTTGAATCGTTTAATGATTTTATCTTTAGCTTTCTACAAGCTCTGCTTCCCCCAATTTAAAATCCGGGTATGGCTTGCCTTTTTCATTTTTTCTGCAAACACAAGATAAGTGTCCTTTAATGCCACAAATACAGCATTTTCCCAATTTGAATTTGTAAGCCTTTTTGTGTGCCCTACAATTCTGCAGCAATAGCATATTAATTCATTTCCATCTTAGCTCTGTATATGCTTGTAGTACTTTAAAATTACTTTGCTATTGTTTGACATTTGGATGCATAATCTGTTGTTACTCCATGTGCTATTCATTTGTTACTCCATGTGCTATTCATTTTGCAATAGCCATTCTGTATGTTATATTAATTCACTTAGTAGAGTTTTCTTAAGATTGTGGTCCAACATCCCACATAGTCATTGATCCAGGAGTATGTCCTCTAAATGCATCGTAAATTCTCAATGTCTGGATAATGTACACAATGCCAGATTATAATCTTGATAACATTCCTAAGATAGCTGTTTTCTCATTTGATAATACAAATGAGCTATCCTCTTCATTACTGCTGGCTGAAAATATGTAGTAAAAATCTCTATTAATACATTGTATGGTAGATCTTCTGGAATCTTGGGATCACATAATTGCTTAGCATTTTGTAGAACATTGCTACTGGCAAAAAACAACCGTGTTGAAACTTTAAGCTTATCATCTTCAATTTTACTAATCCTCATATAACAATCTATGTGTTCCATATATACATTCCACACTGAGGATTACTATCACGAAATTCATGCAAGTTATGAGTGGGAACTGTCATTTTTCCTCTTCCTTTTTTCACACAAATGCACAATTCTTCTTCTTTAACTTAACTGTATATACAAGTTCTTTTTAAAAACTGTTGTCTGCACCATCTGCCGTGTCCATAGGAAGAGAAACTTAGCCATATAGGTGAAAATAAATAACATACACACAACTTATATATATATCAGCAACTTTATTTGTGTTTGATGAGGCACTAATTTAACAACATAACAAGTACAATAAAATCATTTTACTGACAATAATTTATCCAGTATACTTTTTGGGAATTGTTATGTAATATATTTAGTGTGTGAAAAATATCATTATACAGTTCATTAATCTGCAAATGATTTGTTTACTCATCTAATTAAAGTCTATGTGAACATTCTATTTGAACTTTAATAGTAAGTAATTTATGAAAACTAACTTCATTGAGCACTATCTTTTCTCCCTTTCCAGAAATGCATTGTTTTACTTTTGGTAGCCATTTTCTCCTTCTCTTGACTGTGACTAACTGCTTTCGACAACGGTTACATACTAAGAATTTCGAACTCTTTTTATTAGCTACACTAATTTACATAATTTATTTTAAAAGTTCTTTTTATAATATATTTTTTCTAGAGTAATCATTCTGTGGCAAAAATAACAGTACTGTGCAATGTACATGATTTAATTAAAACTTTATTTACACACAATTTAAAATATTTGCACCATCAGTACATAATCTTACATGGTTTAATGCAGTGGTTCTGTCACACTTGGTATTCAAGTTGTTACAAACTCTGAAGCAACAAAGACATCAAATTATTATTTTTATGTGTTCATAAAATAAATAGGAATTTTCTAATAAGAAAGGAAAACCATAAAATTAAATTTCTAAACAATAATTTGCATATAAAAATATTATCACTGAATTTAAATCTCACAAAATATAATGATAATCTCAAAGAAAAATTAAACAAAATTTTTGTGGGTTTGAATAGAGAATTCCAAAGAACACTCAGAAAAGAAACATTATTATAACCACATTTACAAAAATACTAAAAATTGTAACAATATTTGAAAAAAGAAGACTTTTAGGAGAATTCTGAGATTAAAAAGAAGTTTTAACATCAAATGAATTTGATAAAAAATTTCCAATAGAATAATTATAAGAAATCAAATGCAGATGAAAGGGCTAATAACAAAAAAGACACTATGAAATTAGATTTGTTATAAAAATCTAAAAAACAATCTATACAATGTTGACCTAATTATGCCTATTAATCTGGAAAATCAACCAATGATCTACAGATTGAAAATAATTCATATTCCTATATTGATCAAAAAAGCTTGGCAAAGAATGAAAAACCAACAGCAGTTAAAATATCTTTCATAACAAATATAAGTATGATTATATTAAAAGCAATCAGCACATATTAGAATCTTATATTAAAAATAAAAATAAAAAAGCAATATGTACAAGTTGATTTTTGGAAAAATTCAAGAATAAAACATTATGGCTATCATAAATTGAAAATTCAAAAGACCAGAATAATAATAATAATAATCATGTTGTATTTTGCTCTTCTTAGCTAGAAAGTAAAAGGAGGAAGAAAAAACACCCATTGTCACTACATGAAAATTAATTAAGCTTTCTAAGAACCCTCTTTTATTATTTCTTAACAAGGGCTGCTAAAGAAACTTTTACCCTATAGTGAGTTTTTTAAATCCATTTCATTATAATTTTATCAATTTCTATTTTTAAATTAATTGTGAAACAGATAGATGACATAAAACTGCAATAAATTATTCTATTAAAAGTTATAAAGCATTTGCTTAAATCTAATGATAAAGTACATTTAAAAAATAAGAACATTGATAAATTTAACTTTAAAATTTAAAAAACAACAACAATGGATTAAAAAAAAAAGACAAAGCTGTAAATAATTACACATTCTATAAAAATAATAAAATAAAACACAGTATAGGGATTACCCTGGACAAAACAGCAAAGGAGAAATACAAAAAATAAATAGAAGGGGGGGGGGGTATAACTATTTAATAGTAACTATAAAATATCAAAAAAAATATTGTATCTATGTTAAAATCTGGATATGAGACACCCAAATTTATTTCTTGAGGACAATCTCGTAATTATTATTCATTTAATCAGCATATTAATTATCTATAATGAAAGAGACAAATAAACTTTACAAATATATACTAAAACAAAAAACAAAAAAAAGATATTGGTACTAAAAAGTAAAAAAAAAAAATTTTTCTTCCGCTTTAATAAATAAAAAAGCATGGGGCAAAATCAGATCACCAAAAATCATTTAAATAAACTTGCAATTAACATCTCACTTTCTTCTACTAATGCTAATTTACTCATCAGGTAAAAAATGGCCAATAAGCATTTAAAGAAACTTGCAGTAAGACCCACTTTTTAATTCAATACCAGTAAAGTGGGCATTGGCCTCTACACTTTCATTTGTGAAAGCTGAATACTATTTTTTTAAGCATATTTAGTTGGGGGGGGGGGCATTTCTTTTAAAAATATATAAATATATTTTATTTTTTACTTTTTAGTTTTATATGCAATAGTGAACTATCAAATTCAGTTTTCAATAAATCAGTCAGTTTTAAATTCCAAGTAATCTTGCTTCGATACTGATAACATCAATGTTACACATAAAATTTAAAATTTTCATTAATTTTTTTTGCTGCAAACTTTAAATTTTTTTTATTGTTATCAGGAATACACATGTATGCTAATTTCCAACTACATCAGAAATTAGGAGGTGGATGAAAATGGAGTGATAAGATTTTATTTATCCATACTAAAAAACAAATTAAAGTGCCCAACCACCACAGGGTTCTGGAAAACTTAAAAGAAATCAAGGCTAAAGACAATGGAATAGATTTATTTTGTTCACAGTTACTACCATCCAGGTGCAATTTTATGTCACTGAATTTGTAGAAATAGTAAGTAAAACATACTATTTATATGTGTTTACTTTAAGCATATTAGTTTATAATTGAGTTAAAATTTATATAAAAAAAAAGAGAGACCAACAATTGACCACAAAACTATGGGGTAGATAAAGTAGTTTTAATTTTTCTTCTTTACAAAAACTAAATAATATATCAAATTAAAATAGGCAATATAAATATTTATCTTTGAGATATTTTCCATCAAGTGAAAGGATATAAATTATGTGCCTCCTGCAAAATTCAGAATCAAATTTTCCGATATGTTCTCCCAGACAATGCAGCAAATATAAGTATTTATATGCTAACATAATAGCTTAAAAATAAATGGCATTTACTTATAAGGATATATAGTAAAAAGATAAAGCTGCTATTAAATAGCCCATTGCAGAGCAAAGTCTCTTCAATAGCTTCACCAAACTTAATAATTCTTTAGATAATAAAAAGTTTTTTTTCACAATCTTGCTCTAATCTTTAGTTTAGAATAAATATATATTTATTGATCAATACTGGATAGCTCATCTGTAAGTCAACAACTAATTGAAAGAAAAGTTCAATCTGGTCCAAACTTAAACTTCAAGTCATAGATATGACAGGAAGATGCACTAACTAAACCACTATGTCATTAGGTCTTTTGTGCATATACTCAATTTTTAATTAATCCATTATTAGATGAACTGTTCATAAAAGAAAGTATATATTAAATATTCTCTCACACTGTCTGGAAAATTATAATGACTGCAAAAAATTAATTTCTTTTATTCCATTCTTAAAAAGTTAACATATTTCAAGTGAAAATATGCTAGTTGCACAAAATTGATCTTTCATACATACACACATAAATGTGTATAATTTCTTATACATGAAGTATGAGTGTTTTTTTCTGTGTATTTATTTCTAATTAAAAGAAAACTAGATTCAAATATCCAATTTACAACCACACAGAGACAGACCTGTAATTATATTATATAAGACATGAGATAGCAGATCATACAGGTAAGGAGGAAATTGTTTACTAACCAAACAGTAAACTAATTTAACTTTCAAAAAATTTTTTGTTAGCCTTATTCTGGATATCTCAAAATAATGTTAGCAGAGATATTTTCTTTACTATAAAAGAAAAATTAATATTTCCTGTTGAATTGGCCATATGAGATAAACTAGAAAAATATGTCTATTAATAAATAAATGAATTCTTTAAAATGATTCACATCTAATGGATGTCTAATTATAAAAAAAATAAAAAGGTTATAATATTACTTTATAAATTATTGGAGAATTATTCCTATAAGCATTTAATGTAATTCAAAATTCAACAAGTTTACTCCTGTTTTCTTCCAGGTTTATCCTCTCATTATCAGCGACCTTCATCTGCATAAAGACATTACAACTTTTCTTTTATTAATCTTCAAACTACTTATTTATGAAAGTCCTTCACAATCAGCATACTCCTGTAAATATTAAATGTAATTCATAATTTAGTCTACTATTGTTTACTTGTAACATTATCTTCTCATTATAAACAATCTTCATCTACATGAAGACAGCACAGCCTTTTCTAATAAATATTAATAAAATCTTCATACTAGTTATTCATGAAAGGTTTTCATAATTAAAACAGTATCAACTATATTTTATATATTACATTTACTAGCATTTCTGTCATTTCAAACTTTTAATCAATAAACAAAATGATACATGATTTCTAGTGACTTTGTTTCTTATTTATACTAAAGTGTTTGAAACAATATTTGTACAATTTTTTTTTATTTTTGAATAATTTATCCAACTTCCTATTTTTTGAAATGTTAACTGTTAGATCAATGTGTAAATCATAATTATATTTTTGTTTTTCCAAAATGAAAACCCAGTTGAAAATAATAAATACTAATGAAGGTAGTCTACGGATTTTAGTGTAATGTCAGATTCAGAACTAAAGGTTCAGGAACTGATAAATGTCCAATTTACCACTGCAATGCTTGAAAGCCATATGATTTCCCTAAGCAGTTAGCACATATATTTATTTTATGCTAATGGATTAAAACTGCATAAACACTAATTTGAATGTAATAAAAAATATATCTAAATTAAAAATGAAGAGTGACTTATTTCTATGGAGAATTCATTTACTAAATTTGTACATGTAAATGCGCACACGTGATTACTTATTAAGACCAAAAACATGAAAATATCTATTTATATAGTAAAGATGTTCTTAAAAATGGATAGAAGCAAATGGAAAATTATCAAACTGTCAACAATAAGCATGAAGATTCAGGTGTTGATACTTTTTAAAAATTACAAACAGATTATTCTTTATCTGAGATTTAAAGTGCAAATCTGGGCCAAAGATAATCTTGAATTTAACAAATAATCAGTAATAATTATTAATGTATTTATATGAAGTGGTTGGTTTCAAAGATGTGATTGCTGAAAATTTGACACTTATAAGTCAAATTGTAATTATTTATTTTCTATAAATACTAAACAAATGATAAAGACATGTAAAAAATTGTAACCTGGACTAACTGATGAGTACTGGTTCCAAAGTACACATCTTGGAGGTCAATTCTCTTTTTTAGCTCTTTGTTTAGGTGTTTTAGGAATGTATGCTAGAATGGAAGCTTTAAATAAATCTAATATATATAAAAGTTTAAATATATCTAATATACATATAAAATTAAGTTATTCCACGTGTTTATGTTTAACACACGTGAAAAGTAAAGGGTTTCAAAATACATGCTTAGTGAGAGAGGATGATCTAACTTTCTCTGTTGATAGAGGGCTGGATTATGAAAGAATTGAGATGAAGGGTTCACTGTTAAAAAATAAAACTTAAAAACATATTATTTAATCAAATACTTTATATAGTAATAATGAAAAACCAAAAATGAAATAGTTTATTTTGCAAGGGTTCATTAGAAGTTTGAGTATGGAAGTGACACAGTTGGGACTACGATCCATGGGCCTTGAGCTCCCGAGTCCGCCATTTTAATATTGCACTACATGCAGAGCAATCTTTCATAATAATATCGTTAAACTACATTTTTCACGCACCTACACATAAACACGTTATATATATATATTAATGCAGATTAAAAAGCAAATAAATAATCTTTAAAATCAAATGTCAAAAGAAAATGTGACTAAAACAATTCTTCTTTGAACATCTGCTGTACACAACTCATACTCTGATAAACGAACTCAACTGTTTGGATGTTTCTATTTCCAGTTCTAAAAAAAAAAGTGCTTTGAATGTTACAAATATAGTTGGTATTAATTTTAAACAGAAAGAAAAAAAAAATTCTTTTTAGTTTTCAAAACTTCTCTACTTATGATTAGTAACCACAAAAACAGAAATTAAATCAATCACTCACTTTCATATTGTAACATAAGACTCCTGTCAAATACAGCCATCTACATTAAAATTCATGGTAGAAAAACTAGAAATTATATATATACCTGAACATCAAAGTCTAACTAAATATATATATAATTATACTTGATGAACTAGGATTGAATTTATCATACATTTGAGAGTGTGGGTGTTTATCTGAAGATGTTTTTTAAGATCAGAAAGATTTTTATTTACAAAAAAGTAATGTCATTACAATTAAAAATTGTTTAAATAAATCTCTGTATGAGTTGTTATTAAAAATTCGTTTCCATTCCGAAAAGTAAAGTTCGCTTCCAGCAAAATTATTGGCTGTACAATGATAATTTATAAAAAGGGGTAGGGGGATTACACTGATGTGAAATGGAGTCAGTGAGCTTTGTTAAGATGTTTATATTATTTTTGTACATAGCTCTTCGTTTTACTTTCGAAAAGAATTATACACTTATAAAATATATTTATAATGGTTTCATATTAAATTTTTGTTCTTTAATTAACATGAACAGTTTTGAAATATTTTAGCAATAATTAACTAATAAAAAAAAGTCCCCCCTCCCAATCTATAAATAGAGCATTTTAGAGAAAAGTCTCCTCAACAGTCTCTCATAGAAAACAACGAAAAAGAAATCAATAATCATCATGATTTTACTTTCTCCACTTTAGTTTTACTAGACAGCTAAAAACAACTAGATACCCATTTACTGACTAATTCAGAATAGTTATCAGGATTATTATACGCTAATTAACTGAAAGCAAAAAAAATCAACTTTCGGATTCAAATCTAGGCTGTAGACATAATATTATAGTATATATCATATGGTCATTGCGCATAATCAAATACGTTTTTAACTTGACAAATATATACGTAACGCAAATATTTGTATACAGTAGAGACTTGTTCATTCATAATTTATATCACATTAATATGGGCTATTCTCTTATCATATGCTGCGATTGCACTTTTTATCTTTTATAATAATTTTGTAGACATATTTTTAACCTAAAAATAAACCATGAACTTAATTATTAGCTGTAGAAGTATAATCTTCATTTCTCGTACAAGAAATGAAGATTGCACCATATTACAATTCTATTTTCATATTATGGTCATCTTAGTAATATTGATCTGATCAATATAGATCAAATATACTTTTTTTTTTTATCCACCAATTAAAAATAGCCATTTATTCATATTGATCAAATAAACAATTTTTTTTACCCACCAGTTAAAAATAGCTATTTATTCATTAGTTAAACAATAAATGAATGGCTAGTTTGGTTGAATGTGGGTTATCTTTTTATTTTATTTTTAAAAAATATTAGCTCATCAAGCTTTATTGAAGTTTATATTTCTCTTTTAAAACAGGCAAAAATCTCCATACATTAGTCCCACTCAGTGCAAGCCAGAGTAATCAATGGATGCTAGAGGGCTTGAACATAAAATCTCTATCTAGTGCCTACTCATCCAATATCCCTAGACTAGTTTTTAGCTAGTGGCTTTCATCAGTGAGGAGCTTTGGATCTGAGAGCACTGCACCTAGATCTTAGGATATAATGCAATCCTTCAGCAGCCACCTTTTATTTCTACTTAACTACAAAACTATGAGTTTAAAATTAAAAACACAATAATATTTTCAATTCAAGCTCATTAGCTTATATAGTAATATAGGTCTGAACTCAGTTCAATACCCATAAATTTTGGTATCTTTGTTTTTTTTAATAACCATAGCCACCACTATCCTATTAGGCAGGATTGGTAAACCACTAAACATCACATGATCACCATTTATTATGCTTGCTCATAACCGTTATTAAAACAGGCAAAACTCTCCATACAGTAGTGCCACTCAGTGCAAGCCAGAGTCTCCAATATCCCCAGACTTGTTTCAAGCTTATGGATTTCATCAGCCACTAGTCTGGGGATATTGGATGAGTAGGCACTAGATAGGGATTTTATGCACAAGCCTTCTGGCATCCATTGATACTCTAGTTAGCACTGAGTGGCACTACTGTATGGAGAGTTTTATCTATTTTAATAACAGTTATGAGCAAGCATAAGAAATAGTAATCATGTGATGTTTAAGTTTCTCTTTTTTTATTTAAATTTGTATTTCTTATCATAAAAATAGACTATCCAATTGCTCTAGTTATTTACATTAACCATGATTTATTTGTCATATTTTACTATAAAATGGAAACCAAAGCAAAAACAAAACAACAAAAAATATATTTTCCACTGAAAAAAAATAAAAAAATAAATTCAAAATGAGGGGGTAGGGAAGAGATCTTTGCTATAATGGATTTAAACATCACAAAAAAGCTTATATAAATTTTAAAAGTAATTTTTTTATTTTGTTTATAAACATATATATAAAATAATAATATAATATTCAGTACATACCGTAAAAGCAGCTCCAAAGTATTATAATTATATATATATGCATTCATGCTTATTATGGATGGTTCTTAAAGTTTATAACAGAAAGCTTCAAAATTGAGATAAATTGTACAAGAGAATGGCAAGCAACGACGGATTACTTCTAATAATGATCAAGTATCTTATTATTCTACTTGTCTTTAGGGATAAAATTTAACACACATATTTCACAGCATTTTGACTGATCAAAGAATAAAGTTGTATACATAATGTATTATTCAATTAACATCTAGAAATAAATATTTTTCAGTATTTGATTTACCTTTGTTCATATTTATTTCTTAAAAAAAGATTCAATATTTATAATTTTATAATGGTTGCAGAAACAATATTAATAAATATTTCAAATGTATGCTATAATTTCATTAAATTTGTTTTTTTGTGACTATTTATTGGTTCTATTTGTGCCAGATATCAATATTCTATTTATTA
Source organism: Epiperipatus broadwayi (assembly GCA_028023455.1). Classification (NCBI taxonomy): domain Eukaryota; kingdom Metazoa; phylum Onychophora; class Udeonychophora; order Euonychophora; family Peripatidae; genus Epiperipatus; species Epiperipatus broadwayi. Next base: position 4,581,319 of record JAQFVV010000073.1, on the reverse strand, counting down.
TTTATATATAAAAAATTTAACTTGGATCTATTTAAGATGTAATAATAAAAATTCACATTTTTGAATAAAAATATTTCAAAACTGCTATAAAGAAATAAATTTATAAATAAAATATATAAATAAATAATACTTCTGTAAATAATATAAATATAATATAAAATAACAATTTGTGTCAATTGTTAATACAGTTTCTTTAATATAAATAAATAAAATAACTAAATAATATTTATTTCCAAGCGCTTTCAACTCTTACGAGTCCTTATCAAGGCAGTGTAAAAAAAATTCAATTTTCTCCTAGGTGATGAATTTAACATTTCATTGTATTGGCCAGGAACAACTAATCAGAAAGCTGGTTAATTTCGAATTCATAGCACAAGAGGAATTGTGTATAAGATATGATTCTAGGAGAAAATTTTTTTTTTTTTTACACTGCCTTGATAAAGACTCATAAGAGTTGAAAGTGCTTGGAAATATTATTTAGTTATTATTTTATTTATTTATATTAAAGAAACTCTGTATTAACAATTGACACAAATTATTTTATATTATAAATAATATATATATAATTAAAGATTACTGTATTTCAAAAGTACATTTTTCTAATTAATTTTTGAATAAAAATACAATTGTTTAATTTTTTATAAAACATACAATGCACAGGTATTTTCAATATATTAATTAATATTACCTCTAACTTAAAATTTGTGTAATAGGTATGCTTCCAAAAGATTTGCTATACTTTCATATTATTTTAGCATTATACTACATAATTATGCCATTAACTGATTTTTTTAAAAACCAATTAAACTTATGTATGCTCATGTCCATACACACGCATATATAATTACTGAAGTGAAATAAAGACAATATAATATTAAATTTCATATATTTTAAGTTATCAAGCAATGTAAAAAGATCTCAAACAAATCTAAATATAGAAAAATATAACTTAAGCAACGAGTTTTCTTCTTAACAAAAAAAATATATATAAAGACTTAATTATTTAACAGAATCTTGATCAATGTGCATGGAAATGCACTTTTATATTTTATTCATATAAAATAATGTAGAAGATCCCTTTCTTCAAATTATTCCTAATAAATTTATAATTTTTGGTAACCTTACATTTGCAATCAATGTGAGGCAATTTCCCAAGAAAGTTTTTTTACTCAGATAACTAGTTTATAGCCAACTCATCTATCCATTCAATATTGATTAATAAATTGATATAATGAGAATTAGTGAAAAAGGGTGAGAGAAAATTGATCTGGCTCTATACTGAGCTATTTAACAATTTTTTTTACTTGGTGTATGTAAATGAAAAATCTTAATGACACATTTAACATGTTTCAAAAATAATTATTATCAGTTCGTAACAACAACAACAAAAAACCCAAACAAATTAAAGTATGAAGATTGTCTATCTTAATATATATCTGAACACTTATTGCATATATGTGTATAGATGATAATCTGGACCAACTAATGTTTGCTGGTTTAGCATGAAATACGTATATTGGTGATTATTTATTTATCTTTTCAACATATATGGGTTCAAGTGTATCAGTGATATGAGATAGAGTGGTGAGAAAGTCTGTGCTCATATACCTTATATATTACACATATTGATATAGGTATATTATAAGCCTGTATTTCAGTTATTATAGTATTTAACTAATATGTGATTTGCTTTTAAAAACAATTTTTATCAATGTTGTGTTCTACATGAAATGTAATTGCTTTGCTAATTTTTATATACTAGATTTATCGCTAATTTATATACTATGTGCATATGTACATTAATTTTTTTTTTTTTGTTTTATTATAAAATAATCTACATGGTTATTTTTCCATAATGAATCATCTACATTTGTGTGCACACATTTCTTTTAAAGTCGTATATATATAGTTTTCTTCCCTTTACAATAATAAAATAATAGTTTCAAGGTGAAAGGCAATAATTATTTGGCATTTGACTAGAATGAAAGAATGTACTTCAAATTATTGAACAAGTTGAAGTTTCAGATTAAAAAGAAAATGTTCTAAAAATTATCAAAACATTGCTATGACACATTTGCTTTTACTTATTTAATTAATTCCATATGTTGGATTTTTAAAGATGATAGGTATCCAACATCATATATATATATAACAAAATTTGCAAACTGAAATTTGAACATGTAAAATGTTTTAATTTATGGAAATGAGGGAAGGCAGACAAAAACAAAGGTGCTAAAAGATTTTCAGACTAAATTGGATAAAATATACTTTACTTTTTTTTATAGGGGAGATGGGATGTAAGCTTTGGTTTATATTATTTTATTTTCAAACAATTAAGATGCTCTTTGAAAAATTAATTATTAAAAAAATAATCTTTAAAAACTCAGATTTATATCTTAAAATTTATGACCCATAAAAATAATAAATTGTAAGTAATTTCACCAAAACATTTATAGAATATATATACATATGCGTGTACAATGTACGCGATAAACGATAAACACACCGTCACATATTTGCACAAAAAAAAAAGTTCAAGAGGATAATACCTACATGGAATCTAATACAATACCTGACTTGGAAAACAATTTAGACGCGGAAAATAATGAACCAAATGTCCATTCAAGAAATAATTTGATAGCAAATATAATGAACAAAACATCATCAGAAGTAATGGACACTCTAACACCAAGTATGCCGCAAGTAATACATAACACAGGTAATGCTCCAAGCAATAGAAAGCCTGGCTGACCGGGAAAAAAACGTGCAAGAAATATACCAAGCATATCACAAGAAAACAATGAGAATGAAGAATCATCATCAATACTAGAACAATTTAAAGCAAAAAAAAAAGACAATCAAGTCAAACCAGAGTTTATCATCTCAAAAGACGACAATGCACACTTGGGAAAAGTAAGTATATCTCACTATACTAAACAAAATGATATAGATAATAACATTAAAAAGCATCTATCACACACACAACAGAAATATAACACATCTACACATAATGAAACTTGTTCTATCTAGTTGATATATAATTTTAACATATTCTAAATATAATAATATAAGAGATAGGCTAAGTAGAGTAAATAATAATGTACATAATGAAACTAAAACTAAGTGTACATAACATTAGGGGTTTGAATGCCGTGGCAAAAAATTACTAGCTAATTAAATAGTTAGAAGTAGTGTAACAACATATAATAGAATTAGTAGAAACAAAGATCAACAGTGAATCACAAACTGATCCTTCTAACTATTTGAACAGACTGGGATTCTCAGCATTCTCTACACTTACATCTGCACCCTCAGCAGGGACAGGAGTAATAATCATGAAATCATGCCCATTTAACTCATTCAAAATTCTATTTATAGATGAATATGCCATAATGCTCACAATACAACAAGACTATAAGTTTAAATGTAGTGTTTGTTTAGATGCCCCCCTCCCAACCAGAACACTATTACCAGAATTATTCAAACCCCCTTCCAACCAGAACACTATTACCAGAATCATTCAAAACAAAAATTAATTATTTGCTACCTCCTCACAACCACTCATGCTATTAGAAGACTTTAACAGGTCATATTCTACATTTGTGAATAAATGGTTGCATCTTATCAATAGTCCACTTATGAGTGAAGAATATCTGCCAAGCAGTTCTGTTTCATTCAATAATGGCAGATACTCAACACTTATAGATCTAGTATTTTACTCACCATCGCTTCACCACACACTAAAAAGATCATGCAGAAATAATGGGAATCCTTGTTATAATTATACATACCATGTAACACTGCACAAAAGAATAATAAGAATTCTCTTACAAGAACCAAATTTTTATTCTCAGAAATATACATTGTACAGTATTAGCTAAACTAAACAGCTTAGAAATAGACCCAGTATAAAAACAGATAGCGTATACACAAATAATATCACATACTATAAACTATGTCACAAGAATCACTACACCTTCAACAAAACTCTTAGCTCTTGTTAATGAATTACATAAAAGAATAATACATAGTACCCCAACTACAGAAAATAATCATTTATTAATTAAATTTATAAAAAAAACTTACAAATTCACATGTGATGTGTTAAAAGAATACATTATTACAAAAAAGAAAAAGTTTTTCATCCACTAAACACATATTTGGTCCAGGCAATATATTTGATGGACATTAAACCAACCATCAGCAACAAGAATTCCTTCAGCATTGGTGACTGGAGATGTGGTTGTCACAGATGATAATATGCTAGCAACAGTATACAAATGAAGAAAATACTTCAAAAAATGAGCCAGAATTCAAATCATCTTTTGGCCAATTTGGGATGCCGGATGATACAGAAATATTCAAACCTAAAGATTTTATACAAAGTTTGGAGAAGATGCCAGATTCATGCCATTCAGGACCACTGGGAATACCAAAATTTGTTTTTGCCCACCTAAGCCAATTCACTTCTACTTATCTTGCAGACATGGGTAACTTTCTTACAAAAGAGATATATCATAATCAGGATATATACCCTATTGCAATCGTACCATTTATGAAGAAACAAACCTTGCTCTGTATAGTGCAAAACATAAACCAATATCTATGAGCCCATTGGGTATCAAATTACTCGAAATAGTAATTAAAAAAAAAATTGAACCACACATACTTTTATTATAGGAGTCACAGTTTGCTAAAAAAGGCTCATCAATAGGTCAAGCAGTTTTTGTTTCCAAAACTGTAATTAATACTGTGCAAAATGCAAAAAAAATAGCCTAATTACAGTACAACTGGATATAAGGACTGTGTTTGATTTGGTAGCAATTGATGTACTCATAAAAACATTAGAAAAAATAACAATACCAAAATCAATATTATATTTACTCACAAACTTACTAATAACTAGAGAAATATATGTAAATCTAAATAGGAAAATATCTCTCCCTTTTAATCCACATCAAACAATCCCACAAGGTTCTCCACTTAGTGCATAGCTATTCACCAGTTACATAAAATCATTATTTGAAAAATGACTCCCAGGGATCTATATACCCACACTTGGTCATAATTTAGCCTGCATTGCCTACATGGATGATTTAAGTTTTTCTAACAACTAAAAAATAAATACAAACACTAACTGATATATTACATGAATACATTTGCACCTACAAACTAGAATTTAACTTTGATAAAACACGTGCGTGATGAATATATACGGCAAAACACATACAAATGTATTTCAGGGTAAAACTATAGCATATTTAGGATTCCCCTTTCACTCGAGTTACATGGCTATGTGAAGGCAAATATAAAACAAACTAATTCAAACAACAGAATAGATTATATCCTTCCTCTCAAAAGCATATCTTTATCTTTATTTGAAAGCATCATACACCGATTATAGTATTCACAAAATCCTTTACATCAATGATTTATTTGCTGTGTAGAAAACTTTTATGGAAAAAAAAAAATAGTGACCATCCCACTTAGGCAAATGCATTATCATAGCAACCTAAATGGTTTAAGACTACATTCTATTCATGTATTTACAATGCAAAAAACTATTAATTTTTTATCATATGTGACAAGAATATAACCACATTTAGAAGTCACTCGTAAAATAAAACACCTACAGACAAACCTCCTCCATACACAAAATATCTGCATACAATCATAGAACCTATTAAATCAATATCTAACTCTAACATAACTTATATGAACATCTATACAAAAACACAAATTATAAATTAGACTTAACAATGCTAGGTATTAGTAATAAGCAGCTAATATGTACATTTAAGTATTGGACACTCAAGCCCAAATTTTTTGATTTTCTACTTAAAATGAACATGTGGTCATTACCATTATTATATTTCATGAGTTATAAGAGAAACATACTTAACATTGATACTATGTGTGAGTTATGCCACAATCAAAAGAGAACTTCATGAGTTATAAGAGAAACATACTTAACATTGATACTATGTGTGAGTTATGCCACAATCAAAAAAGAACTAAAAACATATATTCTTTGAGTGTAGTAGCCTACAATACACTTGATCATATATTACAAAAATTTATCAAAAGAAAAAAATGCCTGTATAAGTTTCAATTATAGTCTTTTCTTAAATGCTTGCTTCATAGAAATAAGAAGTACAACATTTATTTTATGTGCGCTAGGTGCACTTATCTTTACTGCAAGAAATTTTAACACATTTAAAAACAAATTAGAGACAATAAAACAAAGAGATAAAAAATCACCCATCAGACATTTTCACAGACATTTGATCACTTGTCCATCAGTGCTCTAACCTCTAGTGAGATATACTTTCTGTTCCTAACTTTTAATAAATGTTTTTAATAATAGTTTAATTCACTGAATGCTATTCTTTGATTATTTTTATATTATTTTTTTTTCTTTTAAACTGAAATACCTGTAGATATATTTTTTCCTTGAATAAAGTTCCTTCTAAAACTAAAAAAAAAAAAGTGTTCTTAGAAATAAAACTTGAATGCCTATAAATCATTGTTTAAAAATACAAAAGTTCATTTTAATACTGAAAAGAAAAGAGGAAGTGAACAAATAAAAAATTAGATGATTTAAGGGAGTACCATCATTTTAATATTTATAGATAATTAGCTATTCATGGAAGTCAAGTGTTCCATAACTTCTTGCTTAAGATAAATTTTTGAAAAAATTGAATTCCTATTTGAGTGTATATTAACTAATAGCCACAATAAATGTTCACATTATTGAAATAAGCACAAACTGAGGACGTGTCAATTGGTACATCACATTATTGAGGTGTTTTATATCTTATATATGTCATCAGTGCTTCTGTAAACTGGATTCACACATGTAGAAAACTGTCTTAACTTTATTTTTAAAAAATAAAATAAAAATAGAATTATGAGAAATGGAATGCATACCAAATAAAGTAGAAGATTAATATATATATATATAAGTTAATAACTTAGGTTCAAAGTCTTATATTCTTTAAGATTTGAGATCATTATCTTGTATATCATAGTAAGTATTTGATAGCTAAATGTTAATTTTAAATATTTATTGGGTACTTATGTATTAGACCTGCTACACCTTTTTATATTTGTATCAGTCTGCTGATAACTTTCTTATCTTGTGATATCAAATAACATGTACCCAGGAACTTCTGACAAAGTTAAGTGATAAATTTATCAAAACAGACCATTGTAAATGTTATTTCACAAAATTTTTGCAAAATGTGGAAAGTTATCGGCAGACAGATATATGTGAAAAGGCGTAGCAGCTATAATACAAAAACCTAAAAAAATACACTTTTAACAATATGAAAAGTATAAATTTGTACATAAAAATAATAAAAACAGATTTTAAAAAAGGTATGGCATTCTGCCAATGAAAACACAGGCAGCAATTCCCAAATTTACTTAAAATTAAAAAATACTATATATATATTAACTCTGGCATGAAATTACAAAATGGGTACTAAGCATAATTAACAAAAAAATATTACATAAGCAAAATGAAAATAAATAAATAAATTCCCTACTGCAATTATTCATTCGCTTAAAATCAAAACATTTCTAACATGTATATAACAGAAATTGTCACAATGAAATAATCATGCCTCTCTTTGCAGAAGGCTTCTGAACATTACTTCATTTTAAGTGTGTTCTCAGTAATGGGCAATATTTACAAATCCAAAAAAATATTAAGTATATTAACTACAAAATGGACAGTAAAGCAAAGAAAAAAAAATACTATGTCTATTAACTATGGCAGAGAAGTACAAAATAGACAGATAAAAAAAAACCTACATCTGGCTCAGAACTTTTACAAAATAGAGAGTTAAAGCATGGGTCTTGACCAAGAAATATATCCAACTATTTATTTTGTTAAAAAACTAAAAAAGATATTAATACACTTTTATTAAAATGTGGGGTACTTTAGTATTAGTTAAGCTATGACATATTACGCTTAACATGTTTTCTGCTGGTAAGATTTCATCGAAGATTAGATAAACGATGTCATGGCAACAAAGACACTGGCATGACTAATCCATGGGAATGATGATTTTATGATCGTGATGACCCGTGAGATTTAAGAAGTCGAGAGACCATGTGAAATTTTGTCAATCTCTCTTTTGTGGTTTTGCTGTCAACGGACTCACTTCATAGAGATTTAACAGAATTTTTTTGCGCCCATTTTGATTCTTTTTTACATAGTGATATTACTGTAAGTTATTGAAAAGTTGATTTTTTGAATTTCTTTTTTTTTTTTTGATCATATTGAGATTAATACTATAATTTCTTCAATTTTACAGATTTCAATTGGATTAACGGACTCACTTCATAGAGATTTAACATAATTTTTTTGCGCCCATTTTGATTCTTTTTTACGTAGTGATATTACTGTAAGTTATTGAAAAGTTGATTTTTTGAATTTCTTTTTTTTTGATCATATTGAGATTAATACTATAATTTCTTCAATTTTACAGATTTCAATTGGATTTAACAGAATTTTTTATGTTCATTTTGATTTAACTGAGTTTTCCAGCATATAGGCCAATTCAGTCCACCACAGTGACCGCTTTTCATAAGTAATTTTCATTTTGTTTCTTAATAATTAAACATAGTATCTTTCCAAGACATTTATTGCGTCTGTTCCATCTCAATTGCCATGATGAAACAAAAATTCACAACTAACTGTTTTTATTTAGTATCATAATGTGTTTTTATTATTTTTGTATACAAATTTATCACTTAAGTTTTGGTGTTCACATTATTTGACAGGATCACAAAGTTAGAAATTTATTAGCATACATAACAGAAGTGAAAAGGCATAGCAGGTCTAATACATAAGTACCATTTTGTGTTCTGCCAAGGCAAATAGTGGCAGGTCTCAGGATATTACAGATAGTGACATCACATCTGATGCTGTGACATGTACTTAACTTTGAAAACTCTGTGATGAAGATAAATGTCAATAATAATGTTATACAGCATATATAATGTTTACCATTTCCTCTATTAGATTTCCCACTAAATATTATTAGTACTTTATAAATCTTATATTAACAAAATTTAATAATAGTAGCAGTAGTGTAAAATCCATTCTTTGATATCAAGATGATATAAATTGTATTGAGAGGTCATCAAGCAATAATCATAGAATCTTCATGGTCTAGACCAGTGGTCTTCAACCTTTTCACACCTGCGAACCGGTAAAAATAAGGATAAGATTCTGTGGACCAGCAAAAATAACGATAAGATTTCGCAGACCGGCAGAAGTCTATACATAAATTTTCTTAAAGATAAGCATAATTGTTATAACTGATCAAAACAATAATGTTAAATATATAAGATAAAGTTTTATATATATATGGAGTTTATATAATAAAAAATACTTTTTTTTAAAATTTTTTTAGAAAAGTAATAAAAAAATTAATTCTACCCCCCCCCCCCCCATAAACATCTGTGATAACTAGAAAAACAAATTAATTTATGAACGATTGATTAGATTTTGTTTTCGTTCTGTTTTTTTTTTAATTGGGTAAAAATGAGATGAAAAAATAAATAAAAATTGGCTATATTAATAAAAAGTTTAAACTCTTATTCTTTATTATTACAAACTTTTTACTGCTCGTCTAGCACGCGGACCTGCAGAAAAGTTCCGCGGCCCGCAGCGGGCTGCGGACCAAGGGTTGAAGAACACTGGTCTAGACTAAGGAACTATCTTTGAGAAAACAGGATTAAACTGCATCCTTAATAAATGAACTATGATTAATGCAGCTAATTTTTACTTTGTCAGAGTTTCCTTTAAACTTTTATTTCAGTACTAAAGAAAGTTGCTAACTTGATTTTTAATTTATAATATTTCAACAACATTATTAAAAAGATAATTGTGTGGTCAGTTGCTTAGGAGAGTAAATAATGTTTGAGTACTAAAATGATAATAAATTTGTTGCATTCAATTTGACTAATCGAGATTTTTTTTTTTTTTTTACTTTTGCCAATTGGGAATCAATCCAGGGATTTTTAATTTATGATACAAAGTGAACTAAAATACAAAAAAAAAAAAGAGAAACTATAATTTTTTTTCAATGGTTTTCACTGATTTTATAAAAGAATACCCAAAATTTTTATTTGTATTAAAAAAGTACATTACTATTTAAATATAATAAACACAGTTCATTATACATAATACATTAAGGGTTTCATTATTCTTTAGGAATTTATTAGAAAGTGCTCTGTCTATTGCTTTAAAAGAGAAATGAAGAAAATATTTTAATTAATGGGGAAAAAAAGCTAGACCACTGATTTTGTGGTTTTCTCAAAATAAAAGCACAATAATATTATTATGATTATATTAAACTTCAAAAATAATGAAAATGTAAGACTATTTAGGTAAAATTTTGTTTTATACAGAATCATGAATATATAAGGCAATTATACGCATATCATTAAAAATATATTTTTAACATGAGAAAATAGTGGGAGGAAAGTAAAAACACAAACAACAGTAGTAAAGCTGTGAATGTATGAATAAAAAATGATAAAAATCTACACCCTATTTACAATAAAATATATTTATCAATGTAAAAATAGATAATTATAAGGAGTAAAAACACTATTAGGTAAAAAATTTCATAAATGAGAAACATCTTAAATAAAAGTTAAGTATAACGCATGTCTTAAAGAATAATACTGGAAGTTGAAAACAAATGGCTTGAGTATAGATTACTAAAAAAAAAGGAATACATTAAATAACTATTACAAAAAACATGATCACATTTTTAAAAGCAGAAAAGAGTGCAATAAAATGATGAAGAACAAAAAAAAAAAAAACTGAAAAAAGCAAAAAGACAGCATAAATAACTAAATAAATGAACCCTGCTATAATATTTGATCACCTTAATAATAGATTATTATATGACACTTATCATAATAGTTAGAAAGTTACATCACAAAATAGATATTAATTATTACTGCAATTAACTTCTAGCATAGAAATATTTCTAAATAAAATTAACAACTGGTATGGCCATTGCATACTAGCTAATTTCATTACAGGTAAGCATTATGAATGAGGAAAGCATGATATGTATAAAATGATTTCTTCAAATTTGAGTGACAGTATTAATAAAATCAATTTTAATGAGTCATAATTTTTTTTATTTTTTTTTTTAAAAAAACCTATCTGAGTGACTGTCATAGTTTTAAATATTATAATGCTTAAATTTGATGTTCAAATCAAATTCTTGATTTATATAAATAACAATTTAAGAAAGAGCTAATAATGCATATATTATTTTTATTCAGCCTTTTTTTTTTTTTACACAATAAAATCACATTTGATGTTGGTAATATCATTTTTTGCTTTATTATATGTAGTAAGATAACACTGTTTCAGTTTAGTTTCTTAACTGCACTTTGGGTTATGTGCTTGGGGAAAAAAAACTATACAAAGTAGTTTATAGTAATTTGGACAATGTAGAAACAATTGATGATACTTTTAAGTAAAAGTATATTTATTATTTATTACATTTTTTTAATATTTAAAATTTACATTATAATAATATTTCTTGAATAAATATTTAAAATAACTTCTCTAGAAAAGAAAATTACTTGCTGTTATATAAATGTGTTTCCCTAGTGCATTGCACATGTGTATAACTTTCCTGCACATTGTCTGGAGTTGTTTTTCCTGATGAAAGTTGTTGTAAGCTTTCAACTTTTGATATTAGTATAGTATTATATTGTTATTCTATATCAGAATTCAATGAATTTGATTTCATTTATTTGTAATATATGTTTGCAATAAAAAAATTATAAAAATTCATATTTGAACTTTGCAAATATTGAAAAACAAAAAAAGGAGACCATAATGATTTGGTTCAAAACAGCATGTCAGAAGCGCACATAACTGATCATTTTCTTTTTTAAATTACGTAAAAACTATAAGCATGACATCAACAGAAATATGGGCATTCGATACATCGTAAAAATATCTTTTGAATGCCACCTTTTTGATTGAAATCAGAAGAAATTTGAATTTTTTATGATTTTTTTTTTTGAAACAGGTGAATTTAATTTTTTTATATTTTGATCAATTTTCTAGTTTACATGAAGTGATAAAGGCAAAAAATTGTAAATGGCCTGATTATATAGTGAAAATGGATTAAAAATATGCAGGTCATTTGCATTTAAGGCCTATAATGGGATATCAACATAATCGCAGAATATATATTGTAAGTAGATTTTTAAAATTTTTTTAATAATATTTTAAATTTATTAATATAATTTATTTGTATAATTTATTAATTTGCATTCATATTGATGTGAGTATGTAATATATAAATTATAAATAATATAATATTAATATCATTTATGCTCTTTATTATACCGTTTATAAATTATTATTCATATGTACGGTATTTTTGTATCTTTGATATTAATAATTTATTATGTTTATATGGTATGTTTGTGTTTACTCTTGCGTGTTGTATAACAAGTAATGATTTACATATATAGAGCAGTGCAATGTAAATTTTAAAAACATAATCAAATGTATAGAAAGGTTGCAGTGGATAAAGCATTCACAAAATTTACTGGGCATAGTACCATGTGAAAATATAAACACTTAAACCCAATAAAAGAGAGAGATTTCAAATGATATTTGTGTAGTAGTAGCCACAATGATTATGCATATACCATATGGAATTGTATACAGACAAAGAATCATTGTGATTCTTGCCTATGCCTTAATACTCATGCTGTGGAGTCAGTAGTTTTGCCACATCTTGCATCACATTATTTTCAAGTCTATAGCTAGCAAATGAGCTATATGCAAATAAATTATATTTTTGTGGGACAATAAATATAACAAGATAGCATCACTAGTATGCATAAAGAATATAAACAGCACTATTGTACACAAAAAAATATAAAATAAAGAGATGAAACTCATTTTATCAGTGATACAGACAGTAGCCTAGAATTTCTAGTTTTAGATAGACAAGAAGCCAATTGCTATGATGACAAATGCATATCTATCTTCTGGAAATGATTTGTTTTGTATCTTTTATTAGAATGAATCTTTTTCTTAAAGACACCTTTGAAATTTGGTAACTTTTGGGGGTACAAGATAAAAATGAAGAATTCATATGCGTCTTGTTTTGGAGATTCTGAAGCTATGGATTATCTCAAGGTAAGAAGTATTATATATGGTTTGAAAGATAATTTTGTGAGGAATACAAAGAAATTATCACTGAAGATGTAATTTAAACTTAGTTATTGATAAATTAGAAATTATGAACAAACAATAAAGTAATTGGATGTTGAAATTTCTTTTATTCCATATTTTTTAAATGATTATCACTATTTGTCTTAGACATATTATTTTCCTTTGTTTTTCTAGTTTCTATTAATGTAAATTTTTTTGCTCTAACATTATTAAAACTGAAGTTATTGTGAAAATTGTGTCTCAAGTCAGTTTTTTAAAAAATTCAATATGGCGCCTGAAAACTCAAGCAGATAAACAATAACAAAAGTCATCTAGATGCTTGAAAGAGCACAGTAACTTTAGAAAATGAGTGCAATTTTTTAAAAAAATTGAAGTTTTTACTCAAAATGCAAATGAATAAATGCTAATCTCTGATAAACCTACCAAATTCTACTTTAAAATATTAATATTGTTTTCTAATTATTATAATATCACAAATCATCCTAACACTGTATCTGCAATAATGTATTAGTCATAATTTTTATAAGGTAAGGTAAGCATACTTTTGTCATTTTCTTTGCTAATATTATACTATATGTTATTTCTTTTTTTCTTTTTTAATAATTATTACAGAAATGTTGTTTAAAAATAATCATGAATCTTAATAAACTTCACAAAAAATGTTTTTAATTCCCCCAAAAATGTTCTCATAATAATAATAAAAAAAGTCAATCAAAGATAATAAGTTAATAATAATAAAAGTCTTTTTATTCTGCTGCTATATATTTTAATTAAAACATCAATATATTAAAAAGAAGGTAAATTTATAAATTTTTTAAAACAAAAATTTGTGAATTATCTCAATAGATTGTTGTACAAAAGCAATTTTAAAAATAATAATAGCATTTTTTTATAGATTTCTCTAACTGAATGTCTCAATGCTGATAAACAACATTGACAAATTGCACTTCCAATTTATAATTTATCAATGTTATTATTAAATAAGTATTTGAAGATAAATTATTAAACAATCTATTATTTATTTTATTAAAAAAGACTCCCATAAATGTACCTTTTCATAAATCAGTCTATGATTAAAAATAAAATCGAGAAATTAACTACAAAAAAGTGGTAGAAGAAAACTGATATTGTTATATAACATTTCCATTAAAATTTTATCAAGATTTTATATAAACTACTGATAAAATTTCTCTTTTACAACTCATATATCAAAATTAACAATTTATGCATAAATTCAAATTTAATAAAGTTAAATCCGCTTAAATTTTTTTATATTTTATTTTACTATAATAATTATAATTTTTCAAATTTTAATTTTAAGTATGATATGCTAATTTCATGGAACATATAATATTTTAATGTAAACATTATGTAAATTAAAAGTTATTGTGAAGATTGCATCTTCAATCTAATAAAAAAATATTTAATATGGCATCTGTTGTAACCTTCACATTTAAATATCCTACTGCAAGGCATAAGACCTCTAGCATCTCTTTTAACGAATAACAGAGATAAATAAAACTTCTTGTCTGGATAATCATTTGCCAATAAGTGAGAGTTCTTATGGTTTTTTTTCCCTGTTAATTTTACTGTCTAGCTATGAATAGTTAGATTCCTATTTAGAAACTAAAAAATGAATGACTAGCTGAGTAGATTACAATCAGGTTATTTAAAAAAAGTTACAAGTTTCATAAGAATTTGAATTAAGGATCATAAGCATGGTAAGCAGATCAAGGCCATTATTAGATATTAATATATGTTTACATGTATGCACTTGCATGAAGTATCAGTTAAAAACAAAATTACTGATTTATATAATCACTGCATTAAAAAAAATAGATTATTAGTTAAAAAATCATACGACAATCAGGCATCCGGGCTTCAGTTTAGGAACATTTAGCTCCGGAGTTCATTATGTTATCAGTATACTACACAACAAAGAATAACAATTAAAAAAAACACTGCATTTAAAAATGAATAACTCTTAAGTTAAAAAGCAAGCAACTTTTTTTTTCAATTATTACTATATTCCTTTTTCTATGCATACATTGACTAATTAAAAAAAAAAAAAGTTTACTGTTGAATTGCTTCTTTTTTGTCCCTGCTAAGCATGTAAGTAGTTTTAATAGTGTACTGGCTAATATTTTAAAATGATTAAATTCCAAATTAAATTTACTGAAATATTTCTCAAAGATTAAGATGACCAACTCTTAAATATATATATATTAAAATAGCTTCTGTTTCTCTAGCCTTGCATTAACCCATATTTGATCATCATCATCAACCATTATAATCCACTGCAGGATGAAGGTCTCTCCAAGTTTAATCCATCTTCTCCGATCTTTAGCTTCTCTTCTCCACATCACCCCTGCACACTTTCTTATTTCATCCAACCATCTCACATGTGGTCTCTTTCTGGGTCTTTTACAATCTCATGGAATCCAGTTTAAAATTTCAATTGTCCATCTATTATCGTCTCTTCTAGCAATATGCCCAGCCCAACTCCACTTCAATCTTTTAATTTTTTCAATGAGATCAGTAACACCTGTTTGTTCTCTTACCCATACATTACTTCACTATAATTGATACTTTTCCAAATTGAACCTATTAAACACAATGTAATGTTAAAATAGCCCTGCATGATAAAATGACAAGTACTGGAGCTTAAGATCCATGGATCACAGTCCAGCACTGTAATTTCCAGGCTCAACTTTTTAAAGAACTCCCGAGAAATATAACATACATTTATTATTTTTTATATTAATAATAAAATACATATTATCTAGATAAGCTAAAATAAAATAGACATATTTCTGTGTCTATTTATTTTCTCTTTACATTTTTGTCTTTTTTTTTATTAAAAAAAACAACAAAACAATTTATCACATATAGTTTTTTCTTTTAACATAAATTCTAAAAATCTGTATTTCCTCTCATTTTTGTCTCCCAATCCAAATTTATTTATTAAACATTCATCTCTTATAAACTTTCCTATTTTTGAATCTCCCACAACAATTTAAAATTATTTTTGGTCTGTTCAATATCATCCTGTACAGCTATATAAAAGTCCTCCATTTCTTCATCAGAATAAGAACTAAACAAAAATAGACCGATTTTGTTATGCATTTGATATTAACTAAATTACATAATTAATGAATCCTTCCTGTAAAATTCGTATATAGGACATGTAGAAGTTTTTATGATATTCATTAACAATAATATTTAATTTGGTGAGTTTCTTAATATGAGAGAATATAATTTATTTGGTCATTTTGTTCTGAATTTTGTAAAATATTTTCAAGAATGAGATTTAATTCTTGTGAAAGCCTGAAATTAATTACTTAAGTTTCAAATCTCTGAGACAGGTTACACTAACAAATAAACAATCTCAAAAATTGTTTTCATTTTGACAAAAGACTCAAATTCTATTATTTTACCATAGGTAACATTGAGAGTGGAAGAAACTTTTAAAACTGGAAAATAATCTGCTGGAAAAGCTACTAGAATAATCTTTTTTAAATTCATTAAATTAAAAAGAAATATGAGAGAATATAATTTATTTGGTCATTTTGTTCTGAATTTTGTAAAATATTTTCAAGAATGAGATTTAATTCTTGTGAAAGCCTGAAATTAATTACTTAAGTTTCAAATCTCTGAGACAGGTTACACTAACAAATAAACAATCTCAAAAATTGTTTTCATTTTGACAAAAGACTCAAATTCTATTATTTTACCATAGGTAACATTGAGAGTGGAAGAAACTTTTAAAACTGGAAAATAATCTGCTGGAAAAGCTACTAGAATAATCTTTTTTAAATTCATTAAATTAAAAAGAAAAAAGTGAAACATAAATACTTATAATAACTAATATTATTTTGCAGGATATACCATTAATTTTCCAAAATAGACTCATTTAATAGTTTTTATTAGTCATTCATTAAATTAGAGATTATTTAATGATGAATAATATTTCTGTAGTGTAATTTTCATTACTTCATTCTCATGCAAGATATGGATTAGTTTCTATTCACTTTTAACACCTTGTAAAGGAATTATAAATTTATTTAAACGCACTGCACTGATTATGTAAGTAATATTCATTAAGGCTGTAGCCTCAAGCAGATACATATAAAAATGCGATAGTAAGGACCTCTACAGGTCTTAAACCACAAGCTTACTCTTTTCTTCCAAAGAGTAAGCTTGTGATTTAAGACCCGTAGAGGTCCCTACTATCGCATTTTTATACGCATGTGCTTGAGGCTACAGACTTAATGAATATTACTTGTAAAGGAATGTAATCATAAACATATGACCAAAGACATGTAAAAAAAATGTATGATCCCCAAGATGCACATTTCATGCTGAACCAGCATTCATCAATTGGCCCAGATCCTAATTTCTTATATGTACCTTTATCATTGTTCAGTATATATAGATAGAAAATTATTACAGTTTAATTGATAAGTATCAAACTTGCTGCCCTCACAACTGTGACACAAATCACTTAATGGAAGTATATTAATATTTTTTTATTAATCATGTTAGCCTAGAGATTATCTAATAATGAATATTTCTGTAGACACACAAAAGTAGCCTGTTTAATACGAGTGATATCAAATGTATGAATAAGTGGTATGAAACAATCTTCAAAATGAAACAACTAATTTATGACCAATATATAATATATTTTTTTCTAAACATTTTTTTCATGGCACCGAGAGCAGTGGGTTGTGTGAAAGTCTGAGTTCGAATCCCGCATATATTACATATATAAATGCAAGTTTAAGCATGTACAATGTATTAATATGAAGTTTTAAAAATATAAAATAAATATTGTACAATTACTTCATAATTCTAATTATTTTTTCCCAAAAGATCAATTATTATGTTTCCCAACAAATTAGATCTAACACGGACATTCTATATAAATCACAAATCCAACTCACATAACTCTTCACATTTAGTCCTCATCTATCTCACTTCTGTCACTGTTTTCTATATAACTCTTCACATTTAGTCTTCATCTATCTCACTTCTGTCACTGTTTTCTATAAAACTTAGGAATTAACAGTTGCTTCAAAACATTTACAATTCTCCTCTTCTTCATTTCAAAAGTATTTGTCTAATACTGGCTATTTTATATATATATAATTCCCAATCAATCAATCTCGTATGTGATTAAAAACAACCAATCTCATATTAATGTGATTAAAAACAACTAGTTTCCTTTAATTAAAACACCAAGTCTTCTTATGTATACAAAAAAAAAAAAAAAAGAGATTAAAGTAAAATTGCTAATTAAACAAATTCTTCAATTATTGTGAAAACTTTTTGCACGATTTTTAAACAAAAACAAACTGTTAGAACAACAACAAAAAAGTCTACATTATTAATACTAATGAATTGGAGAACAGTTTAGTCCTTATTAAAAACCAAACAAAAAATTTCCTGACTCATTTTTATTTATTACACATTCATCAGTAATAAAAAATATCCACCTTAGTATTTCTTTTTTTATTTTTACTGCACATTAAAATTTTAGTCAAGATGCCAAAACAAAACAAAACAACAAAAAAAGTAATATTATTTAAATAACACAAATCTGCTGCCAATAATTTAATTTATAGCAATATAGACGAAATAAATACAAAAAATTAAAATGCTTTAACTTTGCTGCCATTTAAATAATTAAAAAAACAACTTAAATTTGTTATTTTAGATGAAGTTTTCATTAGTTCCATCTAAACAGAAAAGCAAATAGAAAAATACAGCTAAATGTTATTTTATTCAGAGAGTAAACAATTTGTTATATTAAACTATATATACATGTAAGAAGAAACATTTCCAATACGTTAAATTATTTTTTATCTGGTGGAATAGTGTTTCAAAAATATAAAAAATGAAAATCATTAAAGCAAACCTAGAGTAAAATAAATATAGAGCATCAATGATGGTAGCATTTCTTACAGCTCTTTTAAAAACATCTTTATTTATTTTAATACAAAATTCATCTTAAAATGTATCCCAAATGTTAGATGACACCATCAATTGTTTCTGAGTAATTCAATGTATCATTTAAATATGCCACCAAAAGTCATTTAATTAACAATGGGAAAAAAATAAAATAAACTAATGTCTTGAGATAATTGTTCTATAGAATAATATACGAGTATGAATGAAGGAATGAATTGAGGCATTACTAGAGAAAATGAATTCATGAACATATAAGATATGTAAAATCTAATAAAGTGAATGACTGATTTAAATCTGTAGATGTTGAACACATCTACAATAATGGGATTTTTATTATGCATACTAAAAGTGACTGAAAAAAAAAAACATTAAAAATAGAAAACATTATGAAAAAACAAGAGAGCTGATAAATACCATAACAACAGTTTTAAATTTAGATATTTATGTAAATTTTACTTGATTATTATTTAATAGTTCTTGAATTATGGTGAACACCCTAAGCTAATAATAGTAAAGAATTTGTAAATTGGGTTGTATTTACTATCATTCAAGTTAATTATAAATTAATCATAAATTTAATATCAGCTTTATATTAGATAAAATTTAATTATATATAAAATTTAGACATATGAGAAAGCATATATATTAATTAGAGCAGGCAAAACTCTCCATACAGTAATGCCACTCAGTGCAAGCCAGAGTAATCAATGAATGTCAGAAGGCTTGTGCATAAAATCCCTATCTAGTGCCTACTCATCCAATATCCCCAGAGTTTCTGGCTTATGACCTTTGTCAGTGAGGAGCCTTGTATCTGAGAGCACTGCACCTAGATCTTAGGATCTAATGCAACCCTCCAGCAGCCACCTTTTATCTCTACTTAACTACAAAACTGTGAATAAAATTGAAAACAATAATATTTTCAATCCAAGCTCATTAGCCTATATAGTCATATAGGTCTGAACTCAGTTCAGTATCCATATATTTTGGTCGAGGGTGGCATTAGATCCTAAGATCTAGGTGCAATGCTCTCAGATCTAAGGCTCCTCACTGATGAAGGCCATAAGCCAGAAACTAGTCTAGAGATATTGGAAGAGTAGGTACAAGATAGGGATTTTATGCACAAGCCTTCTGGCATCCATTGATTACTCTAGTTTGCACTGAGGGGTATTGCCTGTTTTAATAACAGTTATGAGTAAGCATAAAAAATGGTAATCATGTGATGTTTGGTGGTTTAATACCAATCCTGCCTAATAGGATAGTGGTGGCTATGGCACAAAAATGTATGGGTAATGAACTGAATTCAGACCTATATGACTATATAGGCTAATAAGCTTGGATTGAAAATATTATTGTGTTTTCAATTTTATTCTCATAGTTTTGTAGTTGAGATAAAAGGCGTCTGCTGGAGAGTTGCACAAGTCTTCTGGTATCAATTGATTGCTCTGGCTTGCACTGAGTGGCACTACTGTATGTAGAGTTTTGCCTGTTTTAATAACAGTTATGAGCATGCATAAGAAATGGTGATCATGTGAGGTTTGGTGGTTTAAAGCATATATATGTATAGCAATATATGATACACAAGTATTTAAAAGTATTTATATCACGTTATTCAGAAAATCATTTATATCATTTACATGTATTCATGATATGTGATTCTAAAAATAATATCCTTCCAATAAATGGAGCTGGTCTAAGATAAGCTATGTGAATAGTTCAATGTACTAAATTAAAATAGTAATAATTTAAATAAACTACCACTATTCCAAACTGTATGAATTCAAAATCTATTTTAAAAAGTTTTACATCTACTACATGGTATCACAAAAATATTTACAAAAACTACAATTCTCATAGTACATACATCAATGAAAAAATTAAATAGTTTA